>OZ007497.1:177784218-178316718 GCA_963931805.1 Microdon myrmicae | reverse complement strand
TTGTATATCATTCCTTTAAGTTAACCGCCCCATACAAAAGTACAAAAGTAAGTTCAAAATAAACCCTTGGTCACTATTCAATCTTCAAATAGGTTGGCTGCTATCATCGGCCACTTAAAGGTCATGTGACTCGTACTTCTACTAACTGACTTGATATGAACCCTGGAAGCACCCTCATATGCCAATAAAAACTTCTCATAAGTTGCACCCAATCATCAGCTAACCTATCATTTCCCACGCCAGTACTTTGCCGACGAAATGGGTATTCCTATTGTCTATTTCCTATGGAACTCCTAGACGTTTATCAACCCAACAGGAAACTGTGTTTACCTGTCCCAGGTCAAAATGAGCTACTTCCACGTGCCTCAATTGAAAATGTTGAAACTTCACAAGTCCGTGGCTCAACGAAACCCTTCTTCTGCTACCCAAAAACACTCTCGCTCACTGAACTTTAGAAGTCCTAATGCTAAATACACTAACTCACTTGCCAGTTGAACGATGGCATACATTTTAGTATTTCGTCTCACTAAAGCGTACCTCTGCCAAAGGTGCATCAGCTCAGCTCAGCACAGACCGCCTTCAAATAGCTCAACTTAAATACACTGTTTCACACGCCGCTAGCTCACTCATCATATTCAGTTTCTGCTCCCTTTCAGATTTCTCGTCGTCCTAAAATAAACTTCTCACACATGCCGGTACTTTAAGAACAACTCACTGCGGAACCTTCCCAGGAGTCAACAACTGGCGTTTGCGGATATCCAAACTACACAGCCCCATGCTGCTGCTCGATATTCCCACACCATAAAACAAACCAGAAACAAAAAGTTTTCTCACGAAACTTACATCGATTTGGCATGTGTCCTGTCGACGGACTCTTCAACTCGCGTTTGAGAGAATTGTTGTTATCCTCGGGCGTATTGTTCCATCGAATTTCAGACATCACCATTTTAAAGGGGTTTCTGGTGATCCTTGTTCAGGATACTTTCACTAGACCGCTCGCGAAAAATAAATGTCACTTAGTAAATGTATACGTGCATACTATATAACACACTCGCTAACTGTTCACGATTATCGCGTTGTCTGTGTTTTTTTTCTTGTTACGCAAAAAAGATAAATGAATTGTGGTTGTTAAGGACACGGCCGCCTTAGAGTCTGATGTGGATAGTGCTTTGATTATAATTTTTGGACGGTGCTAATGTTCGTTGCAACAGCGAATATTACCCAAACGCGTTCGTGTTTCATTTGAAACTAAAAAAAGGATTTTCAAAATTCTTACAGGACACCTTCTCGGGTGTTGTTGTTGTCTTATTGGTTTTCTTCCTTTTTCACTTCGTTATGTGCGTGGCAATACGTAGAACACAATACAGGAGACGACTGAATGTGCCCATCAGCGCAACCAGAGATTTTCTTTTTGGATATACATTCCAAAGTGTGAGAATGGAAGTCCTTTACTATTTACGATCCACAGCGTGGGGCTGAATCTATGTGTGTGTGTGAGTTAGACAGGGGAAATATCATCGACTAAAGAAGGTGTGGCCTAACATTTTGGTTGTGGACTGTAAGTACAAATACAGGACTGTTTCTGCTCCTTATGTGGATTATGATTTATGTTTCAATTTGGTTGTTGCCGCATACATTTTGCTGTCCCCCTGTGGGTGGGGATTTGCAGTGTCCTGTGGTATCCGGCAGCTATTGCAATTGTTTTATGCACTTTACAAGGTAGGGAATGGGCGACAGGATATGTTGACTAGGATCCACTCTGGCAATGGGCCGAAGACTTACCTTTTGTGCGGTTTAGTTCCAACAGATGTTGGTATACACGGCTATCTCGCAAATAATTCTCAGCTATTTCTAACAGTAATCCTTAAAGGATTATGAGGAGACGGTGTTTGGGTAAACTCGGATTTTTATGGAAATAAACGTAATGTCCACAGTACTGTGACCATGCATTCCTGGACGATAATGAGACTTGAGAGACTTGGTAGACGGTATCTGATCGCCTAGAGACTAAAAGGACGAACTGCCGATTTCATTTAAGTAGTATAGATGCCCCATTACAAACCGAATAAAAAGAAAGACTTGTCTGCACGTGTGATTCTTGGAGAATAGTTCATCACTCGATACATTAGTGGCTGCGGTGTCCTGTGTCCGTTATCCTTTCACATTTTTCCTCTGTCTCCTTTTTGGTTTGTTTAATATTTACTCGGAGATCTGCTGTAATGGGAAGTAAAACACTCGTTTCGCTTAGTTGCTACAACTAATCGAAGGGAAACAATCTGAAAGTGTGCGAGTATGTGGGCGCTATTTTTGACAGTGACCAGGGTGGGAGATAAGTGGGATTGAAACAATAGCTTTTAACTATAACTTTGGCTGCTAGCTCCCTAACGTTATGTTTGGGTGACATTAGTGGAAGTGAAAGCGAAGAGGTCATGTGATGCGTGTATGTAAAAGGGTTTCCGCCAAAGGGATATGTGGCATACGAATATTAAGAGGAAGCTTTGCCGAAAAAAAAAATCTTGGATTGGAGTGATTATTGCATCGTGTTGTGAAGGGTCTTCTTTTAAAGGATAATGAAAGTTTCTTAAAGTTTTAGTAGCATAGTGTCTTTCTTAGTTTTATCATTCAATGGAAACTATCTGGTGATTAGTTATTATATAAGCTCATCCCCAAAAAAGCAATAGTTCAATTCTGTAGATTCCCTTATATACAATCCAGGCACATTTTGATAATATTTTTTTCGTTTCACGTCTAACTTAGTCCACTCCTATGCTAAACTTTGGTGGATATCGAGCAGCCGGCTACCTGCCCCTTATAAACAAAATAGTTAACTACCTATCTCATATCAAGCAATTACACTTCACTTACAATGCACGATTCCTGACCGAAGGGATACTATTAGATGGATACAGAAGTCAAATTTATGGGAATAACAGGTTTATCCTTCATCGTGGTATCTTTGTTGCTATTTCTTCAATATCAGCGTCATCCATACCCATAAGGTTATGAGGTTCCCACAGTTTGTAACAAAGCAATTGGTTTCTACTTAAGATACTACGACAGTAAGAGTTGTGTATTTTCAACAGATATCTGTGTAGTTTCGAACGGGAAATTAAAATCTTTCTCTTTGCGAGGGTAAGCTGAAAAGTTTCCGACCTAACAAAGATACAAGACATTTTTTTCTTAAAGTTTATTTTTATATTTCTACATAGTCTCCTGGTAATTCTACACACTTCTGTCAGCGATGCTCCCATCTCTCTAATCCGTCCAAATAGTACTCGGCGTTTTTCTCTGTAAAATAATTCTTGACGAAGGTGATTGCCTCCTCATTTGACGAAAATCTCTGTCCTCAGAGCGCAATTTTTAGATTAGGGAACGAAAACAAGTCGGAGTCCACTGTTTTGACTATATTTTTGTTACGGGCGTATTGTGGTGTATCCAAGTTTCATCGACAGTAATTAATCGGCGCCAAAACTCGGATTTATTCCGCCTAAACTGGGCCAACAGAGCGTTGGAAATGTTCATCCGAACACCATTTTGGTCTAATATGAGCATACGCGACACCCGACACGCGGATAGTTTTCTCATGCCTAAATCTTGATTTAATATCTGACAAATACGTTCTTTGGACATTTTTATAGCCTCTGCTATCTCTCACTTTAATTCGGTGGTCGTCTAGCGCCATTTGGTGAACTTTAGCGATGTTATCGTCAGTTGTTGCAGTTTTTGGACGTCCCGAAAGTTCATCGTCGCCCAAGCTCTCACGCCCACCTGTAAATTCAGCTGCCCAAAACTTCACTGTGATATATGATGGTGCAGAGTCCCCATACACAGAGTCCAATTCATCTTTGATTTGCATAGGCGTATTGCTCTTCAAAAACAAAAATTTAATAACATACTCAATTTTGTTCATTTTCACAAAAGCACTCACATCGACTCACTCAAACGACTGCCAAATAAAAACGAAAGGGTCCAAAATGGCTGTTTTTCAGACCACGCTCGTATGTCCATTGCAAGTACATAATCATTCCTCATGTGTCCGATCTTGATAGGCTGATGGAAATCATATAAGACTAGTCAGCGTTGAGTGGGTTGATAAACCCTGGTTATTAACGTTGGCTGCTGATAATTTGCACGGCGGCGTCCCTACTTGTAACAGTTTCACAGGAAATCGCGGTCGAGTGTTGTGATTTAGATGAGATTAACACTGTAGACGAAGTCCTGACAGCGATCGCTATAGAGTTCCCTGGCCTGAACGCTATCCCAAACGAAACGGTAAAAAGTTTAAGAAGGAAACCAAAGGCTGCCATCATCCGCTTACCCAGGGAAAAGGCTAGCATGTTGCTGGCTACAGGTTTATAGCGATTGAAATAATAGTGAAGAAGAACGGGTAATTCGAACTGACGCTATGTCAGTTTGAATCACCAAAAATTGAACCTAAGCGTTACCCATCAGGCTACTGGCCGATTTTACAATTTGATTTTTAAACTCGACTATACTCCACTGATGTGAATTGTTATGTTATCGCTAAGGTATACGGCTCTGATGTATCTTCTTATTCGATTTTCGTTCGGTGTTCTTCACTATTTTGCTTGTGAATTGTGTGTATCTGTTAGAGATGCCACAGGTTTCCCATGGGTTCGATGAGTGGGATGCCAGCTACGAGAACACATTACACCCACACGATGTTTCAGATGTTGGCAATACGGACATGTGGCGAAATCCTGCATATCCGAAGATAATCATTCGGAAAACTGTTTGCAATGCGGTGGAAAAAGCCACAAAGCGATGAGCTGTCAATAACAACCCAAATGCATGTTCTGCGAATCAGGATGCGAAGGCGGTAACCACCACTCAACAGGGAGTTACAAATGCTGAGCATTTTAAAACGCGATGTCCAATTTCCTGAATAAAAATTGACAGGTTTACGTGCATTCAAATTAATTTAAATCATTGCGGAGCTGCACAAGATCTCCTTTCCTAAACGGTTGAGGAATATGGTGCCGACGTGGTACTCATCAATCAGCAGTACAGAATGCCTGGCACTGGTACAATTACATGGGAAGAGGACACCAGGGGAACAGCGACCATTTGGACAACTGGAAATTCCCCCCTAGAATACAGAAGTGTCCAGCGCCTGTAAGGATTCTCCAATGCTAAGATCAGAGGAATTCATTTCTACTGTTCCTACGCTCCGCCAAGGTGGGAAATAGAATATTTCAAATACTTTTTGAACAGGATAAAACAATAACCTACAGATAAGAGCCCCCTTATGGAGATTTCAACATTTGGGTGGTAGAATCGGGAAGTATGGCACTAGTTCACTCAACTTTCCACTACGCCAAGTTCCGCCGACAATATCCAACATAATATCCAACGGGAAATGAACACATTTGTTTTATTCGTCGATGTTTTTTTATATGTTTTTTATTCGTCGGTGTTATTTTTTTTTTGTTCCACGGGGGTGATGTGCAACTCGGTGGACAATAGGGAAATACAATTGTTTACAGAAAGGGAAGTTAACAATGAGTTATGAAAATAAAAAAATTTAACACATGTTTCGGTGTCCATCCACTTTATTACTAAACGTCTAAGGTCCCCTTTGGGTTTTGACAAACACTCGGTTGAATTTTACACGATCATTTGATTCTTCTCCCTTGACCGTTGCTCTTGTTCCAGGCGCCGAGCGAAGTGCTTCACCTATTCCTTCGGTTACGTGTCTGCTACGCAATGGCCGCGTGAGACAGGGTTTGTTCAGTCTAATAGTATGAATGCCTTGTTTTCGCGTTTTCTTTTGGGGGCCGGTTGTTCGTTTTAGTTTCGGCGGAAATTTAAACTGTCCCTTCCCGTCGTGCAGCGATTTACGGATTAATAACTAACGCGGACTCCGTTGTAGGTTTAGATATGCATTTTATTACAGCTTGGGAAATGGATTCTTGGTAATTTGGGAATGTATGCGATTGCAGATTTGGGGGCGGATGCTGTTGCATATTGGGAGGTGTGTGCTATTGCCGAGTTGGGTTATGGTAACGCGCTGTTAGCAGCCGAAGTTGGTAGGAATTGTGGGTTGGTTCTTCGTGTGATATAGAGAACCCCCACAAAAGGACCAAGAGTAGAGGCCAGGCACTACTCGATGTAGTAGTCCTAGATGTGGTGCTGCTTAATGATGGTGGTGATGCCACCTTCACGAACGAGAGAGGCCAGTCCAAAATCGACATCACATTTGCCAGCTCCACGTTGCCAAGAAGTATGGAGTGGCGGGTTTTGGACACCTACACCCATAGGATCACCAAGTCGTGATGTACGAAATATTTTCACACAGCGGATTCATCACTGGCAAATTGAGGAAAAAAGCCCAGAAAAATGGATGGAACGAGAAGGACCTCGACGCGGAACTGCTCAATTATATACTGGAAGTACCAATTGTAAAAGTTGACGGAGAGTTCGATGCGAACAGAGAGGCTGGAAAAGTCATGAAGTGGCTAACTACCGCATGTGATGCTTATATGCCACGACAAAGACAACCAGCTGGGGCTATCAAACCAGTGTATTGATGGAACTCAGATATCGCCCAAGTACAATCGAAGTGCAACAGGTTACGACGCTTACAACAAAGGGCAAGAAACTGTACTGCCTACCCACAACTACATGCGAAATACGTCAACAGACGAAAGGAGTTGAGGAATGTGATCCTATTCTATTCTATTTATTGACCTGTGAAAACCAGAAAGTTCATGACCGCATCGACTTGGTTCCGCCATAGGTACCTGTGCACTCTCCTTCCACGCTTTACCAGCCCATCCGATCTCCTCAAGATCAAACCTAACATTGTCCTTCCATCTCCGTCGCGACCGTCCTGTTGGTCTCTTTCCCGTTGATCTACCGTCAAGAACTCTACGCACGGTCCTATTGTTCCCGATTCGCGACAAGTGTCCGGCCCATCTTAATCTTCGCGACTTGATTACTCTCACTATTGTAGGTTTGCGGTATAGTTCTTCCAATTCGTGGTTGTGGAGTTTCCTCCATTGTCCTGCCTCCTCGTCATATTTACCGCCAAAGATACCTCTTAATACTATATTCTCGAATTTGCGAAATTTGTTTTCTTCCCGTTTTGTGAAAGCCCATGCTATGCATACGTATAGAACAATCGGCATGATTATGGTTCTATAGACACGGAGCTTTATGTTACGTGATAGCAGTTCGGATTTCAGCAGTTTACTGACTGCATGCCAACTTTTGTTAATTCCCTTCGACATTTCGTTACTGGCCGTCCGTATTATTAAATTCTTTAACTTTTTCAAATATATATATATATATATATATATATATATATATATATATATATATATATAATCTGAGGTCCACCTGCTCTCGCCGTAACCATGTATTTTGTTTTGTCTTTATTTATTTCTAGGCCCATCTCTTCTGCAGCTTGCATGATGATTTCACTGTTTTTACTTACAGTTTCTAGATTATCGCCCAGAACGGCGATGTCATCCGCGTATGCGAGCACTTGTGTGACCGCGTTCAGGGATGATCTGCCCATGTTGTCGTCTTGTACCTTTCTGATAACATACTCGAGCACTAGGTTAAAAAGACACGGTGAGAGGCCATCCCCTTGTTTTAGTCCGTCCGGATTTCAAATGGTTCTGAGAGGTGGTTTTGTATTCTAACTCACCCTTTCTTTTCGTTCATCCAAATCTGAATGAGAGCGGCATATTCTTTCGGAATTCCCAGCTCAACCACCATATGGTAGAGTCTTTGCCTTGGGACTTAGTCGTAGGCTATTTTAAAGTCAACGAACAGTTGGTGAACCGTCTCTCCGTATTCCCACTTCTTTTCCAGTAGTTGCCTTATTGTGAACATGTGGTCGCTCGTTGACCGGTCCCGACGGAATCCGCGCTGGTAGTCTCCCAATATGTCCTCTGCATACGGTGTGATTCTCGCCAGTATAACATTTGTTAGTATTTTGTATGTGGTTGGGAGGAATGATATTCCTCTGTAATTTTCGTGTAGTCAGATCTGTTACCTTTTTTGAAAATGGGGACGACTATTGAGGTTTTCCATTCTTCCGGAAAGACTTCCTTATCCCATATTGTTTTAATCAGTTGGTGGATCTTTCGAGCGGTTGCCTCTCCTCCAAGCTTCACAAGCTCTGCCGGTATGCAGTCGACTCCGGGAGCCTGTTGTTTTTCAATCAGTTGATTGCGTCTACAATTTCGTCGAAAGAGGGCTCTGGGATCCGAGGCTCGCCTGTACGTATGTCTGGTGCGTTTGTTTGTGGTTGATAGGTGCGCAAATTGAGTGGGTTTTCAAAGCACTGCTTCCATCTTGTCACGATATTTTTTGTTTCTGTCACCAGACAGCTGTTTGTGTCTTGGATTATTTTGGCTCTCCTGGGGTAGCCATTTCTAATTGAATTTATGCCCCCATACATACCTCTGATGTTCTTTGCTCTGGCATTTTCTAGGATTTTTTCGATCCGAGTCTTCTCCCATTCGCGTTTTTTGCGTTTGAAGACTCTCATTGTCTCTTTCCGAATTGTCGCGTATCTTTCTTCGTTGACTTCATCGTCTCTTTGTAAGGGCATCACTCTGAGACGTCCAGGGTCTTGGATCTTCGCCCTGCACTCATCGTCAAACCAAGGTTTGGACTTAATTGTTGTCTTATCCTAATACCTTTTGGGCTGTTTGTTTGATTGTGTTTCTGATCGATGTCCATTTAGTGTCCACACGATTGCCTTGCTCTTCCTTACTGCTGCAATTCTCTAGGATACTAAAACTATTTGTTAGTTCGTCTTGATATTCAGCCCTTTTGGGCAGGTCTTTTAATTTTTCAATGTCGAACTTTTTGCGCGTTTCCCGTGACTGCCCGTGTGGGTTTGCTGCCAGCCGACTCCTGATTTTGCCCAATATAATATACTCCTGATTTTGCCCATTAAACATAACATAAACAAGCCTACGTGAATAAAACAAAAATATATACATACTTAAAAAAAAAAAGGAAACAAAGTCTAGCAAATGGCGAAAATGTGAAACATGATCCGAGCACTCGACGCGGGTAGGATAATCGGAAAAATGCTGATCTTGCACCTCCAGCGTCGTAGCAGTTGCGCTGCAACATTCCGCGTGAATCGCAATGTCAGCCGAATCGATGGACTCGGGTTGTAGTGCTCCCGAAGCCCTACCATCCTCCCACAGACTCAATATACATGACCCATCATCCCATTTCCCTATACATTACACACCCAATATCCCATCTCCCATCCATCAACCCCCAACCCCAATATGACGATTCCAAAAATCGTCATGTTATCTACATAGCAGCTGCAATGGCGGTTGTCCAATATAACGATTCCAGAATCGGTACCAAGCAAACATTGCAAATGCTAAAAGTGACGATTCTGAAATCAAAACCGGCAACCAGCAACTGCTAAGACGAACAAATTCCGGCATCACTAGCCAAAATCCAAAAGCGAACAAGCAGTAGCTTCTTAGAATAATATACCCTTGCATCACAAGCCAAAAACCGTAGCAGCTGATCGATTGCGATTGGCCAAACCATGCTCATGTGTTTTCGGCTTTCAGGTACCTAGAGAGGAAGACGACCCTTTGGTTCAGGTTCGACTTCGTTCATCGAAGAAATTTAACGAAAGAAAATCCAAAAGAGAGAATTTGTACTTTTTGCAGACAGTCGAGTAATAACCACCGCAGAAGTCATCGAGTTTGATCCTTCACGTATGGAGGAATAACCATAAAAGGAAAAGGTCTAGTTTCAACGGCAGGCTGACGACAGTTAGCAAATTTTGTTTATCAAAATTAAAAAGAAAGAGTTTATCTTCCGAAAGTTAATAGAAAGAGTTTTGGTTTTTTTGACATGTAATGAATGCATTTTAAAAGGAAAAGGAGTTTGTTTAGATTCGTAGATAAAATAGCCCACACTCTTCCCTCGGTCGCCGCAAGTAAGACAATATAACAATTGGTGGCAGCGGCGGGATTCGGATATCACAAATTGTTTCTCGTGGAACATATAAACTATGGGACTTGGAATTTAGGAGTGATTAATGTGCAAAATGAAACTGTTGTTGACTCGGCGGCATTCGAAACGTTCAAATCATCCCCCAAGTGAAAAGAGATAACTCAGTGCTACAGTGTGGTAAGAAATAACAATATATACAATATTGTTATTTCATTATTATAAAATATTTGAACTTTCGTAGGAAGGTTTGTTACTATATCTATTAGACTTCAATGATATCTGCGACGACTGGAAACTTAAGATCAACTTCCAGAAATGTGAGGGCATTCTATTTAGAACTTCATTATATAAAGCCACGAATGACAGGAAAAAACTGGCGAAAGTTAGTTACCGTGGGACCGTGGATGAAGCCTACATAGGTTGGATAATTTTATGATTAAATTAATCAGAGGACATATTGCGAGAGCAGTTAGCTCGTCCAATAACTTAATTTTCGGGGCTTATTATACAAATACTCTTTACTTTGAGAGCGTGCGTTGCAACGGCTTTGCCCCACCAGAGGCGTTCCTTGATTTGGACATGGATGGGTTTATACAGGATAGATCCGGAATTCCGCTGATGTATCACGAAAGTAGATCATCCGTACACGGGCGATTGTGCTACGACCGAGACGTCACGCGCACCGAAGAAAAGCTCTTGCGCTTCAGTAGGGCTATCTCCGAAACCGACCGGGACGATAATATTAAACAGCAACAACAGTTCTGGTGGTTGAATGGCAAATAAACACCTGATTACCAATGTCGTTAGAATCACTGCATTATCATCCAGCTTACACAGATTTAGCTTTTCTAGAATTAGGGTAGTATACGATTTAAGTTAAGTTCTTCTAAGTAAAAAAAATAAAAAAAAAATAAGTTAATTTTTAAGTAAAAACAGAGAAAAAAATTTGACACAAAGTTTTTATAATTTTCCTTTGTTAGACAAATAATCATAATTAGAGCCACAATTAAAGTCCTGTCGCCGAAAGGGAAATTGTACAATAGTAATATTATGTTACGCTTAGAACGTCTGCGTAGGACCAGTAAATTATTATAATATAAGATAATTAAGCTAGAACTTAAGCATTTTTTGTCTAGCATATAAATTAGAAACTAAGAATATAAAACGAACATAAAAAATTTTCAAAATTGAAATAAAATGAAATGAACTTGTAGCGATTCTAATAGATACACACACAATTCACAAGCAAAAATAGTGAAGAACACCGAACTAAAAATCGAATAAGTAAAATACATCAGAACCGTATACCAAGCGATAAATAAAAATAATTCATACCAGTGGAATATAGTCGAGTTTGGAAATCAAATTCAAAACACGGTCAGTAGTCTGATGTTTCACTACTTCGCTTTTCAACCGTTTCATCGTGTGTTCAATTCACCTTCTTCACTATCCTTGCTTTAACGCTACAAACTTCAATGATGTCAACATTTATTACTGCTTTAGTACAAAGTAGTGTGCTATCGGCATTATAATAGGACCTAAGGAGATCACTCAGCGCTCGCCCTTCTTACGAGCAGAGTATAATAAATAAATTAAAAACTGCTCACGTTAGATTTGCGCAATATATCGATATTTTGGCCTGTTCAATTGTGGTTTTTCTTAGCATCATTTAATTTAATTAACCGGAAACTCAATCCCCATATCCTAGTAGTTTCCCTAATCTTGGAATCCAACCACAGCCTCAAATGCGTCTGACACTGAGCTTCTTCGATGGCCCTTTACAAGATATATTTTATAATACGACAAGGTTTCTCTTAGCACACTTACGTAGAGATCGAAGCATTTTGGCATTCACTTCTCTCTTGCCAGTCCTTTTTCAGTCATTTCTGTCATCACAATCTCTACCTCTCCTCTCCGTTCACACTGTGTCTACTCATTCTTGGTTAACTACTATTGATTCCATTTGATGGTCATCTCAACATGTGTATCGATAAATCCAAGTCTCTCTTTCTTCTTCCGCCCACAATGTGTCTCACATTTAAGGGTATTCCAACATTAATTTTGTGATCACAGATTATAAAACGAAACATACTTTAGTTTGCAATAGTTGGATTTTGAAAATTAAATGGTAGATGGCCGATCACATGCTTTGGCTTGGTATTTGGACGAACTCAATTTGGTGTGTAGGTATAGCACCTGTGGCACTCTGTTTGGGATTGAGGAACACAAGATTTTCATCTTACCGGCTGTTCCAGTTCAAGTGTGTGTTGTGTTTTATGTACCATCGTATCCAAAAACTAATCTGTGTGATACAATACCCGCCGATCGAAAAATCATTATTAGCACCGGCCCATTAACAATAGGAATACCAAATTCTTCTACAATAGCTTTTTATTCGTATAAGTGTCCTTTAAATAACTTTTAACATAGAGTGCCTTTTCACGTAGGAGTGAACTTTAAACAACTGTTAACACAGAAATACGTTTTTAGGTAGAAGTTACCTTTTAATAAATTTCATGATCGAGTGACTCCAAGATGACGACATGAGTTGAACTATACTTACGTATGTTCAACTCAAGAACTATACTTACGTATGTTCAACTCAAGTATCCAAGCTATTGTAGCGGTTAAGACAAGCTGTTTTTGTAATACTGCGTAACTTACGGATACTGAAAACAACCTCTGTAGAGATTCTTGCCCTACAAGGACGCTGGTTATTCTTTTTTTTTTTGTCTTCCTTTTTGCGAATAAAATGTGTTCCAAAAAGTCCCCGGGAAAATTTGCAAATACTTGAACGATTATTCTCAGTTCTACGGAAAAAGATCAACTGTTATCTTGGAAACTGACCTACTGCGTCGAAGTTCCTTGGGAATCCACATGTTTCCCCGCAAATGTCGCCAATCGCCATTGAGACGAAATTGCCATCCCACCAACATCACGCCTAAAAAAGACGACCTTCTAAAAAATCTTATTGCACTTGGTAACTTAAAAAATGCAAATACAAGTAGACAATAGAAAACGAACTATAAATCACGCCACCTTCGACGGTCTTCAAGAATATCGTAAAGCTGATAGCCACCTTTGGTCGGAAAGTCAAATCTCTGTTTTAAAAGAAAACCTTAGGTGATCTTAAAAAATTGAATTTTCTCGCATCGTAAATCCTCTCACACATTCTCCTAATTTTCGAATTTTTTTACCACGAATTCTCCTAATGTGTCGGCAGGCAAAGAGTTGTCCGCATCCCACGACAATGGACTTCCCAGAACGCGGGGTCATAAAAAACGTACCCGAAAAAACCGAATGCATATTCAACCAAACCCCTGACTTCCAAATGACCCCTGATTCAGAATTTGTACCTTAGTAAGCGTGTTAATTGCGATTCCTATTCAGATTTAAGATCCACAGAAACGTCTGTCTTCCATAGTAATGTACGTCCTTAAAAAATGCTCGTAAAACAATAAAAATCCGTAAAAAAATCTTTTACACGGCACAGGTATCCTTAGAAGCAACGGTGGTCGTAAAAAACGTACAACACTGAGGAGAAGAAAAAACACATTGTGACTCCTTGCATTGAGAGCAATAAATAAATAAATTTGTCTGAAGGAATGACATTCAAATTATTCTTATCCTTGAAATAGGAATGCTGAAGAATCTAAGAAATTCGTTTGCAAATTTTTCACCAACCTCAGTGATCAGAATACCTCCTGGGGAATAGTAAAGCGGACGTTTAGTTGAAATCGACTCCAGTGATCATTTGTTGCTTATTCCTCCCAAAGGCAGTCATTAATCACATGACAGGACAACGATGTTTCAATGTGTACAATCATTGGAAAATCGCAATTATCCTGATACCCGATTTCAGGTAAAGTAGTAGAGATTTTTTACCATTTCTCATTTGATTTCTTTGTTGGTGTTTTCCTTCTTTTTTAAGGACATTTCCAAACAAAATTTACGCGCGCATTTATTTTCCGCACTCAATCACGAAGGATAATAATCAGTTGTTCGAGAATACCGATGATGATGATGATGTACATATATTCGCTTCTTGCAACCCCGATTTGTATCAAGCAGGACATTGATTACGTACAACTAGATTGAAATCAGTTCAGGTACAAAGATAGGCTCTTGGTGAGTGTACATAAAAAATAAAGGACACAATCAAACAGGAGAAGAACAAAAATACTACAAGAAAAAAAAAAAACGATTTTTAAAGACATTTTACCGTATTTTCCCCGAAATGAGACGAAAAAAAGAAACGTTACCCAGTGCTCTGATCCTGCATAATAGGGATGTGCGATATAAATTTTCTTGAGGTTGACGTTTAAGGACGCCGATGCACCAGAGAGTTTTTTCCTATTTCTTCCTTTTCATCTAAGAAACTGTGGAGATCCTTTTTTTACGATAAAAAGTGCTCGATTGCGCACAATTTCTAAGATTTTTTCCTTTTTGCGTAACAAGCAACAGGACACATGAAATGGGGAACTCTTGAGTAGTTTTTCATGTAACGGACTTTCTCACGATTCCAGGATATTTTTAGTTTAAAAAAAAGAAAAAAAAATGGCAAAAATGAAGTTGCTCGAGTATTATTTTTTTCCCTTTTTAAAGGATTATTTACGCATTTTCTTATCCTGTTTCGAAAGGGGGCAACCCAAATCGAAATGTTTTATCCTAAAAAATATCAATTGCTGAATAAAGTTGGCGCGATATTCGTCTACGGTGGTTTCCATTTGCATTCACATCGCTAAGCGATTACTTCTCTCCGAGGAAATTTCTGAAAGGATACGGATTTGATTTATTTTTTTTCCGTGTGAAGTTAGGGGAACCTAGTGTACTTGTAGAGAAATATGGAGCTAAATTTATCGGTCCTTGTTCCGAGGCCATGGATATTTGTTTAGATACAATGCCATACAATTGCATAAGGCATTATTACACAATTTCCCACTAAAGTATTATAATTTTTAATTTTTAATACAATACTTAAATTCGAAGAATATTATGGGCAAGGATTAGCAGCAACTTACCGATGGGCGAAATGATATTCTGAGCGATTGAAACCTGTAACTGATAAGAGAAAGAAAGGCGGATGGAGTATGAGAGACAGAGAGTAATAGCGTAAAATGCGCGGGACAGAAAGATAAAGAAGCGGCGAGAGAGAGAGAGAGATAGAATAATAAAGAGAAATAGAGCGAGAGAGTGACGGAGGGAGAGGTAGAGACAAAGATAAATAGTGAGATAGAGACAAAAATAAAGAGATAGAGAGACATAAAGATGAAGAGAGAGAGATGGAGCGATAAAGTGAGAGAGAGGGTAAGAAGAGAACAGATGAAGAGTGACAGAGAAGGGGCGAGACAGTAACTATAAAATCAGAATACAAGAAGAGATACAGAATGATAAGGATCGGTACAGAGAAAAGTAAGAAAATGAGAGAAACAGGCAAAGAGAAAGAAAAAGAAAATTAAGAAAATTGCACTAGAAAATGGCGACCCAGTCGAATAAGAACTCTTTCCAAATGGACATGTGTGACCTCGATACCCTACAGATAAATCAGGGTGGCGGTTCCGCCAAAGCCCACGGTTCACTTACCTAAAAAAACCCCCATAACTCCCATCCAATCATATATTTTCGCTAATTCGATCGCATTAGCACCGTAAATGCTTTACGCATCTAGGATTATCTAAAGTATAATCTAAAAAGCTTCAGTAAAAGAATTCTTACCTTTTCTTGCATTCCCTTCGCATACAAATTCCTGTAAGAATTCTTTCTTACCTTATCATAAATTCTCTGTAATAAAACTTATCCGATCGCATATCATGTAACCATCCCAATCAGGGATAATGATCATTGCGTCGCCTATTCCCAGCTTCATTCATGGGTACAACAAATCCCTTTTCATACACATTGGCTGGCGACCTTTCTCCCAACAATAAACAGCCCAAGCTGCATATAATTAGCGCAAAGGACGCTGAGACTATTTCCCTAACTCACACCATGAGTAAACAAAAGACCGCTGTCCCTCAGCAGGCATTCTGGCGATACGCAAACGATTCAATCATCCTAGTATCCCAAATGCACCTACCATCTAATGTTTACTCAGTTGAACTCTCAGGCCATAAATTCCTTTTATCCTACATAGTTCTGGATTTTTTCCCCAGTAACCTCGCACATAAACAAAGAACTCCACGATAGCTTTTTCCTTTCTTTGTTTCAGGTTCATTCCCATGGCCTTGTGTATGAAAAAAACAAATGTGATCTTCACTCACACATACACATACATTGCCAAGTCTTTCTTCCTTGCCTTCACCACGGGACAAACACCTTTTTCTTTGGAAAACTCACCCCAAAACGAATAAATATCGTTGAGTCGTCTTCCATCCTTCAGCGCGCGCGCATCGGTTATTTTTATCCTCCCCCGTAGGGTGTGCACCGGAGTCTGCACCCCTGCGGGGCGTGTCCCCTTCGCGGAGTCGAGTGCGCTAATTTCTCCTTTACTGGTGAAAAGTGTATAGCATAGAACTATTCATCGTTATCATTATCGTCACTACAACCGGCAGCCGGTCTTGGCCTTATTTAGCAAGTCCTGAGGCTTGTTAAATTTTCCATAATGATTTGTTTTTTTCCGGGCAAGGTCATTAGTCTTGCGCCGGAATAGAACTATTAATGAATGTATAACACTAGTGTCGCCATACAGCAATAAACATAATGAACTCTCTTTTCCAGTGAATTGATGTAAACCTGTGTTAATTAAACGGGTGTGATTAAGATAAAAACAAAACCTCTACCAGTGTGATTGTTACGCTGAATATCCGTGCCTAACAGTCAAAATTAGTGTTTTATTTTTGTTGAACAATAAGATCGTTGAGTGTTGAACAATAAGGTAAGAGCCAGTTACTAACCATCAACCACGGTGCGTTGTACCTTTCCTTGGAGATCGTTCTGTCGTTTAGCAGTGGAAGATTTGGTGAAAGTGGTGGGTCGGTAGTAGAACTCGCGTCCATGCTGGCACCACAACTTCCTTCCCCACATTGGTGACCTCAGGTTGAACACCGCAACCTTCGACCATCCGCGGATCAAATATCGCGAAGTGTTGTTTGACAAACTTATATACAACCAGTGAGTGATTGTAGCGGCAATCGCTAAAAAAAACATTAAACAGTGCCAGTGACTTTTGGGTACAAGGAATTAATTAAGAACAATGAAAGGGGAAGTGGCTCCAACTCTACTCAACACCACAAACTCACCCCATAAGCGAATCATCTCTGCACGAGATGATTATCACAGAGTCTCGTTTTCCACCCACTGACCGCCATGGTCACGGGTCACTCCCGCTCTCCCTCACTGCGGAGACGCATATATATAAATATATATTCGTGTTCGTGTTATACCCCGGGCAGTGGCTAGGAGTATTAATTATAATCGAAAACAAGTCCGTACCATCAGTGTTCGAAATAGTTCATGTATTTTAAACAGTGCTACCGTAAAATGTTAGTATCCGATAAGAAAATGAAACGGAACAATAATCCATGGATTCAAACAAGTTATTCCAATAATAGTGTTTTTCTTTTAATATATAAATAAAACTAAACAAAAGGAATCCTGTGTTTCAATTTTCCGCGTTGTCTTGGCGAACAGTTTTATTTCTCCTATTTGTGCTCTTCTTTCGTGCACGTTGGAACTTTGTTTTTGTGATGTTGGTGGAAGGAAGTGAACCGAGTGCCCCTGCCTGGCACAATATTTCCTTCCTCACAGCAGTAATCTGGTTTATTGGGAAATTGTCTTTTGAAGCAAAAGATACCAAAACACACAACATGATATGTCTCGGGGAAAATACAAGCTACGCACTGCATTTTATCCCATTCTGAGCCTAAAAATCAGTAAATTTGAAGACTTAATAAACAAAATGTTTCAAAACGTAAGGTGAGGACACTCAGTGGGGATTTTAGGGAATGGCCTTGAGGAAAAGAGCAAACAGGTGTATAAAAGGAGAAACACCTTTTCGTAGTCTTTTTCGACCATGCTGTAAATGACGCAAAATTCACCCGAAGAGTAATCAGTCCAACGAATGTAAAACTTGACTTATGTTTAAAATTCTGCCATGCCAAGAAACACATAAGAATAGATACTGTTAAAACGAAAAAATAAACCGGCCACGGAGCGATGCCTTAAAGTACGTCAAAATCACTTTATACGCAATTTAGAAAGGCTATGACTATAAAAACTCATAAAAAATGTGTAAGATTCGGGCTTTCAAAAAGTTTACGAAATTCAAAACAACCTCAGTCTTAGACTGTAGTATCCCACTATATAAACCGCAATAATCATATAACACACAATGCGCTCATAATCGTTTCCGCTTTAATTACCCACGTGTGACGCACAGTCATTTCCCAAGCTTTGCATTATCCGATTACGAATCATTCATGCCTACAAGTGCACACATCACCATAACCAAATACTAAAAGCAAGCGCCACACCAGGTGGTATGGAATATTGCTGGCGCCTGCAAAAATGCAACGTACGAATAATTACCATAACCGTACGCCAGGCGTCACTTCTCCTCTCTCGGGAATTCCCATTAAAAATGCTTGTGCCTCCGAAAGAAAGGCATAGGGATAATAACGAATCGCCACCGGTAATTGGAAGTGACGAAACGAATGCTTGAACTGAGGCCACTGTACTTTAAGTGGATCGATTAATTGGAAACATCAGTTAAGCGAAGGGAATGACTCGTTCTGGGCAATTGCACTCAATATGGGCCAAAGCCAACTAGGAAAAACTGCGGCAGGGTAAATGCCTTATGCGCCTTGTAATACTGGGTAGGAACGAATTCAGTCAACGTTAGCCATTTTCCATCAATAGTTTTGGTATAAAAAGAGTGGTTGCAAGGGATTAGGGCAATGTTAATTAATCGAAGCAAAAGTTCGCAGTCCAGCATAAGAAGAGCGGGCCTTTTGCTTAGGAAGAAATCAAGAGTTAATTTGTGACCAATAGAAGTAAGGTGAACTTTAATTAATGAATAACAAGATATTATATAAAAACTAAAAGAAAAAAAAAGCATTTATATATGGTTCGCGGGGAGTATATATATCTATATCTGTATATATATATATAATTCCCCGTGAACCAACTCTTTGCTTTGATATAAGGCTAAAGTCTGCCCGTCGTAATAAGAGTATGTCAACAAATATATATATGAACCTGTGGGGGTTCTGGAGAACCAACCCACAATTCCAACCTAATTTTGACCGCTACTACCGTGTCACCTTAACCCAACTCCCCATTCAAAATTCGAAAAGAATACATTTCCCAATCCGCAATAGCATATATTTCCAAATCTGTAATAGAATGCATTTTCAAAACTTACAACAGAATACATTCCAAATCCTGCAATAGAATAGATTTTAAATCATCTCCCTCATCTACAATCAAACCGCATTTAGTTTTCCCCGAAAACCATTCCGGCTCGCTTCCTACTTAAACCATTTTCCCGCTTGCAACCAAGCAGCATTTAGTTTCCCCGAAAAGCATTTCGGTTCCCATCCCACCTAAACCATTTGAAAGAATATCAATTCTCCTTACTGGCAAGTCACCAGCATGATGCGTTCTCTTTCCACGGAACAACCATCGCAACGGTCAAGACCCATGTTCTACTCGTATTGTCTAACCGACAATCCATGACCATACTTGGCTATGCCTCCGAAACCGATTTCTCCGTATACACAACAACAGAACAATCGAATTCAGCCCGTACGGCAGAAATTCCCTGAAACAAAATTTTCTATGTGGGCATAGCAACCCTTCTTCATGTTCCTAGTAAGTGGCAGTGAGTTTACTTAGCGATGCCTCCACTACGACACCCTGAATGGATTCTTGCCTTCGTTGAGCCAGTCGCTAATCGTCCACCAAACGGTGCACAAGTGACCGAGGCGCCTTACAATCGCCACCGCTGCGCGTCCACACACCAGAGTCAGTTTTTAACCGCAGATCAAGGCACACGAATTCGGAGTGTGAGTTTGAGTCCAGTGTCTTTCCGTTAATGAGTCGATAAAATCCCTTTGGTTTTTTTGAAGTGAAATTTGTTATTAGACTTTCGGCCATCCTGAAGGAGCTTGCAGGCGTTCGTCGCCAAAGGATTACGTAAATTTAAATAGGGTGTATTAAGAACTTCTGTGAGCGTACTTTGTGAACAATTTTGGATCCAGTAAACACAGTATATTGAGAACTTCCAGTTCTATGCGCATGTGCCGATGCCATAACATAAGTAAAATAAAAGAACACTTAAACAACTAAATAACATGCCTGCGTTTTCATTTTTCTTCTTGCTTGGAGTTCGGTTTCTTCTGTGAACAATTTGCGGCGAAACAAACGGTAAGTGTTGGGGAGTTAAGGAACCTAGTGCCCGTGTCTGGTACACAATTCAACTCCCACAAACCTATACACAGTTCTATTTAACAACACGTTGAATAATGCGCACTATTCCATGCATAGGAAAATAGCAATCATACAGCGCATACCAAAAACATGGCAAGAACTGTACAAACCCAATGAACATTCGTTCGATAGGTTTACGTCCATGCATCAGTAAAGTTTTCGAGAAGGTCATAAGCAAAGCTTTGCTCAAATGGGTTGATTTTTCCGAATAACCAGTTTGGCTTTAAGGTGGGTCATGAAACCACGCATGCCGCGGCTAAACTGGTTTCCGACATACAATGGAATAAATGCAAGAACCATTGCATAGGTGCCTCTCTGATCGACTTGGAAACAGCCTTCGATACCGTTGGCTTGAGGGATTATACTACAAGATTGTCAGACAAGGCATGCATCAACCTTTACTATATATACTTTATGATATTTTAAATGAGACCAGGCTCGTATTTAAAAGGGGCAAAATTACCTCCAATATAACGTATCTTCTTCGTACGATGAGAATCTCGCCAGTATGACATTTGTTAGTATTTTGTATGTGTTTGGGAGCAATGATATTCCTCTGTAATTTCCGCAGTCAGATCTATCACCTTTTTTGAAAATGGGGACGACAATTCCACTCTTTTCCTTTCTTCTGGAATTTCTTCCTTATCCCATATTGTTTTAATTAGTTTCCAGCGGTTGCCTCTCCTCCATGCTTCACAAGCTCTGCCGACATGCAGTCGATTCCGGGAGCCTTGTTGCTTTTCCATCGATTTATTGCGACTGCAACTTCGTCGAAAGAGGGCTCTGGGTTCTGAGCCTCGGCTGTATCTACGTCTGGGGCATTTATTTGTGCTTGATGGGTGCGCACATTGAGTAGGCTTTCAAAGTACTGCTTGGATCTTGTCACGATATATTTTGTTTCTCTCACCAGACAGCCCTTTGTGTTGCGGTTTATTTTGGCTTCCCTCGGTAACTATTTCTAATTGAATTTATGCCGCCATACATACCTCTGATATTCTTTGCTCTGGCATTTTCTAGGATTTTTTCGATCCGAGTCTTCTCCCATTCGCGTTTTGTGCGTTTGAAATGTCTCGTTGTCTTTTTCCGAATTGTCGCGTATCTTTCTGCGTTGACTTCATCATATCATTGTAAGTGGAACACTCTGATCCGTTTACGTTGTTCGATCTTTGCCCTGCACTCATCGTCAAACCATGGCTTGGAATTAATTGTTTTCTTAAGTCCTAATACCTTTTGGGCTGTTTGTTTGATTGTGTCTCTGATCGATGTCCATTTAGTGCCCAGATTATTGGTTTCCTCTTCCTCACTGGTCCTATTCTCTAGGATGCTAAATCTATTCGTTAGTTCGTCTTGATATTCAGCCAGTTTGCGTAGGTGCTTGTGCTTGAACACCGTGCTTTTCACTACCATATCTTTTGACGCTGTGAAAGTGATAATTCGAATTCCATTATCGTTAGAAACGTCGTGTAGACTTTCTTTACCTATAGTTGGTTACAAGATGTCTTTCTTTCCAATTTTCGCATTGAGGTCCCCGAGGAGGATTTTAACATCGAATGATGAGATCCCATCGAATATTTCCTCTAAGTTCTCGTAGAATGAGTCCTTCGTTTCTTCATCCGTAGATTCTGTTGAGGCGTGTACGTTTATAAATACATCATTGTACCATCGTCCCTATATTTTTAGCACAGACATTCGGTCATTAATAAATTGCACATTTTTTACATGGGCCGTGATCTTATTGCTTATGAGCAAGCCAGTCACGAGGTTATGTGTATACGGTACCTCGACACGCCAGGGCAAACCCATTGGTTTCGATTACTTGATGTGGGAGCCGGAATTCCTAAAGCGCGACGACGTCCATTTTATATTGCTTCGCGTTTTCTACGAGCGTCTGTATCGCGCCTGGTTTATATAGCGTTCGAACATTCCACGTGCCGACGCGTATATCCCGCTTTTTCCGTTGTTCCCTACGTCTCTTTTTGCCGAGTGGTGTTTTCTTAATGATTTGTTGCCTTATGGTAGTGTCGGCTCATCACACTTACGCCTACCGGGTTTTTCGTGAGATTGTTTTTTGTATATTGTTTATTCATTTTTTTTCCACGAGTCTTTGGGGTTTCAAATAGTCCGCCACATCAGAGCCCCCCTTTGATATGGTAAGGTCTGCTAACTGCTCTGATTCGACCCGGTGTCAGAGAGGCGCCGTTATAATACAGCCGGTATACCCCTGGCTGCAAACCATCCAATGGGCACGGTGACGCGTAGCACCCTGAATTAGGGGTAGTAGAACTTTGTGTCACTCCTCGCTAGCCTGCCTGAATTGGGTGGCCCCACTGGAAGCCTATGCTTCCGTCAGCATAGCCTGAGTGATTAATTGTAGTTTAAGCCCCCGCACCACGTCAAGGTTTCTACCGAGTGGGGGCATGTTTCTACAGTTGCTAATCTGCGCAGAAACTCATGTGCGTTGCAACGCATGCGCTCCAAGAATTCCATGCGGCACCCATCTCACAGATATTTTTTCATACCCGATTTATTAGATTTTTTCGGTTCTCTTTTGGTATTTATATATTATATTTGACAGAGACCTAGTGAGGTATGGTGCTTACTAAAAACAGTACATTAGCGATGCTACGAGCGCCATCGTAGGCTTTTCTAAGGATCTATTGACTTACCTTCGTATTATGAGTTATAAGGTTGTAGGAAGAGTAGTGATTTGGGATCACTACATCCGGACGAGATGTCAAAAAGCAAAACATTAACAGATTCGCTAATATAGGCGGAATTTCGTATAGATGTGCGTTTCTTATACCACATCGAAAGTTCTTCCATCTATTTTATGCAACTGATCAACGTCCAAATAAATAGAAGTGCATGAATATCCAGCAAATCCTTTAAAAGGGCGATCCAATATTCATCTCTTTTTATCAAGACATAATACAATTTTTATTCTGTTCTGAAGGTTATAAGGGCCCTTATTACCCTAGACGATTAAATAAATGAATTACGTTCTGTCAAATCTCGATCCGGAATTTCTCGACAAACTTGAATTGAAGTTATTTTATCGCCTTCAAAGTAGTCCTCCTTCGCTATACACTTAATCCAATAATCCGAAGAAATACACGATTAATCCAATAATCCATACACATTTTATAGGCCGTGCCATGATCGATTTCTCCTTCTTCGATTTCTCTTTTATACCTTCAATCGACTCGAAATGTGTTGCTCGAAGTGGCGATTTGAGTTTGGGAAACAGTAAACAGTCGCCGGGGCCACATCTGGTAAATACGGTGCTTGTTCGATCATGTTAGTTCAGTTTTTAATTCAAAAGCTCATTCACGATGGTAGCTTTGTGAACTGCTGCATTATCGTGGGGCAAAATCCAAGATTTGTCTTTGCACAAATCCGGCATCTTTTGACGAGCACGAATTTCGCAAACTATCCAAATACTCTGTACTTTGAGAGCGTGAGTTAACACCCCTAAAATATAACAGAGTTAACTCAAAACATAAAACATAGATACTTCAAAATCTGTTCAAACTAATGTTAGTCATAAAACACGAACAAAAGAAAACGTGAACCATTGTATACTAATAATAGAAACACAGATGCTTCAAAACATGAAACACAGGTACTTCAAAACCTGTTTAACCTAACAGATTTAAGTGCGAAAGATATTAGTAGATTTAAGTTCGAAAGATATAAATAGATTTAAGTTCGAAAGATATAAATAGACTTAAGTTCGAAATCTAAAAGAGATCCTGTCTGACTACGGACTCGCATACACGTGCTCAGCGGAGATAATTAATAAAAGGAAACATAGTTTCCAAATAAACAAAGAAAACGGTCTTTTCTTTTTTGTAATATTTTCTCCTAGAACGGCACAAAATAACTCGTGCATCGCAATGGCTTTGTTCCACCAGAGGCGTTCCTTGATTTGGACATGAATGGGCTTATACATGATGGATCAGGAATTCCGCTGATCTACCATGTAAGTAGATCATCCGTGGACGGGCTATTTTGCTACGGCCGGGAAGTTACGGGCACCGAAGAAGAGCTCTTGCGCTTCAGTAGGGCTTTGGCGGATTTATACGTTGTTCAAGTGTTCCGCCGAACACTGCTTGCCGCCGAGAAAACATACACTAGAGCGAACGCGGTTAAAAAGGAAACATCAAGAAAATTGTTTTGAACTTTATTTTATTGTTGTCGTTTATCATAAGTTTCGCGGTTTCCTTCTACAATAAATGACGCGTAATTCGTCGTAACTGAAGGTTCTTATTTTAACTACCAAAACACACACAAAACTTCCGACACACTCGCAACGTAGTCCTACTCGCTTCTACTTTCTTACCGCGTCTTGTCGACCTCCTCGATGGAGTTCTCTAACGTTCTCCTCTCTGGACGGACATCCGAACTATACTTCTCGTCCCAGTGACGATCGAAATCTGACTGCTATCTCAACCCCAAAAATATCCTGCTACAGATCGTATCTATATCTGCACAGAGAAATTTCCTATTCGCATTGCTAACAGAACTTCCGAATCTCTGTTAGCAGCATGTTATTAAGTCCCAGGGGTGATTTATCATTCCTGAAAGAAGAACTCGCTCATCATCGAACATCATTATCCGTGGTGGTGGTCGAAATTCAGTTCGACGGTTGTCGATTGTGTGCCGCCTTATTTACTTAACACATCTGGCGCGAAGGCCGAAAGATATCTTGCAATTTGAACGGACGTATAGTTCATGGGTTTTGTTTGACTGGTCAATACACCCGAAATCCATTAGATCTTTCTAATGGGTGTGAAATAAAAAAAAAAAAAAAAAGGCACCGTGGGATAGGAGTAGTTCCCTTGGGTAGGTTTTTAGCCTCATACATTCTCCGAATTATCTCGTTGAGATAATTACGGTTGCCGTTTCTTTTGTTTGCCGATAGATTTGGTGGTCTTTATGGCAGCTACCCGCACGTGCATCGTTGGTCGGCTAATTTGCTGGCGATAACAAGTCCTTGTAACATCGTGTAGATGTTCAGGATTTCGCATTGCGCAGTGCTGGAGTGCGGCGCATTTCAGTCATTTCAGTCTTATTATGTTTAGCTTAGAGCGTCTGCGTAGGACCAGTAAGTTATAATATAAGATATATAAGCTAGAATTTAGGCACTTTTTGTCTAGCATATAAATTAGAAACTAAAAATATAAAACGAAATAAAAAATGTTGTAAAAATGAAAATGACAAAAACTCTCTCGCAAACACTTTATAACGCCTAAGTGGTATTCTTTATTCACTGTTTGACCTTACGGAAGACATTTTTAGTACACCACATCACAATACGAGGATTGCCTTTTATATTTCGGGATTAGAGAACAAAAACAAATATTGATCATCGAAAATCACTTTATTGTTTTTTAAAATATTCCCCATGAAGACCTATACACTTTTGCATGCGTTTGAACCAATTGTCGAAGCACTTTTGCCACTCTGATTGAGGTATCTCCAACACATGCATTCTGAATGCAGCAACCGCTTCTTCAGGTGTAGAAAAACGTTGACCTCTCAGTTTGTTTTTTACGTGCGGGTACGGTGCCAAGTCAGGACTATACGGCGAATGACCCATCAAATCGATGTTTTGGGTGCTCAAAAATGCAGTTGTCGCTGCCGATGTGTGAGAGCTCGCATTGTCGTGGTGAAGAGTGATCCGTCTTCGGCGGTTGGTTTTCCTGATTTCTTGGAAGACAACTGGCAAACAAATGGTTGTGTACCACTCAGAATTGACTGTTCTGCGTTGTTCTAGTGGTACGGTTGCGACATGTCCAGTTTTTCCGAAAAAACAGGCGACCATTTGCTTGGAAGTGTTTCGTGCGCGAACAACTTTTGTTGGATTTGGCTCATCTTGAAACACCCAGACAGTCGACTGCTGTTTACTTTCGGGCTCATACGCGTAAATCCACGATTCATCGCCTGTCACGATGTCATAGACGTGTTTCGAAGCACCGCGACCGTATTTTTTTGAGCATTTCTTTCGACCAATTGACACGAGCCTGTAGCGTTCTACGAACGCACAATTCCGCGCAGGTAAGGTTCCTACCTTCAAAGAACTTACTTACCTGAGAGCGTTGCACGCGCCCACAGACGCGTGCCCCCAAAGTCCCACCATAGGGCCTGCAACTCGCAGCCAACGTTGAGACCGACACCAAAAAGCAAGGAACTGAACGTCCCCAAAGTTTTTAATGCCAAGCTCAACATTCGTAAGTCATCATACCTGAAACAAAAAAGAAACATTCAATCTGCCTGCGCCCAGGAACATTCCATTGAATCGGCAATTTCAAACGTCTATGCAATGCAAATTAGCCGACCAACGATGCACGTGCGGGTAGCTGCCACAAAGACCACCAAGTCTATCGGCAAACATAAAGAAATGGCAACCGTAATTATCTCAACGAGATAATTCAAATTGTATGAGGTTGAAAACCTACAAGGAAGCTACTCCGATCCCACGGTGTCTGTTTGTATTTCACACCCATTAGAAAGATCTAATGGATTTCGGGTGTATTGACCAGCCAAACAAAACCCATGAACCATGCATCCATGCAAATTGCAGGATATCTTTCGGCTTTCGCGCCAGATGTGTTATGTAAATAAGGCGGCATACAATCGACAACCGTCGAACTTAATTTCGACCACCACCACGGATGGTGATAATGATGTTCGATGATGAGCGAGTTTCTTCTTTCAGGAATGAAAAATCAACCCTGGGACGTGATAACATGCTGCTAACAGAAATTCGGAAGTTCTGTTAGCAGAGCAATTAGGGAAATTTTTCCGTGTAGATACAGATACCAGTTTGGAATCTGGATATCTGTGTGGGCAGAGAGGCAGTCAAAATTAGATCGTCAACGCGACAAGAGCCTAATTCGAATAGCCGAACAGCGAAAACCCCACCGAGGAGGTTGTTTGCGAGGCATCGAGAACCTAACGAGAAAGTCGGTCCGCGAAACGAATTGCACAAGTTAAAAAAAAAAAAAAAAAAACAACGTCGAGTGTGTAGTCTAGTGGTCAAAAATTAGAAAATGTGCCTAGTGATTGGTTTTGCCACGAACGCTAGCTAGTAAACTATATATTATACTGTCGACCGACCGTGTCAAAGTATAAAACTATTATATTGTGAACATTAGAGCGGTTGGATCATATCACCGTAAATTAGTACATTGTGAACATTCAAACGGTGGTGTACCGGTTGTTAAAGAAAAGTTAAATCAAAAATAAAAGTTCGAAAAGTAGACCAAGGCCTTCTGAGTTTTATGTGTGACAATTCTCGGGGCTGTATTTGTGCTGTCTCCGCTCAGGTGTTCTTCCTTGTAGCAGCAGTGTTCGGCGGAGCACTGCACCAGTTATACCCCGGCTATTTAATTCGCCAAAAGCCTTTTTTTGGGCGATTGACAAATTGTGTGGGACCCAACGCGAACAAATTTTTTTGACAGTCAAATGTTTATGCAATATTGAATGTATGCTGGTCCCACTAACGCCTAAGGTTGTCTCAATCTCACGATAGGTCACATGACGATCTTCCAATATCAGTTCGCGCACAGCATCAATGGTTTTCGGAACAACAACTGATTTTGGACGACCTTCACGAAATTCATCTTGGAGTGAACTACGACCACGATTGAATTCACCATACCATCGATAAACACTGGTCCTTGATGGAGCTTCATCGCCAAAAATTGAATTAAGTTCATCCATGCACTGTTGCTGAGTTAATCCACGCCGAAAGTTGAAAAAATTATCGCACGAAAATGTTGACGATTTAATTCCATTTTTGGGCCGAGATGAATCTTTTAAGTTCCTGTAAACAACACAAATAGCGCTCGTATGTCAAAACGTTCTGAGTGCGTATAACCTCAAAAATGTCCAACTTACGACAGAGCTGTCAATTGCAGGATTGCAACCCTAGGGTTGCCAAATCCCGAAACATAAGAGGCAACCCTCGTAATCGAGCAAAATTGTGAGTATGATGTTATTTTTTGATCGACTTTGTGGTGGTTTTTTGGGTTGCGGGTCGTTTTCGAAGCGCGATGCGGATGATTGTTGACTTGTTTGCATGTCATGCTCGTAGATGCATGGCTCGTCACCAATTATAATGCATTGCATGATTTAACAGTCACTGGAGACTCGAGAAAGCATGTCTTCAGTATCCGCTTTTCGATGGTCTTTTTGCAAAAAAATTCAGCTCTTTTGGAACAAGCCTTACTGCTATGCGAATCATCTCAAAAATGTCGACCAAAATCTTGCGAACTGATTCGTGTCAATTATTTATCTTATGGTTTAGCTCCTTCAAGCATCAGTTCCTCCGCTTTAACGCTGTTTTGCTCAGTCAATGTCGTTCTTGGACCGTAAATCATTAACGTCTTTACAACCACGTTTGTATGCTTTGTACCATTCATAGAATTGAGTCTCTATAGATCTTAAGCAGCATTTTCAACCATTCCATACAAGAAATTCTTTGGAAACACAAAATTTAATGCGAACTCTTTGCTCAACAAAATTATCCAGTATAAAAATCGAAAAACGTACTTGAGGTGAACCAACAAAATCCGCAGCTGTAAACAAACTAATTGCCAGATAGTGCTCAAACTTGACGTCATTATGTCTCTTAGTGGCAAAAAGAAACTTGACAATAGGCTTACGCGGGATTTTTGAATTGCGAAATTCCCGGTAAATATTTGACAGAATGTGTATGGAAACAAACGACCTCCTTTGTGTTCATCGATATCGGATTCGTGAAAACAGGTACAAAAGGGTTTTTTGATGGTATAACTCCATCCCAGCAGCAGTGAAAGCATTTGACGTCTCAAAAACTTGCGGTGGAGTTTATATCCACCCCTTACTCTCCAAATCAGTTTCCTTCAGAGTTGATAATACACTCAATTAATGAAACGAAATTGTCTTTCTGGCCACTTAAACCATTGTGTCCTCAAGTCGGTTGCCCAGCAACTTAGTTCCGGTGTTCCCAAGGGCTACGTAATCTCACTCATTCTGTTGGGCCTTTTGTACACACTACATTGTTTATTATTATATTGTTTATGTCGCCGCATTAAAATAGTGCAAATACTTAACGTAATTACGTGATTATTTTTTCGTTTTCATAGTCCTATCGAGTTCATAATTTCGAAGATCCTACAGAAATTCAAGAACGTTTGGTCTGTGATGAACGTAACTCCGAAAGTACGCATTCGTTCGACTCATACCATTGACAATCTCGCCGTTGTTCACAATAGTGTAGCTGAGTATACGGACGCATTGATTCGTCATCTTGTCCAGGAATTAAACCTTACACCAATTACATTATTCATCACAACGAAGAAGGATTTGAAACTGTTGATATAGAAATTGATACTCGCCTACCATTTCCAGCGCTGCCAGTATGTGGTAACAACACTTCCTACTACCTCAGCTCAGTGAATTGGTGAAAAAGTAGAATTGATGCATCTGGACAGATGAACATCCAAGAGTGATCGTTGAGAAATCCAAGCAGTCACCATGTTGAGCAGTTTTTAGACTGACGGCGTTATCTGTTCGTACTACCTCGAAAACAACGCCGCATAATCAGTTGTGTATGAGGTGAATATAGACGATAAGTGGCGTCAATAGGGCCTTTCAGCGAACGAAACGATGAACAATTTGCACGATCTCCTGAAACGGAAAAACAATCATGACGGGCTACCAAGGCTATGCAGTTTGACGCGGCGAGACTGCTTCCTTTGGGGATATCTGAAGTGAAAAGTATTTACGGGTAAACATAATATCATCCAAGAACTCAACATGTATCAACACCGTGTAGTAGCAATTATGCTGCCAGATCGTCGAAAACGTAGAGATCTGCCTCCAGAATCATGGCGAACATTTGTCCGATTTTTTTGCCTCGTCTAATTTTCATTGATTAATTAATCTAATAAAAAGGTAATTGTTGACATCGGATATAAACACACTGTTTCCATTTTAAGGGAATACTTTTTAGGAGTCTTTTTTTTCTAAACTATGGATAACCACGGTCGCTGTCAGATTTCTAGGTATCGTGATTATCCCTTAAACCTAGTGTTAAAATCGGGTGAATGGTGAAGTCATGGAATCCACTGAACTGTGCAATTAACCACAATCCATTTTTTTTAAATGACCTATTTATTTCCCAATAACACTTTGTTCATGAATTTGGTCCATAAAATCTCTTTACTACTAACCTGGGTTAGGCGAAGATTGTTGCACTGATGGCTTCTGGTCATAGTCGTACAGGTCACCAATCACTTCTTTTGTTGGCGATTGTCTTTCAACAGGTCCGAGTACTTCTGGTTGATTCTTCGGAGTTTCCATAAGTTGATCCCTCCTGATTTCTTTACTTATCCAACCCGGTGTTTCATTTTCATCTGAAATTACAGCAATATGGTCGCCATTTTGAATTCGGATTTAACCCTTAAAAAATGTAAATAAAAAATTCAAATCACATCCACCCAATCAGATGTGATTGTAAAACGTCCTTGTTCCCTTCAAACCCAGAGAAAGGGGTAAATTAACATAATTCAATCCGTTGGTATCAATACCACCAAAAAAGAGGACTACCTATCGTACGTGTGAATCCGTTTTCGTTCCCGGCTGGGGGTGATTTACATAATGTTACCCCTGAGGGGACGGTTGATTTTTTAAGCGCCATCCAAAGCCGTCCATTTGTACGCACTCGTCGGAAAACATCAGGAGTAAAGCACAGTTGGAGCAGACGCAAATCTAAGGGTTTGGTAGCGTAGCAGAATTGTACTGTTTGGGAGGTGGAACTTTTTGTGGAACGATAAAAAACGTAGATTGTCTGGAAATGATTTGCTTTTTATGCCCTATCCTTTAAAACACTGATTGTGTGGGGTGTTGCGATTGGTTGAGCGAATATCGGAATGTGTTAAGAGGGACCTCTTACGCAGATACATGACGAACTGGATTTGCACACTAGGATATTGCTGAGAGTGAGTTTGAGCTATCCATGTTCAGAGGGAATTTATACAATAAAATGGCGCGAAATACTCGTGCGAAGTTTCGAGAAGGGTAACAAATTATCACCAAGCATGTGGTGGAAATAAATTCAATGGAGAAAGGGTTTGAATTTGAGGAGATACAAGTGAGCGAATGGGCGAATTGTTGTTTTATTAGATATTAAAATTTTGGGAACAAACACATTGATGATTTGGATAAATTGGTTTTATATAATAAAAAAATTATTATAATAATTTACATATATCTGTGAGGAGGCGGTAAACTGGTTGTGTCTGTTTTGTGTCGGCTTGATAGAAGATGTGCTATTTTGTTGGTTGGTGCGGCTATACACACATATCAAATATCTTTTTATCGGTTGCAATACTTTTATTAATTGTTTAAAAATTGGAGCGCGTAACATTAATCAACAACTAAGTAACATTGGTAATGCTGCAGAAGTAAAATGACCCAATAGTTCACATTATACGAATTACTCTCCCATAGTAAATTGAGACTTTACGTCCATTTCTCACAAAGGAACAGTACACGCTCCACACGAGATGATACTATCGTCGCCGCGTACACCCGAGCACTAACATAGCACCCCACATCTTATGCAGCGAGTCGAGACATCTTCGCATACGTGCAGCCGTGGTCTGATACATTGGTGCTTTGGTTCTGATCGTTTTTGCGGGGGTTCGAATCCCCTTTTCACTGCCATCGCAAAACTCTATAGATCAATGTTTAGATTTATAGTTAGGAAGATTATCCAGCTGACGTCTTCTTATGCCATATCCCATATATAGTATATGTAAATTAGAGGGTAAAGTGCTGATTTCTACCCTATGTAAAAGCCAAAAGCAGAATACGGGAGCCTTTTCACCCAATTAAATTGCAACCTATCTACTGAAGCTTATTATGTAATGTGGCCGTAGTATCATGACAGTTAAATTTGCTGTTTTTAATGAGACAACAACCCAATCTATGCAAACAATTCTTTACACTAACACGCATAAAATGGGATTGGAACTTCCATTAACTGTCAGTGTCAGTCTGTGCACAGTGCGAGCAGAGGAAGGGGTAGAGGATTTGGGAAGCAGATATCGTTGAAGAAAATGCATGTTCAAGTAGAGAGTCCTGCATTTCTGTTATTCGGTTAAAAAAGATTTGCGTACGTCTTCTGAAGCCAATTTTTAAAGTGAACGAATGCACAGACTATGATGATGACGAGTATCGCGATAAAATATTTAAAGTGATGGAATACCCTCACCAAATTTATTTGAGTTGTTATATGTATACTATACCAAAAAGACATACAGGATATGTTACGCTTCTATTGCAGTGGAAGTATGAATGATTCGGCGTCGTCATCATATCCTAGCGAGACGGTGTACGGTCTTTTAGATGCGACTGGCCTAATATGGGACTGAAGCAGCAATATCTTAATTGAGGCAAAGCCAAGAATTAATTTCCCGATAGAAATTTCTGACTAAATGTTGGTATTTAAAGACGATGCACTGACGAGAAAATATGAGGTTTTCCATACCTTCATCATCATCATCATCATCGGCACTACAACCGGGATTCGGTCTTGGCCTTATTTAACAAATCTCCCCACCACTAATTTCGAGCCGATGTCATCCAGTTTGGCACTCCCAGGCTCTAGGCGTCCTGGTCTACGCCATCCCTCCACCGCAGACATGGTCTGCAGCGCTGTCTCCTTCCATACATCCTGCCACAAAGGCCTTTCCGGGTAGGCTTCTCTTCGCTCATTCGACCAAGGTGTCCCGCCCACCGAAGTCTACCGAGCTTGATTTTTCTTCCAACATTAGCTTCAAGGAAGATCGCGCACAAATCCTGGTTGTAGCGTCTCCGGAATCGTCCTCCCTCACATACGGGGCCAACAATTCTCCTTAAGACCTTCCTCTGGCACGCGGCTAAGAGTTCAGAGTGCCTTTTATTGAGCACCCAGGTCTCGGATCCATACATGAGTACTGATAAGACGTCTTGTACAGTAGTAGGTTGGATGTTCTGGATAAATTGCGGGTTTTAAAGAGCCTTGATAGACCATAATAGGCTTTGTTGGATTTGATCAGCCGTTCGCGTATTTCTTCTTCCATATTGTTATCGGCTGATACTATTGACCCAAGGTAGTTAAAGGATTGCACTACTTCAAATTCGTGCTCCACTACCCTGATAGTTTGACCAACGTTAGCTCTTCTCTTCGCAGAAGTTGCCACCATGTACTTAGTTTTCCTCTCATTAATGCGCAGTCCCAGTTTTTGTACTGCCAGCTCGATCTGGGTGAAGGATTCCTGTACAGCCGAATCGGATCTACCGATGATGTCGATGTCATCTGGGTAGGCAAGTATCTGGTAGAACTTGGTGACAATAGTCCCTCTTGTTGTAACGCCAGCGTTGTCACGGATTGCTTTCTCCAACGCCAGGTTGAAGAGGAGGCAGGCCAGACCGCCCCCTTGTCGGAGTCCATTATAGATGTTTATTGGTTTGGACAGCAATCCCGCTATTTTTACTTGACTAGTTACGTTGGTCATGGTCAACCTACAAAGTCGTATCAATTTCTTTGGAATGCCGAATTCTCTCATGGCATTATATAGTTCTACCCTGGCTATGCTGTCGTAGGCGGTCTTAAAGTCTATAAACAGATGATATAATGGAATCTTAAATTCCTGACATTTTTCCATCGTCTGCCTAGGGGTGAATACCTGATCAATCTCGGATTTGCCTGGCATGAAGCCACACTGATATTGACCAATGATGACTATGGCGTATGGGGCTATCCGATTTTGTAGGATAGTGGAGAGTATCTTATAGCGAATGGGAGTAGTGAAGAAGAGGAAACCAATATTGTGGACACTAAATGGGCATCGATCAGCGACGTAATAAAACAAACCGCGTACAGGTATTTGGATTTAAGAAAGCAAATATGTCCAGACCTTAGTTTGACGATGAGTGCAGGGCGAAGATCGAATAACGTAAACGCCTCAAATTGCTCCACTTACAAAGATATGATGAAGTCAACGCAGAAAGATACGCGACGATCCCGAAGGAGACTATTCGACTTTTCAAAATCCTAGCAAATGCCAGAGCAAAAATATCTGATGTATGCCAGCCTAAATTCATTTATATATAGCTACCGAGGGAGAACCAAAATAATTCGAGAAGCAAACAGCTGTCTGGTCACAGAAACTAACAATATCGTCACTAGATGGAAGCAGTAATTTGAAAACCTGCTAATTGTGCGCACTCATCAACCACAAATAAATGCACCAGACGTACATAAAGCCGAGCCTCAGATCCCAAAGCCCTCTTTCAACGAAGTTGTAGACACAATAAATCGATTGACAAACTACAAGGCTCCCGGAGTCGACCCCATAGCGGCAGAGCTTATGAAGCACGGAGGTGAGGCAACCGTTTGAGAGATCCACCAATTCATCAAAACAATATCTGATAAGGAAGTTACTCCGGAAGAATGGAAAACCTCAATAGTCGTATTCATCTTCAAAAAAGGGGACATATCTCACTGCTGAACCTCAGGGGAAAGATCTTTGAAAAAGTTAAAGAATTTAAATATCTGAGAACAAGACTGACGGCCAGTAACGAAACGTCGAGGGAAATTAACAAAAGAGTACATTCCATCAACGTTAGTTGGTACGCAGTCAGTAAACTGCTGAAATCCAAATTGTTATCACGGAATTTAGCGCTCCACGTTTATAGAACAATAATCAAGTCGATTGTTCTATACGGATTCGAAACATGGGCTCTCACAAAACGGGAAGGAAACAAATTCTGCGTATTTGGGAATTAAGTTTTAAGGAGTATCTTTGGCGGTAAATGTGACGAAGAGGAAGGAGAATAGAGAAAAATCCACAACCACGAATTGAAAGAGCTATACCGCAAACCTACAATAGTGCGAGTAATCAGGTCGCGAAGATTAAGATGGCGCGGACATATGGCGAGAATGGGCAACGATAGGACCGTACGTAGAATCCTTGGCGGAAGACCAACGGGAAAGAGACCAGTAGGACGGCCGCGACAGAGATGGAAGGACAATGCAAGGTTAGACCTTAAGGAAATCGGATCAGATGATCAAGTATGGAAGGAAAGTACACATGACAGGGGACGATGGCGCAGCCAAACCAGTGAGTTCATGAACTTCTAGGTTCCTATAGGCTAATAAATAGTAATTTAGCTATTCAGAGCCAAAATGATCATTAATCTTCTTAGAAGTCTTAAAGTCATCAGCTGATGATTATCCGATCTAAATCACTGCTTCAATTTAATTCAAAGCTGTTTTAACATTATCGTAAAACATAAGCTTGACATCCTAAAAGTGACTTTTTGATTTGATGGGTGACGAAATTCCGGTTTTCGGCGCCCCCTTGCAATGTTCCTGACACTTTTTTGATTCTGCCTTGTAATACTCTCACCTAAGTCGCCTCTAGGTCGATGCTATCTAATATTTTTTCAACGGTTTCTGTTTTATAAAGGACACTCAATTTCGCATGTTCTCACCCCAATATTTTAGAATTTACCGATTTATTACCTTCATCATACATTCGTCAATAGTGGGTACCTTTCTGAGTACGTCCCATCTGTTTTATGTGCTGACGATAGTACGAGGGTTGCCTTTTATATTTCGGGATTAGAGAACAAAAACTAATATTGATCATCGAAAATCACTTTATTGTTTTTCAAAATATTCCCCATGAAGATCTATACATTTTTGCATGCGTTTGAACCAATTGTCGAAGCACTTTTGCCACTCTGATTGAGGTATCTCCAACACATGCATTCTGAGCGCATCAACCGCTTCTTCAGGTGTCGAAAAACGTTGACCTCTCAGTTTGTTTTTTATGTACGGGAATAAAAAGAAGTCATTCGGTGCCAAGTCAGGACTATACGGCGGATGACCCATCAAATCGATGTTTTGGGTGCCCAAAAATGCAGTTGTCGCAGCCGATGTGTGAGAGCTCGCATTGTCGTGGCGAAGAGTGATCCGTCTTCGGCGGTTGGTTTTCCTTATTTCTTGGAAGACAACTGGCAAACAAATGGTTGTGTACCACTCAGAATTGACTGTTCTGCGTTGTTCTAGTGGTACGGTTGTGACATGTCCAGTTTTTCAGAAAAACAGGCGACCATTTGCTTGGTAGTGCTTCGTGCGCGAACAACTTTTGTTGGATTTGGCTCATCTTGAAACACCCAGACAGTCGACTGCTGTTTACTTTCGGGCTCATACGCGTAAATCCACGATTCATCACCTGTCACGATGTCATAGACGTGTTTCGAAGCACCGCGACCGTATTTTTTGAGCATTTCTTTCGACCAATTGACACGAGCCTTTTTTTGGGCGATTGACAAATTGTGTGGGACCCAACGCGAACAAATTTTTTTGACAGTCAAATGTTTATGCAATATTGAATGTATGCTGGTCCCACTAACGCCTAAGGTTGTCTCAATCTCACGATAGGTCACATGACGATCTTCCAATATCAGTTCGCGCACAGCATCAATGGTTTTCGGAACAACAACTGATTTTGGACGACCTTCACGAAATTCATCTTGGAGTGAACTACGACCACGATTGAATTCACCATACCATCGATAAACACTGGTCCTTGATGGAGCTTCATCGCCAAAAATTGAATTAAGTTCATCCATGCACTGTTGCTGAGTTAATCCACGCCGAAAGTTGTAAAAAATAATCGCACGAAAATGTTGACGATTTAATTCCATTTTTGGGCCGAGATGAATCTTTTAAGTTACTGTAAACAACACAAATAGCGCTCGTATGTCAAAACGTTCTGAGTGCGTATAACCTCAAAAATGTCCAACTTTACGACAGAGCTGTCAATTGCCGGATTGCAACACTAGGGTTGCCAAATCCCGAAACAGAAGAGGCAACCTTCGTACTACTGAAACGTAGATACAAATAGTGATCTAGCAAACTTGCAACTTCATGGACTCCAAGGTCGTGGACTATAAACGCATATCAATTGAAATGAGCGTCTATGAATGTTACTCGTTGTGCCAATGTTATGCAGATAAGCTCGGCACAACAACATAGACTTGAATTCAATTATCATCTAATCTCCGGTTAGATCGCACACATTATGTGCAGTTGAATGTGGGCTGAACTAAGATACTCGTAAAATAAATAATTGGCCACCTTTCAAAGTCCACATTTTAGCAACACGCAAACTCCCACCTTATGAGACCAAAGAAAATATATGCAACTCCCTCACTGGACCATCACTGGTCACCTTAAAGCCCGCACAGTGAAACTCCAACAACAGTCTGGTCCTAAGCTCTGCTCTAATTACCTTTCAAGTAATAAATCATCGATCTGTTTGCAGCTAAAACCTAGAAGAATAAAAATGTCTGCCACCGTTCCATGGGTGAACATCACCTCAAAACTATGACGCCCTGCATTCCAAAGCAATTGGCCACTGAGCTGCCAACTGGTAAAATCAAACAAAGCCAATTAATCCCCGGATACGGTAATAAAGTTTTATAGAGGAACAAAGAGAAACTAAATCGTATTCATCCCGTGAAAAACATAAAACTTAACAGATATTCCGCTCGCACACAAGTGATTTTCAATTACGCCGTACTAAGCTAACCCGAGATTGGCGCTACCACCAGCACTGCCACAATTACCACCTCTACACAAGAAAAGTACCGTCCTCAACTTAAATCTCTTCCACAGCCACAATCTCAATCGTATCCTCTACCTTAGTCTCAGTCTCAACTTCAGATTCAAGCTCGTCCTCAGCCTCAGTCTCATCTACAGACTTTACGTACCACCGTGCTAGGTGAACGTTTACAACTCCAATCATTATTATCAGTTGTAGATTAATTATCCTGTGGCATGGCGATGGGTGAATAATTGTCCATTCGCCGGTACATAAGCTGCTCGGGTATGTTCCACGCAATAAATTTTCCAGGCCAACTGACCGCCAGACATGCGTGCCGATCGCCGGTGTACTCTCCACCGCAATCAACAGCCGCTGTGCTGGCATTTGCATTCAAAGCGCAAATTTGCATAAGTTAATCAGACGCGCAATCTAAAGCGTCAATAGGTGCGCCAACCTGTTCCTAAGACACCGTACGCGAAGCCGAATTCGCAATTCACGCGAATCCAACTCAAGGCAGCCATGCGGAGCTCGTTGCCTGGCCGCAGGCTTATCTCACCTTATGTTCCACTGTTTGGGAGAGCGGTGTGGGCTTCAGCCACCTGAGCGCCGATATTCATGGAAGTCATGTTTACAATCTATGATAAGCAGTCTCATATTAGACGTAATCAGCACTGAGTCAGGTCAACCGGAGACGGTAGATGACGTGATAATTTCAGAGGGATTCTCATTGAGATAAGTCCTCATGAGCTATGCAAAAAGGGGATTTTTTTACTAGACTCCACTGTGAAGACTGATGCAGTGCAATTGTGGCATGGTACGTTGTGGCTGAGGAACTCCATTATTGACTTAACCAGTCTCTAATTATTTTCCTATACCATAGGTTCCACCGGCGCTATAAATGCGGAGAAAAATAGAAGGAAAGGAGATGTTCAAAGTGCATATTGTCCGGTTTCTCAACTTGATTGAGGGTGGTATGCCTCACCGATGCTATAATGTACAAGCGTAGGGTGAAATATGCGACAATATGAGTACGTTGAGAGCTGATGTTGGCAGCTGTTAAAATGGAGCGATCGATGCTTGCTCATTTGTTAGGCAGTGAGCAGCTCCGACACCGGAGCGATGCTTAGTGATTCGAAGATGAAAATGGCTTCTAAACATAGATCCGCCTAAGCTCGAAATTCGACCATGCTTTAGAATTACGATTAGGTCACGACTCTCGCAGCAGTAACATCGCAGAGATACGCTGACGCTCGATGTTGCCTGAAGGTCTTGATAGGCAGCGGGTGTCGACCTAAACAGTTGAAGCACTTTTTTTTTTATGGTCTGCGAAGAATTTACGTCCTTTAAAACCTTCGCAAGCGGACATACAGGAAACCTGTTGCTTCGGAGGTACCTGTGACGCTGTATGCACTGAGATGCGCGACATGGCTGTAAGCGACTTCGAATTGGAGATATGGGTCTTCTCCAAGGGTCGCTGATCCTGCAAGTTTAGGCGCCTTGATGAACCCCAGAGCGTCGATACAGGTTTTCAAAAATGGTGTCGAGCTGCTTATATTTAGGGAGATCGGCAGTAAACTCCGGAGATGTCTTCCAATCACGGCCAGTGTGATGATCAAGACACTGCGCGGTCAGATAAGCCGGTATGTCGGCCCAGTGCTTTACGGATCGACCAAGCGCATCTAAGGTTTCGATTACGTTACGCGTTGCCTCGCATAACTGACATAAGCCCACGATAGACTCTTTCGTCACGGCAATATCCTAGAAGATAGTGCTAAGAGAAGAAGAGGCAAGAGCAGTATCTAACGGTATTGTCGTAGGACTCGACAAGTCGTTCCCAAGCCCGCAAATATTTTTTCTCAGTTACCGAAATATTTTCGATTGTTTTACCAGCATCGCGACGGAGATTCGATTTTAAGTCATGTAGACGTTACACATTTGTAAGATCCGGGAAGTCCACCAATATCACCTGAAACAGACCTTTAAAGGATTTCCGATCCGTAATTTGCGATTGGTGACCGTGATTATCGGAGGTGTCAGTAATGCTGATCATGCCGGCGGAATATCTGATTGGCTTTCGTTATTCGAACTTGGTGTATTTATCCAAACATGTTCCATTGGCCGTGACGATGTATTGCTCTATGAAATAATTGTTGTTCTTATTGTCAACCGTTTTAAGTTGACAAATTTCCTCGTGTGGCTTTAGAATACCTTCTAATTTGAGATGGAGGTTTGGCTGACGAGCCTCGATGGAAGCCAACGTCAGAAGTCCCTTTTTGAGGATGAGAAATGAGCGAGACATCTAGTCTTGCGCCGAGAACTGAGCAGCGATAACTTCCGCCGGAAAACTAGGTGTAGTTGTCCTCCGAGTCTTTGTTAACTCAGAAACGTTCACATATGACAGAGAAAGCGATACGTCGTTAACGCGCGTGATGATTTTCAGTTTCACCGCTTATTATCACTCGCATAGTTCATCCCTTCTATGTCTAATAGTCGGTTCACAACTATCACCGACGATAATGATAATGATCCGCGTCAAAGGACCAGGACTTGATCTGAAACAGTGGCTGGATCATCGGACAGGCCGTGATTGGCAGACATCTCAGAGGGATACTACTGAACCCCCTTAAATACAAGCAGCTCTCTCTCTCTCTCTCTCTCTCTCTCTCTCTCTCTCTCTCTCTCTCTCCTCTTAATGATCGATTAATTTGGAAATTCTCGAACATTTGTAGGTTTTTTTGTCACCCCCATACATAAAAACGAACCTAAATGCGATGTTTCTGACTATTGGTCCATTGCTAAGCTTTCCCACATTCCAAAACTGCTCAACAGCATTCTGTTTGAAGCATTATGATCCTCCTACAAATCCCTCATTTCACCCGATCCACACCGCTTCTCTACTGGTAGGCCGACCACCACCGATTTAGTACAATTCTCACTCTACTCGTTCCGTAGCTTAGAGAACGACAAACGAGGCCGATTTTATCACAGCCGATTTTTGTAAGGGCGTCGATAAAATTTCCGGCAAACTTATACTCTTTAATTTATCTTTCCTTGGCCTCGAACTCCTACTGATTAGGTGGTTTTCTTCCTTCCTAAACAATCGAATCCACCGAATAAGATTTAGATCTAATCTGTCTAATCCCTTTCCGCTCACCTCAGAGGTACCCCAGGGCAGTCATCTTGGTCCCCTCCCTTTGTAATAACTACAAATGATATAGGCACCAGTATCAAGCACTCCTCTACTTTTCTTTGCGCGGACAACACTAAAATGGACAAAACGATCAGCTCTCCATTCGATACGTCACATCTTCAAATAGATCTCGACAACTTTGCGGTTCGGTATCAAAATAACTGCCTCGGACTGAACATCGGTAAATACCACCCAATCACCTTCTCATGAAAGCGCACCTTTTCTCCGCTGCATTACTATTTCCTACTTAATAAACCGATAACTTCTGTGCAATCTATTCGCGACCTGGGCATCTTATGTGACATGTAGCGAAACGTCCTGTTACATATACACAATGAGATAGTCCTTAAGGTTAATTCTGCTCTCGGCTTTGTAAAACACTAGTCGTATTCTCTAACTCTGACATTACCCGATCGCTCTTAATCCGCCCTCTGGTAGAATAAGCTGGTCAAGTCTGGTACCCTTGCAGGAGAACCAACCCACAATTCCTGCCTAACTTCGACCGCCAACAGCGCGTCATCAAAACCCAAATCTGCAGTAGCACACGCTTCCAAATATGCAACAGCATCCGTCCCCAAATCTGCAATTGCATACATCCCCAAACTTACCAAGAATCCATTTCCCAAGCTGTAATAAAATGCATATTCAAATTTACAACGGAATACTAGTCATCTCCCCCAACTACATCAAACCGCATATAATTTTTCCCAAAAACCACTTCGGTTAATTTCCTATTTAAATTATATTCCTCGCTTGCAACCAAGCAGTTCTAATTTCCACCGAAAATCATTCCGGCTCACTTCTAGCTTAAACTATTTCCTCGCTTGTAACCAAGCAACATTTAGTTTCCCCGAAAATCATTTCAGCTCCCATCCTACCCAATACCAATTCTCCTTACTGGTAAGTCACCAGCACGATGCGTTGCATTTCCGCGAAACAACCATCGCAACGACCAAGACCCATATTCCTTTGACTAACCGACAACCCATTCTTGGTCGTGTTTCCAAACCAATTTCCCCGTATACATAGCGACAGAGGAATTTAACTCAGCCTGTACGGCAGTGATTCTCTGGAACTAAATTCCCTATGCCAGCATAGCAACTCTTTTCGAATTCCCAGTAAGTGGTAGTGAGTTTATTTAGCTATGACTCCACTGCCACGACGCCATGAACTTTTCTTACCTTTAATGAATCAGTCGAGTCACAACCACCGCCAAGCACACATCGCTCCCCCCGTTACATAAGTCGAGTTTGGTACGCTGCGGCGTGCGCACATCCCGAATCGTCCAGGAAATCCGGAAAGAAAATTAATAGAACGAATTCAACCTCGGTAGTTTACACGCGAGCAGTAGTTATAAAGTAAATTATCGCGACCACGGAAAACTTAATGAACAATATAATATGTCACCGCAGCCTCGTAACTCAGTGGATAAAGTAAAGTCGGAAATTAGCGGAGAGCGATAACTTCCTACGTGAAGGCTTGTGTATAAAACTACTCTTTGTACCCCATGTGCCTAAGTGCTACTGAATTGTAAATTGCGGTAATGGCGCAAATATTTCGTACTGTAAAAGAGATTGAAGAAATAAAGAACATCAACGTGGAAATCGTTCAGTGCCTGTGATTCGTCTTTTACCTTGTGGTGTCCCCTCCTCTCGGATGACATTTCTGCATCAGATCTTCAAGTGCTTCCAACGTGCCCGAAGTGCTATCTTGTAGTGGGCGGCTACCGGCGAATGACTACAAGGTATGAATAGAACCTTTAAAATAGCTGCAAACGATCTAGGCTGACTCAGTGGTGACTGTTTCTTGGCTGTCAGTGCCGAATAAGAAAAGGAAAATAAGAGGAACACGAGCACACACGAACTTACCATTACTAGTGATATTACCCGCAACTATTCGTCGTCCCAAAGGATTTCCGTCGGAGGGTGACAGTGAACCCGTGCCGTGCGTCGGCACCCTTACCTTTACCCCCACATCCTTATCATATGTCCCATACTCTAGATCATTCAATATTGCTTCTTACATTTTGCCCTCCGAGGACCGAATTGGGAAAACCATGTGATCCTGCCTCCTTTCAGAAGCTGTCTCAATCTGATTAACCTAAATACACTTAAAGAGCTTAGAATTCATGTCGACGTTCTGTTTATCCATCGTTTTTTCTCGGGTTCGATCAATTCCCCAACCCTTCATCCCGTTTCATGCCAACCTTCGTACCTTGTAGAACCCATCCCTTCTACATACCTGCCCATCACACCTCTTATGGCTCTAACGAACCAATCTCGCGAATGCTACAGAATGCCAACTATTACCTCACCCCCTGTAACTTTAACCTCAACACGTCTGCTTTCAAACTACGTCTGTTTGCCCTAATACAAACAATTTGCCAGACTTTCGTTATTTCTTTAACACATATTCTATAACAAAAGGACTCGCTCGCCAGGGGCAATGGTACTGCTCCACAGAAACTTACCTTTTTTTCAAAAACATGTTTCATTTTTCATTGAACTTCGAAATATATAGACTATTCATTCATTTCATTTAGACTATAATTATCTTGTACTAGATTGCAACGAAGCTATGCTATTTCAATAATGATGAGCCCTAACCGCATTCTATACTATTACTATCACTATTTATTGGCCTGTAGGAAGCCGGAAGTTCATGACCTCACCGACTCGACTCCGGCCACGTTCCCTGTCCTGTGCATTCTCCTTCCACGCTTGGCCAGCCCATCCAATCTCCACACGGTCAAACCTAACATTGTCCTCCCATCTCCGTCGCGACAGTCCCGTCGGTCTCTTTCCAGTTGGTCTACCGTCAAGAATTCTACGCACGGTCCTATCGTTGCCCATTCGCGCCACATGTTCCATGTGGCCGAGCTTAATCTTCGCGACCTGATTACTCTCACTATTGTAGGTTTGCGTTATAGGTCTTCCAATTCGGGGTGGTGACGTTTCCCCCATTGTCCTTCCCCCCCGTCATACTTAACGCCGAAGATATTCGTTAGAACTTTATTCTCGAATACGCGGAATTTGTTTTCTTCCCGTTTTGTGAGAGCCCATGTTTCGCATCCGTATAGAACAACCGGCATGATTATGGTTCTATAGACACGGAGCTTTATGCTACGTGACAGGACTTTAGATTTCAGCAGTTTACTGACTGCGTGCCTACCAGCGTTGCCGGAATGCAGTCTTGTATTAATTTCCTTCAACATTTCTTTACTGACCGTCAGTATTGTTCCCAGATATTAACATTCTTTAACTTTTTCAAATACCTTGCCCCTGACGTTTATATGTGTTCCCTCGGGTCCACCTGCTCTCGCCGTAATCATGTATTTTGTTCTGTCTTCATTTACTTCTAGGCCCATCTCTTCTGCGGCTTGCATGATGATTCCACTGGTTTTACTTACAGTTTTTAGATTATCGCCCAGAATGGCGATGTCATCTGTATATGCGAGTACTTGTGTGACCCCGTTCAGGGATGATCCGGCCATGTTGTCGTCCTGTACCTTTCTGGTAACATACTCGAGCACAAGGTTAAAAAGACACGGTGAGAGACCATCCCCCTGTTTTAGTTCGTCCCGGATTTCAAAGGTTTCTGAGTGGTGATTTTCTATTCTAACTCACCCTTTGTTTTCGTTCATGCAAATTTGAATGTGGGCGGCATATTTTTTCGGGATTCCCAGCTCAACTAGAATATGGTACAGTCTTTTCCTTGTGGCTGAGTCGTAGGCTTTTTTGAAGTCAATGAACAGTTGGTGAACCGTCTCTCCGTATTCCCACTTATTTTCCAGTGGTTGCCTTATTGTAAACATTTGGTCGCGTGTTGACCGCTTCCTACGGAATCCGCATTGGTAGTCTCCAGTATTTCTTCTGCGTACGGTGTGATTCTCGCCAGAATGACATTTGTTAATATCTTGTATGTGGTTGGGAGCAATGATATCCTCTGTAGTTTTCGCAGTCAGATCTGTCGCCTTTGTTGAAAATGGGAACGACTATTGAGGTTTCCATTCTTCCAGGAGGACTTCCTTATCCCATATTGTTTGGATGAGCTGGTGGATCTTTCGAGCAGTTGCCTCTCCTCCATGCTTCACAAGCTCTGCCGGTATGCAGTCGACTCCGGGAGCCTTCTTGTTTTTCAGTCGATTTATCACGTTTACAATTTCCTCGAAAGAGGGCTCTGGGATCTGGAGGTTGGTTGTATGTACGTCTGGTGCGTTTATTTGTGGTTGATGGGTGCGCACATTGAGCAGATTTTCAAAGTCCTGCTTCCACCTTGTCACGATATTGTTAGTTTATGTGACCAGACAGCCGTTAGAGTCTCTAATTTTTTTTCTCTCCCTCGGTAGTCATTTCTAATTGAGTTTATGCCGGCATACATACCTCTGATGTTCTTTGCTCTGGCATTTTCTGGGATTTTTTCGATTCGAGTCTTCTCCCATTCGAGTTTTTGGCGTTTGAAAAGTCGAATAGGCTCTTTCCGAATCGTCGGGTATCTTTCTGCCTTGGCTTCATCATATATTTGTAAGTGGATTACTCTGAGGCGTTTACGTCCTTCGATCTTCGCCCGGCACTCACCGTCAAAGCAAGATATAAGGTGTCCTTCCTTTCTTCGTGCATAGATTCTGTTGGGACGTGTACGTTTATAAATACATAATTATACCATGGGCCCTGTATTTTTAACACCGACATTCGGTCATTAATAAAGAGGCGACTCTTTTACATGGGGTGTAATCTTTTTGCTTATGGTGAAGACGCATTCCTTATATAGGATTTTCCAATAGGGACTTGACAACTTTATTATCGGCTTGAAGTACAATCAAAACATTTATGATTGAAACATATTCATATGGCCACCGCGCAAGGGTGCCTTCACAAATTAAATTCAAAGTTGTCAAGTCCCTATTGGAAAACCCGAAACAATATATTTAGTTGCACTACTCTTCTTAGTAATTCGTCTCCCACAAATCACACTCAACATCTATTACAGCAAAATTTAAACTCCAATGATATCAGTAACAACTGTTTTCCCTGCGTTTATAATTTACAGTTACTTGATACGAACTGTGTTTTATACTGGTGAAAATTATTTACCAGCTTTACACTTAATTAGTCCCTTTCATGAATCTACAAATGTCAAAATCCTCTTCGAATTGAAACTTTTCAACGCCCGGAGGAAATATTCCGATCTCCGGACGAAGTGCAAAAGTACTTTGTCGCTGGGCGAAAATTGTTTTCTACTATAGACGAATCATCATCATCATCATCGGCACTACAACCGGGAGCCGGTCTTGGCCTTATTTAGCAAGTCCTGAGGCTTGTTAAATTTTCCATGAGAATTTGTTTTTCCGGGCAAGGTCATTAGACTTGCGCCATAGGCTCCCCGATATAGAAGAATACATTATGTTAAATTGTTAACACCTCTCAAGTTTATCGGGTACACTTTTTTTATTTCTTTAGAACTGATACTATTTCATACATTTACCACCTTTAATATGATACTTGATATTATCGTAGGTACTATAGACAGTGTTGGAAAAAATAATAGAAACAAGCTTGTTCTTTGACATTCATCGTTAAGAAAAAATGTATCTGGGGAAAAACATGAATTAAAAATATACTAATAGATTTGGTGCACTGTAATACAGAAAGGAAATTCTAAATTTTTAATTAAAAAAAGCGAGAAATAGTGAAAAAAATAATTGATTCCGGTTTTCCTTAGCAATAGACACAAATTAGTTTTTGTTTATGTTTTGTGAAGAATTAATTTACAGTAAAAGTGTTTCATATCCTTTTAATACATAGTTGTTGCACCTTTGTTTTTAATGACTGCTTCGCATCTTCGTCCCATGGAATTAACTAGTTTGGTACAAGTCGCGGGTGGTATATAGTACCATTCATCTTTTATTTTGGACCAAAGTTCTTCCTTATTTTTGGCTTTGCAGTCTCCTTGCGCCTTGAATGCCCCATATGTGTTCTATTGGGTTAAGATCAGGGGACTGCGATGGGCAATCCATAACATCGACTTTGTTTTGAGGAAACCATTCTTTAGGCAATTTTGAGGTGTGCTTGGGGTCATTATCCTGCATAAACTCCCATTTAATAGGCATGTCCTCTTCAAAAAATGGTACCATAACGGTGTTTAAGATTTCTACATAAGCTTTAGCACACATTTTGTTCTTTAAAAGAAAAATTGGACCAACACCAGATGCTGAAAAGCACCCCCAAATCATTAAATTGCCTCCACCATGTTTCACTGTCTTTTTCGTATACTTTGGATCGAATTCTGAGTTCATTGGTCGTCTACGCACATTTTTCCATCGGAACCAAACAAATTAACCTTGGTTTCATCCGACCATAAGATGTTATTCCAATTCGCACGGTGGAGGTGTTTTTTGGCAAAAACGAGTCTCTGCTTTATATTTTTCTTGCTCAAGTATGGAACTTTTCTGGGACTTCTTCCAGGAAGACCCGCTTCTATTAGTCTGTTTCTAATTATACGATTCGTATAAGGTTTTATATTCCGCTGAAGAAAAAAACGACTTGTTCTTGGATAGTCGGATTAGCAGTTTGTCGAATCGTGAGGTTGTTTTTTTTTCTGCCTCTGTTTTACATTTTGGGACATGAATGAAGTGTTGTGAATATTTTTTCTTAGAGCAAGTTAACGTATGAATCACCCAACCACGATGCATCCTCATGTTCACCTTGAAATAAGAAATTCATCTAACAACAACTAGCGTCTGCATTTTTACAATCTTCCAGGAATGTGTTTCCTATTCATTCTTTAAAATATTTAACATTAAAATTGTGTCTAGACATCATTTACCTAGATTCAAAAAAACCCAAAATAAAATGCTAAGAAGCAAAACATATGTATCTTTTACGTTGGGTCATTAAAAACACATTAGGAGATTCCTAGGCTAAGATAGAATTTAAGTATAAATAGCATAGAAAAACTGCAGAGAGTGTTCATAGCAACCTGTAATTTGATGAATAAACTAAAGAAGCATAGCCTCCAAAAAAATGTATATTTTTTCTTTATATAAATTATAACAACAATACCTGGCGATCCTGCCACTCACTTTAAAAGTTTAATTTGAGTTGGAACCTAATAAATTCTGGGAAGAATTTTAAAAACATATCGACCAGAAAATCATAGGATTTTCTCACCAGTTACGGACCCGATCAAGCTGCGCAGATCATCGAGAGGAACAACGCCTAGAGAAGGAGCCGGTAAGCAATAATCTATTTTTTCAGAAAATCAGAAATAAAATAACACGTGTGTGAAATAAAGTAAAGTAATTAATATACTAAAGAAGAAAATATGTGCGTCGTTCGGATATTTGTTTGGCTTAAAGCAATTTCGTGTGAAAATCTTTGCTTATAAATGGTTTTGTTTTTCGCTGAGTAACTTACGGAGAGTTTCCTTAATAACTTTTGGGACATGAATTTATTTTGCAAAAATAAACTAAATTCAATTAAACAATAAAATAAACAAATAAATTAAATTCAGTGAACAAATAAACTAAATTCAATAAACAAATAAACTAAACAAATAAATTAAATTCAGTGAACAAATAAACTAAATTCAATTAACAAATAAACTAAACAAATAAATTAAATTCAGTGAACAAATAAACTAAATTCAATAAACAAATAAATTAAATTCAGTGAACAAATACACAAAATTCAATTAACAAATAAACTAAACAAATAAATTAAATTCAGTGAACAAATAAACTAAATTCAATTAACAAATAAATTAAACAAATAAATTAAAATCAGTGAACAAATAAGCAAACTAAATTCAACGAAAAGATAAAAACCAGTGAATGAAAATAAAAAAAAGAAAAACCAAATTAACGGAAGGACCATTCGACAAACCAACTGAGGACGAATCATGTGACCAAGAGGAAAAATCACAAAACACATCAAAAATGGCCACAGACAACGCCACAATCAGGGCAGACATAACACATTTGGCCCAACAAATACAAGCAATTGTGTCAGCGATGAACCAGCTACAATTAAAGAAAAACGAGGAACCTGAAATACGCCCCGTGAGACTAATCGAACACGAGGATATAACATTTAAATTCAACAAGCCCGAAGACATAGAGTTGGAGGCATTCAAAAACCTTCCAAAATTCAGCGGGAACCCAGAGGAATATGCATCTTGGAGAGACAACGTCTGCAGCATAATGAAAGCCTGTGAAGCCCATAGAGGACATACCAGATATGCTACAGCACTATCTATAATAAAATATAAAATTATAGGAGAAGCAGCTAGGCTATTAACAAATTATCTGACGAAATTTTGTCTCGAAGCTATACTGGACCGATTGGATGCAGCATATAGTGACAACAGGCCCCTCTATGTATTGAAAGAAGATATGTAACGCATTCGGCAAGGAAGAAACACGCTGGCTAAATATTACGATGAAGTCAACAAAGCCTTAAATCGAATTATATCAAAAATTCAGTTCGAAGCACGTTATCAAGAAGGGAAAAAGGCATTATGCGAAGAAGCCGAAAAAGAAGCAGCAAGAGTATTCCTAAACGGACTAAACAACATACTGGCAAAACAAACCCTATACGCCCATAGATGTGAATCATTAGCAGAAGCTTACGGCATAGCCCTAGCCGTACAACACGATACGAGACACACGGATATCGCACCAAACTTCCGGATGATTAAAAGAAACCACTCACAACACAGCCCGCCGAGATACTACCAACCGCAAAGAAATCAAACTCCCAGGAACTTCGACGACAGAGAACAGCGAGTACCAAATATAGAAGTGGAACGATCCCAACAGCACTATAGAGGAAGAGATTCACGGCAATATTTCAGACCCGGATGGAGACAGCAACAGCTTTATAACAACAGCAGAAATCAACCGCAACCAGAACCCATGGACGTGGATAGGTCTACCATCAGAACAGCATGGCAAAACAATCCGTTCAGAAGACCCGAGCAATTCCAACAACAGGCCCACCAAACGGAGCTGGAACAACAGCTGATCAACAGCCTAACGCCAGCCTCAGAAGCAGACTCTATAGCAAATAATGTAAGTAAAAATGATATCATTAAAGAATCTTTTGTTATATTAAAAAATGGCTTGCCTAGTTTAAGTTTAAAAAACCTGATACTCAAAAAGAGTATTCAATTTTAATAGATTCGGGTGCAACTCAAAATTATTGCAAAAATACTATAGATTTAAGCTTTTCAATTCCAATAAAACAAACATATACAAAAACTCTCCATGGAAAAAGTATTATAGAGGCAAAAAGAAACATTCACATTTTAGGGAAAAGATTAGAATTTTTTGAGCTCAAAGATTTGAAGGAATTTGATTTAGTTATTGGACTAGAGGGATTAAAGAAATTAAAAGCAGAAATTGATTTTTACGCAATGATACTAAAGACCGCATATGACAATAGGAATAACGAAAACCAGAAACTAAACTATACTATTGAGGATCAAGAACACAAAAGGGAGATAGATGCATTAATGAACAGAAATAAAAGGATCGATAAAAGTTTACCCTATACGACAAGCATCATCGCGACAATTAAAACAAAAGACGACGAACCAGTCTGGTCTAAGCAATACCCGTATAAGATTGCCGACCAAGACTTCGTTAACAAAGAAATCGAAAGTTTACTACACCGTGGAATAATTAGACCGTCGAGAAGCCCGTACTGCTCACCTATTTGGATAGTTCCAAAGAAGGGACTAAACCCAGACGGCACACAAAAGAAAAGAATGGTGAATGACTATAGGAAATTAAATCTTCATACTATAAACGACAGGTACCCAATGCCAAACATTGTGCATACAATCCAAAACTTAGGGGAAGCAAAAGTCTTTTCCACATTGGACTTAGAGTCGGGATTTCACCAAATACTATTAGCCGAAAAAGACAAAGAGAAAACGGCATTTGCTGTAAATGGGGCATTATACGGATTAAAAAACGCCCCAGCGATATTTCAACGCTGTGTGGACGACATTTTAAGACCCTTTGTAACAAAATTCTGTTATGTATATATCGACGACATAATTGTCTTCTCGAAAACTCGGGATAAACATATGAACCATCTCCGACAAATATTCGATGCTCTACATAAATCGAACTTAACGATTTCAGAAGAAAAATCACATTTCTATAAAGACTATGTGAAATTTTTAGGCTATATAATAAGCCACAAATCCATAAAAACAGACCCAGAAAAGATTGAGACCATCAGAAAATACCCAGAGCCAACAAACCTAAAGGAGCTACGTGCCTTCCTTGGCCTAACTGGATCCTACCGTAAGTTCGTAAAAAACTTCGCCATAATAGCAAAGCCCCTAACGAACCTACTCAAAACCGATCAAATGGTCCCAAAGAAAGAAAGTACAAATTATAAAATAAAATTAAATCAAGAAGAAAGAAAATCATTTGAAGACCTGAAAGCACATTTAGAAGAATGCATGGAGCTATCGCAACCAGACTATTCCAAACCATTCGAACTAACCACTGACGCATCAAACACAGCGATTGGCGCAGTATTATCTCAAGAAGAACGACCGATTACATTCATCTCTAGAGCATTATCAAAGACAGAACAAAACTACGCAACAAATGAAAAAGAATTGCTAGCCATAATCTTTGCACTAGACAAACTAAGAATATACATACAGGGAGTATCAGACTTAACGATTTTCACAGACCACCAGTCTTTGACCTATGCAGTGCCCGAAAAGAATACAAATACTAAGATAAAAAGGTGGAAAAATAGGATAGAGGAATATGGAGCATAAATAGTATACAGGCCTGGCAAAGAAAATATAGTCGCAGACGCCTTAAGTAGACAACAGATAAATAATTCATCAACATCCTCGGTACATTCAGTGGATAGTTCACCAGTCTACAAAATAAAAAGCGTTGCAAAACCAGTAAATCAATTTAAAAGTCAGATATTCATAGAATTTGCGGAAGAAGACAAAGTAGAACACAAAACAACATTTACGGATTACAAAACATTCCACTTAAAAATCAGTAATTTATCAGGAATCATTGGAGTGTTAAAACGGTTATAAACTCGAACCACACCAACGCTATCCATTGCGATGAAGTGACACTTCACGAGATCCGAAACATAGTCGAAGACAACCCAAACTGCGATAAAATCGTTCACGCACCAAATTCTGTAATAGATGTAATAAATGAGGACGAACAACTTAGAATTGTTCAAGAAACACACAAAAGAGCTCATCGAAACTATCGAAACAACATTTTAGAAATATCTGGAAAATACTTCTGGCCCACATTCAAACAAATGTGCAAAGCCGAAACAAAAATCTGCGAAGTTTGTTCAACCTGTAAATATGAAAGACACCCGATTAAACAAGTAATAAAACCCACACCTATCCCAACAAAAGTAGGAAAAAGTCTACAGATGGACACATTCTATTTAGAGAAGAAAATATATATAACAACAATAGACACATACAGCAAATATCTTTATATCCGTAATATACCAAACGAAATCGGAACAACAGTAGTCATCGACGAGATAATCTCTCAAATATTTCCCTTCGCCGAATCAATCATGCCTGATAACGCACCAATCCTCAAAGGAATAAAAACCGAATTTTTACTCAAACAAAGAGGAATAACACATATACTTGCCCCAGTGGCCCATTCAACATCCAATTCAAATATCGAGAGAGTTCATTCAACGTTATTAGAAATCAATAGAAGTCTGGCAGTTGACAAATCCACCTCAGCGTCAGAAGAAATATTCAACGCGGTTAAGCAATACAACTTAACAATTCATTCAACTACGGGAGTCAAACCAAGCGAATTATTTTTCGGTGTAGTAGGAGTAACAGTAGACATACAAGATAAACTAAAGAACGCACAAGAGAAACAAAATCGATTCCAAAATAAAAAGAGAAAAGATAAAATATATTCACCCGGAGATATTATTTTTGTAAAAAAGAACAGACGAGGGAAAAACGAAACTCGTTACACAAAACATATTGTAGTGGAAGATCAAGGAACCACGATAATTGGAAATTAAGAAAGAATTCACAAAGATCTTATTCGTGCTGGGAATAATTGAAACAATCACCGGAAATATGGAAACTATACCTTTAAAGGACAACAAATTTACCTCAACAAAAATCCCAGACGTATGTGTATATGAAAACTCAAGTATATTAATTCACCCATTTAATCTAACATAAATTATGAGCCCTTACAGAAAAATCACATCCCAGAACTTAGAGAAATAATAAAAGATGAAGCTTAAAATATTCAATTAATAAATATCCTAGCCTACGCAGACATATTTGTTTATAGGAAGAAAGATACAATCTTCGTCAAATACCCAACGATAATCTAGCCCTAGATACATTCCATGGATTAGTTCAAATCATGCCAGAAACCGTAGTATGTAATAAGACAATTTTTGGAACTAATGAATGTACAAAAAAAAAAAAAAATATATATATACAAATGAAATTATAAGAATGGCAGACGATACAATAGAAAGAATTAATGAAATTGTAATCCATAGCAATAAGATAGAATTAAAAATTAATAATATACTATACTCAAACTCAAGACTAAATGAGGAAATTTATAATACCTTTAGAAGATAATCCAGTATTATATTAAGCATTATAATTTGCATACTCCTTTTTAAAACTATAATATTTCTTCGTAAATTTTTTTAACATACTATATAAGAGGTACAATGAATACAAAACTAAATAAGATAAATTAAAATCAAAAAAATCTTTAATAACAGATTACTAGAGTTACAACACATAAACAAACAATGGGGACATTGTATTTTAACGGAGGGGGGAGTTAACGTATGAATCACCCAACCACGATGCATCCTCATGTTCACCTTGAAATAAGAAATTCATCTAACAACAACTAGCGTCTGCATTTTTACAATCTTCCAGGAATGTGTTTCCTATTCATTCTTTAAAATATTTAACTTTAAAATTGTGTCTAGACATCATTTATCTAGATCCAAAAAAAACCAAAATAAAATGCTAAGCAGCAAAACATATGTATCTATTACGTTGGGTCATTAAAAACACATTAGGAGATTCCTAGGCTAAGATAGAATTTAAGTATAAATAGCATAGAAAAACTGCAGAGAGTGTTCATAGCAACCTGTAATTTGATGAATAAACTAAAGAGGCATAGCCTCCAAAAAAATTTATATTTTTTCTTTATATAAATTATAACAACAATAACTAGCACTTCATTAGCTTAGCTATTTCATCCATTGTTTTCCCGTCATTTCTTAATTGTTTTATCAATTCACGATCAGAACTAGTGCAATATAGTTTTTTTTTTTAGTTTTAAACCACATTTATTTTCCTAATTCTTTTTACATGTATAATATTAGGGGTAAATGTTAAACCCTTTTCTACAATCACAGTCCTTAAATTAACTTACTGGCTCTATGCGAGCTCTCTAAATTACACATTACAACTTGATTTTTATATATGCCTTTCGGCGTACACCTTTTTTTTTTTTGTTTCTTATATATATATAGATATATATATATATATATATATATATATATATATATATATATATATATATATATGAAATAAGTCATATATTAGAGGGACTCCTCGTTTACATCTATATGTATACATTATTATTACAATTTTTTTTTTTTTTTTTTTTTTTTTTAAATTATAACAAACAAAAACTTCAAAACAAAACGAATAAAACATAGAATAAGAAATAAAAATAAAAGTAATGGGGAAAGGAGGACAGTGGGAGGGGGGACAAGATGAAGGAGAGCGTTGCTCTTGAGAGGCATACTATATCTGAGGAAGTGAAGTCCTCTCCTCGTTAAGAAGCCACCACCATTTGGGAGATGTTCGATCTTTGGCTGATTTATCTCTTTCACTGATCGCCGTGCTAAAACGCATGCGGTCTGGGGCATTGGAGATATCACTATCATGGAGAATTCGTTTGTCCCTGGCACCACGGAAAGCGTGGTAAATAATCGGGACTCCATGCACGTCTTGGATAAGGCCTTTTTGATCCAAGAAAGGGAACGCTTCTGGGGGAATAAACCCATTCTGGAGGGTATTCTCCAGATACATATCATTGGGATAGAATGCTCCCGCGATAAGATTATTGTCACTGCACATTGCCCTTGCTGTGTGACCACGAATAATTTTAATTATGAAATTGTCTATCCTATTTAACCCTGATTTGTTATACAGGATTTTGTTGGGATAGAATTTTTTGTATTGCGACTCTGGTGTTCTATAAAGTCCGAGGCAGGAACGCAAACACTGCCGTTCGAACACACGAAACTTCTCCATATAAAGTGGAGATATATTATACCATACTGGACAGCCATAAATCAAAACTGGTCGGATGAATGCCGAGTACGAAATTATTTTGACTCTGGGGTCAAGAAGACTACTCCGGAATAGACTTCTTGTCATAGAATATGCGCTTTTAGCTGCGGAGAGGGACGCAGCTACGTGCTTGTCAAAATATAAATACTGGTCTAGCCAGATACCAAGGTATCTAACTACAGTTTTCACCTGCAGTGGAAGGTTATTGTTACCTACAATAGAAAAGTGTTTCCAGTTTTTTTTTGTATCCCTCGAGGCCCTGGATAGGGGCGTTCTGAAAAGGATAGTCTCGGTCTTCTGGAAATTAATCTTTAATTTCCAGTCGTCGCAAAATTGTTTTATTTTGTTGAAGTCATTTTGGAGGTGCCTATTGATGACGTCTATTTTTCCTCCTGTTCTGTACACCACTATGTCATCGGCGTACGCAATGGCGTTTTCGAGAGAACTCACTAGATCACTAGTGTAAATATTGAATAGAATGGGAGAATTCACAGCTCCCTGCTGTAAGCCATTTTTGATTTGGAAGGTCTTGTTGGAGAGTATGTCCCCGCATTTCACCACAAAATGTTTGTCCATTATCATATCATAAATAATGTATAGCAGATATTGCGGCATACCCAGATTTGTTAACTTATAGACAAGTCCTTCTAACCATACGGTGTCGAAAGCCTTTTCAAAGTCAACCAAGCAGGCGCCTGTACATTGTCGCTTTGCCTTGTTCCACTGTATATCGGAAACAAGTTTCGTCGCTGCATGAACTGTATCATGTCGCGCTCGAAAGCCAAACTGGTTGTTGGGGATGATATCGTTTTCATCACACCAACCTATCGGTGCTTTGTTTATAATTTTTTCGAAGACCTTGCTGATGTTGGGAAGCAGGCTGATCGAGCGCAGATTAGCTGGATTGCTCTTCTCCTTACGCTTTTTGGGGATAGGGTGGACTACTGCAGTCTTCCAATGGGTTGGATAGTGTGCATTGTTTAGAGCGTTGTTAAACAAAGTAGTGTATATGTTCACTGCTTCGCGAGGCAAATGCCTTAGAACCACATTTGGAATGCTATCTATTCCAGATGATTTCTTATTTTTTATTGAGCTAAGTATGTTTCTAAGTTCATCCTTGCGCACAAACATATTTGTATTTTCATTTCTGACGGGAGAATCCGCCCTATTATTTTCGCCGAATGTGATGAAACTATGGTTTTCGGATCGCCAGTTGTGAAGTTGATTGCGCAGCGAGCAATGTCTTTGACAGGCATTGCTTTCAATTTCAGTGTTAGAATGAACTGATTCGTTAACTATGTACACTGCTTCGAAACAGGCTCCAATTGAATTCGCTTTCTTTTGCGGATCTTCGACTACTATTACTTCATCATTGGAGTTGATGTGCTCTAAGGTGAGTCCTGCGTTCAGCATTATCTCACAATTTTCGGGAGTCCGTGGAATTCGGAGACAGGGAATGTCATTGTGATCGTTTCTTCGACATATTTTCTTGATTTGTGAAAACATGTTCGGTCCGTTTGCTTGGGCAGCTCGAATTCTGTTGCTCCACTCCTCATTTATTACTGCTCGGTAATTATCCCGGATCAGTTTTTGAAGATTTTTAATCAAGGACTTGATAGTTTTGATTTCATTGCTATTTGGGTCACTGAACTACCTATAGCACAATTTCAGCTTTGAGAGCAGGGTGCTCTTTTGCCTATACAAAGCATCGATAGTTGCATTTCTGTATCGGTGGGTATAGCCATCCATATGAGCTACTTTGGGGATGGAACGATTCATTGTGTTAGTAACAATATCGTTCATAGTTAGGAGGCAATGATCGATTTCATCATTACGAAGGTTTCTATTAGTCGGTGGGTCTATGCCAATGTTGCGTATTTCTCTTTTTACTATGCGATCGAAACGCGACCAATGTGCTTTTCGGAAATCGAAAGAGTGTACCTGGTCGTACTGCTCAAGTAGATGGTACTCGTTTGGCACGTGTATTACGGCTCCAAGTCCGTAATGATCGCTATATTACTCAATTGTGCGAAGACAATTTCGAGTAGTTACCTCGGTATCTGGTAACTGAATTCGATCATCTGGCATAAGTAAATCCAGGAAGGAGTTACCTCTTGAATAAGACGGTGCACTTGTAGCGTACAATTCTAGTTTATGCTCGATCGCATTTGTTTGCCACCAATCAAACAAGGCATTGCTTCTGGTGTTCGAGGTCAGATTGTCCCAGGCACTGTGCTTGGCGTTAAAATCACCTGCCATTAAAAAGTAATTGTTTTCCGAATCTAACTTGAGACTTCGGAAAAGCGTATCGATTTCACTGATAAATTGGGTACCTTGAACAGATTCAGGAGCGTAAGCAGCGACTATATATAGATGCCTTTGACTTTTTAGCGGAATGTCTATAATGGATGCCTCTAGCACCTGGAATTTGTGTACTTCCGTGCTGTAAACGACCTTATGGTGAAGACCTTTCTTAACTAAGATAGCGACCCCACCCGCTCGAGTAGAGTGTGGTCGATCTCGTCTAATTATGTTATAATTTTTGTAGCCCATTTTGTGCCTTTGGTTTAGCTTAGTTTCGCTAGCCAAGAGCACATCTGGGCATTCGGCTTGGAGCAGATTGCCTAAATTATCCCTTCTTTCGATGTGGATTAGTGAATTTACATTCACAGCTATAATTTTTAGGTTAAGTTCAGACGGAGGGTTGAAGATTTTGATGTGGAGAGTTATTTGAGAACAGGGTTGAATAGAGAGTATCTATTCGTGCTCTTTGTTCAGTCAGTGTTCTTTGAAATTCGGCAAATTGTCCTTGCATCGTTAATAACATTGTTATTATTTCTGAATGTGCCTCTGGTGCAGGCATTTTCCCATTACTATATGTATGTTCCATGGATGCTGGTTGCTTAGGAGCACCGGCCATTTGTGCATATGACACACAAGGAGCAACGAAATTGTTGTAAGAACGAGTTTTCATTTTTTTCTCTTCTTCAACTTGTTTCTTTTTGGATTCCAATTTTAATTTCATTTGTTGAAATTTAGGACATCCTCTAAAATTAGCAGTGTGACCTGTATTTTTACAGAGGACACAGGACAGTGTTTTCCTATCTGGAAGCTGTTCCTTGCCCAAGGGGTATTCACCAATGGTATGGTCGGAGAGGCACTTTACGCACCTGAATTGCATGTGGCAGTTTGATGCCGCGTGCCCGAAGCGTTGACAACGCATACACTGCAATACGCGATCGATTTTTCTAATTTTTTCCCAACTTATTGTTTGATGGTTGAGGTGTTTGATGTATCGGAGAGCATCAACTTTACTGTTGGGACTCAGTGATACAATAAAGAAAGGCAATTTGCAATTGCGTTTTCTGGAGTTGGCGGTAGAGAAGGGTTTCACACCTGTAAATATTAAATTGTCGGTTTCGACATTTTTTAATTCCTCTAATACCTCCTCAGGGGAAAAACATGGATCAACGCCTTTTAGGAGCATGGAGATTATTTTCTCCGATTTCGGGGTGTACGTGTAGTACTCGCTTTTTGTCATACCCAAAGCAGTCATTACTTTGCGATAACCTTCAATATCATCGCACATTAATTTTATTTTAGAATTATTAATTTTTTTTGTTTTGAAATTTTTGCAAGTTAACTCACCTAATTTTATAACGTCCTTTGTTTCCATGGACGTAAGTATTATAGGCGGCGCCTTTTCCTTTTTGTTGGTTACGATGTGCTGGTTTGTTTGCTGCTTCTGCATCTCCTTTGTTTGCTGCCTTTTGTTTGCTTCCTGAAGTTGTTCCTGATTTTTCCGTTGTGCTGTTGTATTTTCTTGTGTCGCTGTCGCTCGAGTCGGCTCCGTGTCATCGCTTTCAGGTCTGCCTGGCCCCTTTTCATGAAAGGCGAGGAGCTCTTTAGCACTTTGTTTGTTTCCATAATTTTTTATTTTTTTATATTTTTTAAACAACCGCTCTCAGTGGCGGCCACACTGTGTAATCCACACTTGTTCACTTACACTCGCGCGACGAATTTATTTATTTATTATTATTATTATTTTTTTCCTTTCTTTTGCTTTCTCCTGTTGTCAGGCATACGTCTTATCTCTTTGACGTGTTGGTAACGACTGACTAGTGCAATATACTCCACGACTATTTTCACAAATTTTTATTTTTACAAGTCTAACAAATTTACGAAGATTTCAATAAAGACGAACCAGTGGTTTACTTCACAATCACGATTGAACACTGGTTTGTGTCTATTATTTTTTTCAGGCAAAATATCCCTTTCAAATAAATGAAGACAAAACAAAATACATGATTACGGCGAGAGCAGGTGGACCTCAGAGAACACATATAAACGTCAGAGGTATGATATTTGAAAAAGTTAAAGAATTTAAATATCTGGGAACGATACTGACAGCCAGTAACGAAATGTCGAAGGAAATTAACAAGAGACTGCATTCCGGCAACGCTAGTTGGCACGCAGTCAGTAAACTCCTGAAATCCAGACTGCTATCACGTAACATAAAGCTCTGTGTCTATAGAACCATAATCATGCCGATTGTTCTATATGGATGCAAACATGGGCTCTCACAAAACGGGAAGAAAACAAATTCCGCGTATTCGAGAATAAAGTTTTGAGGAGCATCTTTGGAGGTAAATATGACGAGGAGGCAGGACAATGGAGGAAACTCCATAACCACGAATTGGAAGAGCTATATCGCAAACCTACAATAGTGAGAGTAATCAAGTCGCGAAGATTAAGATGGGCCGGACACGTGGCTCGAATGGGGAACGATAGGACCGTGCATAGAATTCTTGACGGTAGACCAACGGGAAAGAGACCGGTAGGACGGCCGCGACGGAGATGGAAGGGCAATGTTAGGTTTGACCTTGAGGAGATCGGATCGAATGGTCAAGCGTGGAAGAAGAGTGCCCAGGACAGGGAACGATGGCGAAGCCGAGTCGGTGAGGTCATGAACTTCCGGGTTCCTACAGGCCAATAAATAATAAATAATAATAAAAAATAATAATAATAAAAATATCCCTTTCGCTTGCATTTTTTAATACTAGGCAAAAACAAAAAATTGATAAGAGCAAATTGATGCACCATATCCAAGTACTGTTAGGTACGGTTCGAGTATAGAATTGGTGTCGAAGAAAAACCAAATTGTACGCAGTTAGTGATTGTAGATCGTTATCTAAACCTTTGTTTCTATTATTTTTGCCACCACTGTATATCTAATTAATACTTAAGGACTGAAGTTACAAAATTTCCTTTTTACCGGTAAATTTGGTTGGTTGCCTATCATTTCCGAAATGTGAAAATGTTCTTGTAGGCCCAGGCTTATAATTCATGAATCTCAATATTGTGCCAATTAATGCCAAGGACACCGTAGGGAAGCGAAGCGTGTAGTATATTATTAGAACAGTTGAAATTGATACGATGTGGGATTCGATAAAATGGGACGAAAGGCAGACAATATTCTGACAGCATATTTCCTTACGTAGTGCATTGTCAAGGAGCTAGAAAACTATTTGAAAGTAGTTTATTCTATACGCAACACATTGCAATAGTTAGATGCCTAACGGAAGCCACACAAATACAGGACATAGAGGACCATTATTGAGATGTCACCCGTGGGCGTTGTTGGACCTTCCTTCAGCCGAAAGCTACTCTCCCAAGTTCTTCACTAATTGTCATTTTTAACCATTCATAAAAACTACATAGTTAGCCCCTTCTTTGTCCCTCTATTTCTCTTTCACTTCTTCACAGTATTTCCATACCGTCATGTATAGTAGCAACATATAATAATGACAAAACCACAACCTTGTCAGACATTCAGACGCGACTCCAGTAGAAGCCAATGCAAAGGTGTCCCCACTATTCTGTCTTTCCCCATTGAGATGCTTATCACCTACTGTTGTATATTCAGACAAAAGGTCACATTACCCACAAAAAGAACCGAAAACCCATCGCAAGAACCCGTCAAATTTAAAACCTCATCCAGACAGAACTGCATTTGGAGTCGCAGACAAATGCAATCCCAACTGCATTTATAGAGAACGTACATAATTTCACACTATGCGCATCTTCGCGAAATGACTTATTGCGACGAATCACGCGAAATTTCTCCGCTTGCGCTCAGTCTAACTCCTGGGCAAACGGGAACGAGGCGCAATAAAACAAGATTAACAAACGAGACCAACAAACTAAACGCAAGCGAAATTAATATGAGAGCGCCGATGGAAACTCAACGCAGTCGCGCATGCCTGCGCCACCCGCGCCCTTTTCCCCCACCCATTCCCCGCTTGCACGGCAGTCTCCAGCGGCGCTGTAATAAAAACTAATTATCTTCATAAGTTTAATTTAAATTTTATTTGCTCACGACGTGCTGATTTGAATGAGCGCAACACCCCGCACTGGAGAAATTGACATCTCATGCGAGGCAAAGACACTTGGATCACACTCAACACAATGCGATCTGACCTCTGGTGATACTAGTCACTCGTGTTTGCAGGGTATTATCAAACCCTGCACGTTGATTGTAGTTAGTCCTGTATATTTAGATTGCTCTATATAAGCGCATCCTGGAGCGCAGTGAACAATTAACAATCAGAAGAAGTTTTTGCAGGTAGCTGACACAGGGACACATGTGTCCCAAAACACCTTTGAAGAAATCCATTGTAGGGGATGCATTCCATGGAGGGTGAATTATAAAACTCATGATGAAATCGATTATTGAATGCCATTGTAGTGTCTTGAGTGAAACCTGCTGTCGGTCCCTGGTCTACTCTCTGTCTTTTGTTTTGTCTATTGATCGACATGACTTGCAAGGACAATGAAAAGACCTGCGTTAGATTAGTTGATTTTGCGCAAGATGTAGTTCCCACACACCTAGGGGGAACAAGGATCCTGATCCTGGTTCTTCGATTCGATCCTCTTTTGTATTCGCAATTTTGCGGCATAAGAATACATTCATTTGGCCGAGGGAGGACATCTTTTGATAGCCGTAAGCGAGATTTATGGGTTATGTCATCGATGGATACTGTTTGTGTACTGCAGGTAATTGCATGTGGGACTGCGACTGACATTGCTTCTGATAAAATTCCAAGGATTCAGGTTGTGACAAAAGAACCGATTAATGTCCAAATCAGTGAAACTTTGATGTCGCTTCACACTGTACAAAGTAGATGACAGGTGGCAATGTGAGGGGCGCTCAGGTCTACAATAAATAGGCAGAAAGTTTGCCCAACAAGCGGATTACAGGATTAGCATTATGCGGAAGAGGATTGTTCAATGAAATTTCCTGTGTTTAATAGCTATGCTTCAGGACTTATGTAGGCTGATCTTTCATAGTGATAATAGGATACGTTTTTGGTCACATTTTCCCACGTTCTACGAAAATGTCATTAGCCGCATTGTGTCATTAGCTTGGCGGTGCCTCTGGCACCTACAGCTCTGGTAATGCGCGAACCGATAGGAAATATTGTCCGAATAAAATAAATGTTCACACATTTTTAAATACAGTGTTGGGTACAGGATGGTCGTGAAAATGTATGTGACTTTACTCAATCAAATATAATATTCTTCCTAAACATTGTTGTAGGTCTTTGCTTCTGAATGCTATTGTAGTAAAGGATTCTCCAGCTCATCTTCTGCATTCTCTTCCTATTTAAAAGAATATACTATACTTACGAGAATCGGCACGCTTTTGTATAAGGGCAAATATTTAAAGACGACATTAAACTTTTTTTCTTTTTTTTTTTTCTTATTAGACTTCTCTCGGGAGCGGCGAACCTATAGCGCCGAGTGTACGCCCCGAAATGCCATCAAATAACGGTTGCAGTTCTTTTTGAACAGTGGCAGGTTGTAACGCTCCGGGAACACTCGGGTGGGAAGGGAGTTCCACAGCTTCCCCGCTCTGAACGAGTTCTGATGCAGGGTTGTTCGCGCCGTCGGGAGATGAACCACAAACGGGTGCAATCCATCGGATTGTCTTGTGGAGTGCATATAAGCCGAATTGCGTGGAACAATACCAAGAATCTCCGAAGAACAGTACCCGTGATAATATCTGTAAAACAGACAGAGGTCGGCTACGCGCCTTCGGTTTGATAGCGACTGTAGTCCCGACGTCAGCTCCGAGTCCCCGATCAGGCGGATCGCTCGTCTCTGTATGCTCTCAAGTAGGTCGAGGGTATGTTTAGGAGCCGAGCTCCAAACATGAGAGCAATATTCGAGCGGAGGTCTAATTTTGGATTTATACAGGAGAAGAAGTTGGGCCGGAGGAAAATATTTCTTGGCTCTAAAAGGATAACTCAGTTTTCCTGAGGCTGACCTGGCGATACTCGACACGTGTTTATGCCATGATACATTCCCACAGACCGTGACGCCGAGCAATTTCAAACTTTCCCCAGCCTCGAGGGCCCGGCCATTCATCATTAGCTGTGGAACCGATGATCCACTTTTCTTTGTGAATGTTGTATATTGTGTCTTCACTACATTGAAGTCGACGAGATTGGCCCATCCCCACTGCAGGACCCTATCTAGATCCTGATTCAGAGAGTCAATCTGTCTACATCTCAGCTGATGCGACGCAGATGCACCAATCGGCCGAACACTCGAAAAGGAGGAAACAAGCGTACTATCATCCGCAAAACTGAACACTTTGCTATCCGTTGTCTCCAACAAATCATTTATATGAAGCAAGAACAAGGTTGGAGCCAAAATAGAACCGTGTGGCACTCCTGAATTAACAGGATACAGATCCGAACACTCGCCGTCCACAACAACCCGGATCGATCGATTCTCGAGGATCCCGTCCAGTCGCAAAGCTATTGCGAAAGTCCATATGAACGAAGTTTGCTCAGCAATGCCCCGTGCCAAACGCGGTCAAAAGCCTTGGAAATATCCAATGTTACCGCTCTTGACTCACCATGCGCCTCAATCTCAGGTGTCCATATATCGGTTATAAGGGTCAAAAGGTCCCCCGAGGACCGCCTGCCACGGAATCCGTATTGAGGATAACTCAGAAGTTCGTTGTACTCCAAATACTTAACTAACTCTGTATGGATGACTTTTTCCATTACCTTAGATAAAATAAACAATAATGCTATCGGACGGTAATTTTGTGGGAGACCCTTTTTTCGCGTCTTTGGGATTGGCTGAACTCGAGCGATTTTGCAGCAGGCGGGAAAGGTCCTCCGTGCATAAGATAAGCGGAAGAGTCTGCCAAGAACCGGCAATAGTACTGGAGCACAGTTCTTCAGGGGACATTCCGGTTTGTTCAGTTCAAAAAATCAAATTTTTTTTCGCTTAATCGATAGTTTTATCCTTCAAAAATAATATGTTAAAACTTGGAAACGAAATCTTAGGCGGTGCCAAAGTTGTAGGTCCTTAAAGGGTCGGATCTCCCGCGGATACAAATTCGAATTCGAAACTTTGTATGCGTTTTTCTCGAAACGACTTTTTTGAGTGCGGTGTAGGCGATAATATGAAAACGGCGCATGCGATTCTTATGAAAGTTCGCACACATATTTTTAACAAGCACACGCAAATTGTGAGGGAATTACTTTTTTATTTATTTATTTATTTTTTTAGTTATAATTAAAAAATATAGTACAAAAGGGCCGAAAAATCAATTTTTTTTCAATAGTCCGCCATTTTGTTGTTTTTTATCAATTTTAAAATTTTTTTCACTCACATTGGGCTAAATATATTTAAGTTTAATAAACTTTTTGCATTTTTCGTATTGTTTCACCCGGGACGAAAATAACCCTTACACGAGCAGAACGGATGGCTAACTTTGAACACCTGGAGGGGGGGTTTCCGGTTCCGGATTGACTCGACAAAATGTACAAACGTAGTCGATGAATAAAATGTTGAAAAAAAATTGTTGTTATATCTTTAATACTTTCTCTTTAAAAAAATCATGAAAATAACCTATTTTTTGACCCGACAAACCGGAATGTCCCCTTAAGGACTATTGCTGGTATTCCGTCCGGGCCGGTTGCCTTCCTACAATCCAGTTCACGTAGAATGCGTTGAATAGGGCGCGGACGAAATCTCACATCCCGCATCGAAGACCATACCAGCCCGATCACAGGTGGCTCCAAAAGGCCGGGATCGAGGTTTGAATTCGCGGAAAATAAGTTCGCAAACACATTAGCTTTGAATTCGTGACTAACGTCCCACTGTCTGTCACCAACGGAGGAAAAGAGGGGGTTTTGGTGTTACCGCTGATAGCTTTTGCCATTGACCAGAAGGAGCGAGAACCAGCTGGGCACCGAAGGAGCTCATTGATCATCCTGTTGTTGTGAGCTTTCTTCGCGGTAGCAATCGCCTGGTTGCACGCGTTTCTGATTCTAACAAAATTCGTTCTGTTAACATTGGTGGGATTGGAGCGCCCTTGCTTAAAAGCTATATTTGTTGTCGCTGTAATCAGCTCGCAATTTTTATCAAACCAAGGTTTATCAGACGAACTTCGTTTGATGGAATGTGGAATATACATCTCCATCCCCAGAAGAATAATTTCTGATACCGACTCCGCGCAAGCGTTAACATCGGAGTCTCCGAAGCACACCTCGGACCATGGAAATGATGCGAAGACATCTCGCATCCTTTCCATGGTCGTCCCAGATAGCAGCCCTGTGGCGTCTCTAACAGATACACATAATACACAATCAAATAGTGAAGAACACCGAACGAAAATCGAATAAGAAAATACATCAGAGCCGTATACCATAGCGATAACAAAAATAATCCACATCAGTAGAATATACTTGAGTTTAAAAATCGAATTCTAAAATCGGCCAGTAGCCTGATGTGTTACGCTTCGGTTCAATTTTTGGTGATTCTAACTGTCATAGCGTCAGTTCGAATCACACGTTCTTCACTATCATTCCAAATGCTATAGCCCCATACTTCCATACATGGCGAAGCTGCCTAGGCCTGTTATTCGCTTGATGTGCAAGTGCTTGCGCGATAGATACCAAGCAGTGATCCGAGTTTCCCAGTGGCACAGAAACCTCTACGGTATAAATACTCGGTTCGGATGTCAAAAACAGATCCAGGGTGTTCGCATAATCGCCTCGGGTATCCGGCACTCGCGTTGGCTCCCCCAAAAGTTGAGTCAAGTTGTGGCTTACAGCAAACATCTCCGCCAGCCAGCCAGCCTCGTCGGTTCTGTTAGAATGTAACAACCAGCCGGAATTGTGCACATTAAAATCGCCAAGGACACCAATTTCGGAAGCTGGGTGGTTGATTTGTATCCAGTCGATGGTATGTGAAAGATGTTCGAAAAATGTCGCCGGTCGATCGTCATTCGGGGGGCGGTAAGGACAACAAAGAAATTTAACGGAATTCCTCAGTACGACCCTCAACCATATGATGTCCATATTATTGGGTTCCAACGCCTCCATCCTCTGGCAAGCCAGATCGGACCGCGCGAAGACGCAGACTCCGCCCTTAAAACGGAATCTCGAATGTAAGTCGTATCCTGAGCAACGAAGATATGTCGAATCAGTTGACGAATCGACCTGGGTCTCAGATAGGGCAGGGATATCAGGTTTTGTTGTTTGCAAATATTGGTGGACGGCGTTCACATTCGTATTGCTGAAACCGATGCCCCTGATGTTACAAAATTCCGTCACCAGTCGGACGTGGGCAGAGCCTCGAGAGCGAGCCTGGTTATGTGATGACGAACCTCTTAAAGTTCCATTATTTATCATGATATCTGCATGGTGTTCCCCCCGACATAGTCCCCCCCGGAGATCCGAATGGGAGACTAGTTTACCTCCGGAATTCTTTATATCAGAAGACACCATCATAACTTATCCCCGTGTCAGTCCGGGCCATCAGCCACCCATCCGAATCACCGTCGAAGATTTCTCGCGGCAATATCGCGGAATGTACAACGTGACGGGGTGGTATCTCAAGCGAAAGATAGTCAGGGATTTCTCCCGACCATTTCTCCCGACCCCAAAGCTTGTTGGGGTGGTTGGGACCCCGGGCGCACGGGTCGTTGGGACCGCGGCTACCACTCGACCGTTAGTCGCCTCTTACGACAAGCTGGCCTAGCATGGAGTATATTCTAACGCTCTACTCACAGGGCATGCGCCCTACTCACAGGGCATATGAAACCAACTTCAACGAAATGGCGTCCTTTAAAACAATAACATACTGCACTTTATTGCGTTTTTTAGCGATGACTTTCTAGTATTTCAAGAGTTATACCTCAACTCATGCCATTTGAAAATTTTTAGGGTGTGCAGATTGTCAATGTGTGCATAGTTAATAACAGAAAGGTCCAAAAGTGACCTAACGGCGCCTAATTTTGGCAGCCGAACAAATACACAATAATGGGACATCGAAGATGTCCTTCGACTCTAAACAGTTACCATTTCATTTCCGCGTACTTTACTAACGCCTACTTAATGTGGAATACGGTAGAGAGTTAGACCGAATGTTCTACAAGATTGAGACCACATTCAATTTTCATGAAACATTATTCAAAATGCAATCCTACGGAAGAGTTATCACAAAATGGTCGCACTAAATGAATTCCTAAACGAAAATACGTTATCTATTAATTGAAACCGAATATTCCATATTGGTGTCGTTCGACTGAAGAACGTACGACAAAAGTTAATATGAAATGATGTATTTAGCAACGTATCTTCAAGCCGATGGAATGAGCAGTAATAAATGACACCCAGGTATTAAAAAAGGACAACAGCGTTATTATGATGGATCGCTATGACAACGGAAAAATTAACGACCGACCTCGGTTCAGTGGTCGAACGATGCCTATGAATAGCAAGGCTTTGCATTAGCATTGGGAAATCTTCCTTGTTTTGGTGAGGGTAGAACTCACATTTATTTAGTTTAAAACAAGCTATAAATAACTTAAAAACCAACTTAAAACTAGGACATACTAATTTCAATTCAATTGTTATATAATTAATGATTAATATTATAATATGTATTGGCGCAAGACTAATGACTTTGTCCGGAAAAAACAAGTCATTATGGAAAATTTAACTACCCTCAGGACTTACTAGATAAGGCCAAGACCGGTCCCCGGTTGTAGTGCCGATGATGATGATGATTATAATATGTATGGATACAATTTTTGGGAAAGGGAAAGACGCGAAAAAGTTTAAAATTAGTTAAGGAGACACACTTTAACATCAGAAGTGTTAAGGTTGAAGTCAAAGGAGGTGAAGTGAGTGTTGGCATTCCGTATCATTTGCGAAATGGGTTCGTTAAAACCATAAGAGGGTGATGGACTGGTAGATCAAATATACGAGGGTTCCGTAAGTTACGGAAGTTGCTAGCATGTTGCGCTCATTCAAATCAGCGCCTAATGGGACATGGGAATCTTCGACTTTAATCTTCGATTAAACGGGATGGAGAAGGCTTACACAATCGACTGATTCTGAGAGAAGACAGTGGATGAACAGAATGTCAACGTAAATGTTATGCTCTTCACGCGTGGTTAGGTTAATTAGTTTGAGACGACTTCTATAAGGCGGCAAGGAGTGGGGGTTTCTTCAACACCTCCTTAGAGGGCAAAACGTAAAAACCGACGTTGAATGCTCTTGATGATCCGAATAAGGGTCATATAATAAAGGGATCAGAGCTGCCTGGCAGATTCTATAGGGCGGACAAAGCTAACGATCATTTCTTGGCTTCGTCGATGCAAGTGCCGTTCACCAGCCTAAGGTATCGCTTTTGGGTCCCTTTTTATGAATAGGGGTGTGGGAAGAAGTTTTCCAATTTTTAGAGAATTCACCTTGAGAAAGTGACAGATTGAACATAATTGAAAAGGGGGAAGACAAAATGGGGAACATTTTTGAGGAATATAACGACGAGACCATCTGAGCAGGAAGTGAATTCATTTTTAAGTTGATTTTGTTTATTTTTAATCGTGCGCGGATCAGTGAAATGAGAGAGAAACGGGCCAACGGAGAAGTTTGGTAAGTATCTAAAACAAAAGGAGTGAAGAACCGACGAGTCGTGACTGAAGGATTGTTTGAAAGGGGAGGCAGAGGAGTTTGCAGTAACATGTAGTCGGGAACAAAAGATTCGTCTGTGTAGGCTTGTTTAAAAAGGCAGGCTTAGAAGTTTGCAATGACATGAGTAGTAGGGTTATAGGGCTTCTGGCTCACTTTTTGTATGGGAAAAAAAGCCATGCCCATATATGGTAATTCCGGAAGTGGCCCCCTAGGAAATGAGGTAATCGGAGGGGGGCGGATGATTCATGATCGTTGTCTTTGTGTGATCGATATTTTTTTAATTTTGGGTTGTGATTAATGGTTGTTATCAGTAGTTGGTGATCGATATTTTTTCAATTTGAGGTGTGCGATTCATGGCTGTTTTGGTCTATTGTGTGCTTGTTATCAGGTGTGTACATCTTCAATGGGTTGTGGATTTGTACTTGTTATCAGTATTTTTTTGTCAATTTGAGGTGTGTGATTCATGGCTGTTTTGGTCTGTTGTGTGCTTGTTATCAGGTGTGTACATCTTCAGTGGGTCGTGGATTTGTACTTGTTATCAATTGTTTTAATTTTGTTCAGATGTGGTTCATGGATGTTTGGCTTGTTGTGTATTTGTTATCAGGTGCGTACATCTTCAGTGGGTTGGGGATTTGTACTTGTTATCAGTATTTTTTCAGTTTGAGATGTGTGATTCATGGTTGTTTTGGTCTGTTGTATATTTGTTATCAGGTGTGTACATCTTCAGTGGGTCGTGGATTTGTACTTGTTATCAGTATTTTTTCAATTTGAGGTGTGTGATTCATGGTTGTTTTGGTCTGTTGTATATTTGTTATCAGGTGTGTACATCTTCAATGGGTTGTGGATTTGTACTTGTTATCTCGGTAAGTGAATTATGTATTAGGTTTGGGTGATTAGCGTTCAAGGTTAATTGTGTGACATGAGCAGATGGTATTTTTAATTTGGGTGTGTGAATAGGTGATAGGTGATTCATGATGGTTTGACAGTGAATATATTATTATTTAGTGATTGAGTTTGAGTAATATATATGGGAATTTTTTTGGGTGATTCTGTCTTGAAATGGGTGTATGTTTTAGCTGTTTCTTAATATATGGACATTTTATGGTGATTCTATATGCTTTTAGACTATCGGGCTTTTTGCTATATATATTGAATATGGGCTATTGTTAGCGCTACAATTTTGAGTTTTTATATGGATATATTGTTAATTGCATACTTTAGGGGATACGCATTATTCATATGATATATTAAATTGTTTGTGTTTTTGGCTTTTGTTTCGGTTAAAGTTTGGAGTAGGTTAATTGAGGGACAAAAATATAGTAATAGTGTTGTTATCAGTTGTTTTAATTTTGTTCAGATGTGGTTCATGGTTGTTTGGCTTGTTGTGTTCTTATCAGTTGAGCAAATCTTTAGTGGTTCCTGGATTTGTTATCTCAGTAAGTGAATTATGTATTAGGGTTGGGTGATTAGCGTTCAAGGTTAAAGTTTGGGGTAGGGTAATTGTGTAACAAAAATATAGTAGTAGTGTTGTTATCAGCTATTTTAATTTTGTTCAGATGTGATTCATGGTTGTTTGGCTTGTTGCGTATTTGTTATCAGTTGAGCAAATCTTTAGTAGTTCGTGGATTTGTTATCACGGTAAGTGAATTAAGTATTAGGTTTGGGTGATTAGCGTTCAAGGGTAATTGTATGATATGATCAGTTGGTATTTTTGAATTGTGTGTGTGAATATGTGATAGATGATTCATGATTGTTTGGCAGTGAATATATTATTATTTCGTCATTGAGTTTGAGTAATATATATGGGAATTTTTAGAGTGATTCTATCTTGAAATGGGCGTATGTTTTATCTGTTTCTTAATATATGGAAATTTTTTGTGATTCTATCTGCTTTTGGCTTTTGTTTCGGTTGTCGAGGGCTTTTTCAGTAAATCTAAGCTGATTCTTAATATATGAGAATTTTTGATGATTCTATATGCTTTTTGGGGCTTTTTGCTCTATACTGAAATGCTACTACTTGATAGTAAATCTATGTTGAAATGGACTTTTTTGCTATATTGAATATGTGCTTTTTTGGGGATTGTCTGGGGTGCTAAAGGCTTTTTTATGAATATATTCACTTGGCAGTAAATCTATGTTGAAATATATATAGAAATACAGGATTTAAATTTGAAAAAAGAAGAAAAAATCATCATCAAATCCAATATTTGAGGTGGGATTAGCTAGGAAATAAAAAAATCAACATCATCAACTGGTGAGTTACCTTATATATATTAATTGTTATTCATTTTTTTGACGCGGTGCTAGTATTTATTTTTGTGTATTGTATCGTGAGTCTAGCAATAATAATAATAATAATCCCGATGTTTTTGCTATTGCTGCATAATGTATGAAAATGACTCATCATCGTAATCGTTTGGGCTGTTGTTGTTGTTCTGTTACTAGTTGCGAGCATCTTCAGTGGGTTGGGGATTTGTACTTATTATCAGTATTTTTTCAATTTGAGGTGTGTGATGCATAGTTGTTTTGGCTTGTTGTACTGTTATCATTTGTAGTAAAATAGAGGCGTGTTATCAGTAGTTGTTCGTGGATTTATATGGAAGTGATTCATTGTCGGTTGGGATTCTTTCTTATCTCAGTATGTGAATTAAGTCTTAGGTTTGGATGATCAGCGTACAGGGTTAAAGTTTGAAGTAGGTTAATTGTATGACATGGTTGGTTGTCGATTTGTCTGGAAGTTGAGGGTTTTTTATATATTATTATTAGTCATTGAGCTGAGTAATATATAGGAATTTTTGTTGTTCGAGGGATATGGTATGGAAGTGATGATATAAGACTTAGATTTGGATGATCACAGCGTTCAAGGTTAAAGTTTGAGGATAGGTTAATTGTGTGACATAGTTTTGGGGATTCTTTCTTATCTCAGCATGTGAATTAAGTCTTAGGTTTGGATGATCAGCGTTATTTTCTAATCTGTATTTATTGATATATTGTTCGAATGTTTTTATTATTATCTAGTGTGGTTATATTAGGCTGTTGTTGTTGCTGTATTTAGTTTATTGTTATAATGATGTTATGTTTTATTGTTCAAAGTTTTGAGATCTTTTGAAAGTTCTTTGTTTGCTTATAATCATATGGGGTATTTTTGAAAAGCACAGGCAGTTTTTATATGGATATATTAGTATGGGTAGACTTTTTTTCGCGCTACAATGTTGTTAATAGCGAATATATTATTATTAGTCATTGAGCTGAGTATTATAAGGGAATTTTTTGTAGCTTGTTGTTATATTAATTATGTGTGTATGTATGTGTATGTGTGTGTATTGATGGGCAAATACCTGAATTTCACCTGTTGAGCTGTTGTCAGTTGTACACATCTTGGATTGCAGTGGAGGCGTTGTTAGCATTCGTTGTTCGCGGATTTTATATGGAAGTGATGAATTAAGTCTTAGGTTTGGGTGATCAGCATTCAAGGTTAAAGTTTGGGGGTAAGTTAAGTGTGTGGCATAGTTGTTCGTGGATTTGTATGGAAGTGATTCATTATCGTTTGGCGTAGTGGTTTGGAATTCTTTCTTATCTCAGTATGTGAATTAAGTCTTAGGTTTCGATGATCAGCGTTCAAGATTATAGTTTATAATTATGTGTATGTATCGGTGTCAAGAGAGAAAGAGAGAAAGAGAGAAAAAGAGAGAAAGAGAGAGCAAGAGAGAGAAAGAGAGTCTATTTGTGGACGAATGAGATGGGTGTATGCGTAATAATGAATGAATTTCGGTATATATAAGACCATCTTGACTAGTTAGAAATCAATCGCCTCACTAAACCATTAAAGAAGAACACAAAAAGTTTCCATTGTGGTATATATTTGGCTGAGCAGGAAAATTGTTGCCATAGGATTAAAACAAAAAAATCAACAACAAAAAACGGTAAGTTAACACCTATTATTAATCATTTTTAGGATGTTTAATTTATTTGTTCAAATGTTATGTGTTATATTCGGGGGATTTTAATCATCGAGACAGCCCTTTTTTTTCTGAAAGCGTAACAAAGCAAAAGAATTAACAGTAAATTTTTCATTACTTTTTTAGGGAAAATATGTCTGCTAACGAGAGCAACACCAGCAACATCTACAATAATAACAATAACAACAATAATAATATTAGGAAAAGAACGGGGCAACAACAACAACCACCAACAATGTCAGGAGAACAACCTGCAAAGAAATTCAAACAGCAGACCTATAAAAGATGCTTGTTCTGTGATGTGGGTGTTGAGGAACAGCGTTGGTTCCAACATCAAAGAAAAAATACCCACAAAGCAAACGCCCAACAAGCTCTTAATGAAAATGTTTCCTTAATAGCAAGCGCATTCCAAAATCGTATCAAAATATTTGCCATTACCAACAAAGATGAGAGTATGATAAATGTGAATACGTTATTTGAAAAAAATATTCCATTGATTAACGAGTTACTACAAGATGAATTGAAAGTTTTGAAAGCTTTTAAATTTAGTATGGAGCTTTTTGCTAACTTTGCGAAACTATCCAAAGAATGTGAAGAGATAATGCAAATAGATATAAAAAGCATGCAAACTAAAATGTACACGATTGAGAAAGAGAAAGAGATAAGAGAAAATTTGAGCACGGCAATTGAAAATATCAAGGCAAAATTGGAAGAGTTCCAAGAAAAAGATAGCGGATGGGCGTTGTTAACATTTCAGAGGATCGAAATTAACATCAACAAATACGAGCCATTTCGAGCTTCTTCGCATTTTAGTCTACCTAAACAGATATCGAACAAAAAAGGTTGCATCAATGTGAAAAACAACGATGATTACTGCTTTAAATGGGCCATTTTATCGGCTTTCAGTAATGACACACATCATGCTCACAGGCCATCGCACTATAAAATTGACAACATTGCAAGCGAAACAATAGTATACAATGATCAAGTACTTTGTTTCAAGAATATGCAATTTCCTCTGGCAGTCAAAGACACGAGCATATTCGAAGCAAATAATCCAACCATTAGTATAAATGTTTTTGGTTATGAGATTAATGATAAAGGGCAATATAAGATAATTGGACCCTACTATCATACTCGTGAGGAAAAAGCAAAGCATATTAACTTGCTTTATTGTGAAAGTCCCGATGAGAATAAAACGCATTATGTATACATTAAAAACATCTCGCGTTTGTTGAGAAGCCAGTTAGCTAAACATACCACTCGAATGCATCTATGTAACGGCTGCTTACAACAGTTCACCACTGAATCCGGACTGCAAAAACACAAGAGTGAATGCCGCAAATTAATTACAACCATGTCCGAGGGAAAAAGTCAAATGGAGAAATCGAACACATAACAAAATATAATACGGTTTACAAATCAAATTACGAATTGTTAGATATGAGGAAAGCGAAACAAACATATCACATGATTATATCTTAAGAAGCATATATATAAATAAATAATACGAATATTACTATTGAAATAACTGTGTGTTTTATTTATTCAATATTAATCAAGTCGATGTATCCATTCTTTTCATTTATAATTTTACATTTAATCACTTCATTAACAAATGGTCTATATATTCTTCTTTTGTGGTTAGTCCATTTCAATAGTCCTTCTTTATTGTTGTTGTTGTTAGACAAGCGAACAAGATCTCCTACACCTCGTATTTGTTTATGTTAATTTCAAGTCGTCATCACTCTTATCTTATTTTCCATCCGGTCCCACGAACTAATGTTGATTTCTATATAGTAAGTTGTTGGTTATTCGAATATTGGTCATTCATTTTCCCCCCATGAGTCTTAGAGTATCAAATATAGCCCCACCATAACATCATATGACAAGACCTGTTTACTACCTTGATTGGACGCGGTATCAGAGAGGGGTGGTACATAATACAGCGTGTTTGAAAGAACCGCCCTGTTTGAAGAACCCGCCTGTTTGGAATCGCCCTGTTTGGAATCGCCCTGTTTGAAGAAACCGCCTGTTTGGAATCGCCCTGTTTGAAGAAACCGCCTGTTTGGAATCGCCCTGTTTGGAATCGCCCTGTTTGAAGAAACCGCCCTGTTTGGAACCGCCCTGTTTGAAGAAACCGCCTGTTTGGAGCCACCTGTTTATAATACATCCGGTACATAGAGAACTGTTTACTGATTTGATTCGATGAGGCATCAGAGAGGGGCGGTTATAATACAGTCAGTATGCCTTTGATTGCAAACCATCTAATGGGTACGATGACGCATATTTGCTTGGATTAGGTGTGAGAGGAACTTTATGTGTTACTAATCGTTCGCCGGTTCAAACAAGTTCGGGATTCCTTTTGATATTACAGAGGAAATGAGTTTGAAGAATTCTTGAGATCTCCTCATCAAAAAACTGACTTCGCCTAAGGCTCGGACTTCGCCTAAGGCTCGTACCACCCCTCTCTGATAGCGCGTCGAATCAAGGTAGTAAACAGGTCTTGTCATATGATGTTATGGTGGGGCTATATTTGATACTCTAAGACTCATGGGGGGAAAATGAATGACCAATATTCGAATAACCAACAACTTACTATATAGAAATCAACATTAGTTCGTGGGACCGGATGGAAAATAAGATAAGAGTGATGACGACTTGAAATTAACATAAACAAATACGAGGTGTAGGAGATCTTGTTCGCTTGTCTAACAACAACAACAATAAAGAAGGACTATTGAAATGGACTAACCACAAAAGAAGAATATATAGACCATTTGTTAATGAAGTGATTAAATGTAAAATTATAAATGAAAAGAATGGATACATCGACTTGATTAATATTGAATAAATAAAACACACAGTTATTTCAATAGTAATATTCGTATTATTTATTTATATATATGCTTCTTAAGATATAATCATGTGATATGTTTGTTTCGCTTTCCTCATATCTAACAATTCGTAATTTGATTTGTAAACCGTATTATATTTTGTTATGTGTTCGATTTCTCCATTTGACTTTTTCCCTCGGACATGGTTGTAATTAATTTGCGGCATTCACTCTTGTGTTTTTGCAGTCCGGATTCAGTGGTGAACTGTTGTAAGCAGCCGTTACATAGATGCATTCGAGTGGTATGTTTAGCTAACTGGCTTCTCAACAAACGCGAGATGTTTTTAATGTATACATAATGCGTTTTATTCTCATCGGGACTTTCACAATAAAGCAAGTTAATATGCTTTGCTTTTTCCTCACGAGTATGATAGTAGGGTCCAATTATCTTATATTGCCCTTTATCATTAATCTCATAACCAAAAACATTTATACTAATGGTTGGATTATTTGCTTCGAATATGCTCGTGTCTTTGACTGCCAGAGGAAATTGCATATTCTTGAAACAAAGTACTTGATCATTGTATACTATTGTTTCGCTTGCAATGTTGTCAATTTTATAGTGCGATGGCCTGTGAGCATGATGTGTGTCATTACTGAAAGCCGATAAAATGGCCCATTTAAAGCAGTAATCATCGTTGTTTTTCACATTGATGCAACCTTTTTTGTTCGATATCTGTTTAGGTAGACTAAAATGCGAAGAAGCTCGAAATGGCTCGTATTTGTTGATGTTAATTTCGATCCTCTGAAATGTTAACAACGCCCATCCGCTATCTTTTTCTTGGAACTCTTCCAATTTTGCCTTGATATTTTCAATTGCCGTGCTCAAATTTTCTCTTATCTCTTTCTCTTTCTCAATCGTGTACATTTTAGTTTGCATGCTTTTTATATCTATTTGCATTATCTCTTCACATTCTTTGGATAGTTTCGCAAAGTTAGCAAAAAGCTCCATACTAAATTTAAAAGCTTTCAAAACTTTCAATTCATCTTGTAGTAACTCGTTAATCAATGGAATATTTTTTTCAAATAACGTATTCACATTTATCATACTCTCATCTTTGTTGGTAATGGCAAATATTTTGATACGATTTTGGAATGCGCTTGCTATTAAGGAAACATTTTCATTAAGAGCTTGTTGGGCGTTTGCTTTGTGGGTATTTTTTCTTTGATGTTGGAACCAACGCTGTTCCTCAACACCCACATCACAGAACAAGCATCTTTTATAGGTCTGCTGTTTGAATTTCTTTGCAGGTTGTTCTCCTGACATTGTTGGTGGTTGTTGTTGTTGCCCCGTTCTTTTCCTAATATTATTATTGTTGTTATTGTTATTATTGTAGATGTTGCTGGTGTTGCTCTCGTTAGCAGACATATTTTCCCTAAAAAAGTAATGAAAAATTTACTGTTAATTCTTTTGCTTTGTTACGCTTTCAGAAAAAAAAGGGCTGTCTCGATGATTAAAATCCCCCGAATATAACACATAACATTTGAACAAATAAATTAAACATCCTAAAAATGATTAATAATAGGTGTTAACTTACCGTTTTTTGTTGTTGATTTTTTTTGTTTTAATCCTATGGCAACAATTTTCCTGCTCAGCCAAATATATACCACAATGGAAACTTTTTGTGTTCTTCTTTAATGGTTTAGTGAGGCGATTGATTTCTAACTAGTCAAGATGGTCTTATATATACCGAAATTCATTCATTATTACGCATACACCCATCTCATTCGTCCACAAATAGACTCTCTTTCTCTCTCTTGCTCTCTCTTTCTCTCTTTTTCTCTCTTTCTCTCTTTCTCTCTTGACACCGATACATACACATAATTATAAACTATAATCTTGAACGCTGATCATCGAAACCTAAGACTTAATTCACATACTGAGATAAGAAAGAATTCCAAACCACTACGCCAAACGATAATGAATCACTTCCATACAAATCCACGAACAACTATGCCACACACTTAACTTACCCCCAAACTTTAACCTTGAATGCTGATCACCCAAACCTAAGACTTAATTCATCACTTCCATATAAAATCCGCGAACAACGAATGCTAACAACGCCTCCACTGCAATCCAAGATGTGTACAACTGACAACAGCTCAACAGGTGAAATTCAGGTATTTGCCCATCAATACACACACATACACATACATACACACATAATTAATATAACAACAAGCTACAAAAAATTCCCTTATAATACTCAGCTCAATGACTAATAATAATATATTCGCTATTAACAACATTGTAGCGCGAAAAAAAGTCTACCCATACTAATATATCCATATAAAAACTGCCTGTGCTTTTCAAAAATACCCCATATGATTATAAGCAAACAAAGAACTTTCAAAAGATCTCAAAACTTTGAACAATAAAACATAACATCATTATAACAATAAACTAAATACAGCAACAACAACAGCCTAATATAACCACACTAGATAATAATAAAAACATTCGAACAATATATCAATAAATACAGATTAGAAAATAACGCTGATCATCCAAACCTAAGACTTAATTCACATGCTGAGATAAGAAAGAATCCCCAAAACTATGTCACACAATTAACCTATCCTCAAACTTTAACCTTGAACGCTGTGATCATCCAAATCTAAGTCTTATATCATCACTTCCATACCATATCCCTCGAACAACAAAAATTCCTATATATTACTCAGCTCAATGACTAATAATAATATATAAAAAACCCTCAACTTCCAGACAAATCGACAACCAACCATGTCATACAATTAACCTACTTCAAACTTTAACCCTGTACGCTGATCATCCAAACCTAAGACTTAATTCACATACTGAGATAAGAAAGAATCCCAACCGACAATGAATCACTTCCATATAAATCCACGAACAACTACTGATAACACGCCTCTATTTTACTACAAATGATAACAGTACAACAAGCCAAAACAACTATGCATCACACACCTCAAATTGAAAAAATACTGATAATAAGTACAAATCCCCAACCCACTGAAGATGCTCGCAACTAGTAACAGAACAACAACAACAGCCCAAACGATTACGATGATGAGTCATTTTCATACATTATGCAGCAATAGCAAAAACATCGGGATTATTATTATTATTATTGCTAGACTCACGATACAATACACAAAAATAAATACTAGCACCGCGTCAAAAAAATGAATAACAATTAATATATATAAGGTAACTCACCAGTTGATGATGTTGATTTTTTTATTTCCTAGCTAATCCCACCTCAAATATTGGATTTGATGATGATTTTTTCTTCTTTTTTCAAATTTAAATCCTGTATTTCTATATATATTTCAACATAGATTTACTGCCAAGTGAATATATTCATAAAAAAGCCTTTAGCACCCCAGACAATCCCCAAAAAAGCACATATTCAATATAGCAAAAAAGTCCATTTCAACATAGATTTACTATCAAGTAGTAGCATTTCAGTATAGAGCAAAAAGCCCCAAAAAGCATATAGAATCATCAAAAATTCTCATATATTAAGAATCAGCTTAGATTTACTGAAAAAGCCCTCGACAACCGAAACAAAAGCCAAAAGCAGATAGAATCACAAAAAATTTCCATATATTAAGAAACAGATAAAACATACGCCCATTTCAAGATAGAATCACTCTAAAAATTCCCATATATATTACTCAAACTCAATGACGAAATAATAATATATTCACTGCCAAACAATCATGAATCATCTATCACATATTCACACACACAATTCAAAAATACCAACTGATCATATCATACAATTACCCTTGAACGCTAATCACCCAAACCTAATACTTAATTCACTTACCGTGATAACAAATCCACGAACTACTAAAGATTTGCTCAACTGATAACAAATACGCAACAAGCCAAACAACCATGAATCACATCTGAACAAAATTAAAATAGCTGATAACAACACTACTACTATATTTTTGTTACACAATTACCCTACCCCAAACTTTAACCTTGAACGCTAATCACCCAACCCTAATACATAATTCACTTACTGAGATAACAAATCCAGGAACCACTAAAGATTTGCTCAACTGATAAGAACACAACAAGCCAAACAACCATGAACCACATCTGAACAAAATTAAAACAACTGATAACAACACTATTACTATATTTTTGTCCCTCAATTAACCTACTCCAAACTTTAACCGAAACAAAAGCCAAAAACACAAACAATTTAATATATCATATGAATAATGCGTATCCCCTAAAGTATGCAATTAACAATATATCCATATAAAAACTCAAAATTGTAGCGCTAACAATAGCCCATATTCAATATATATAGCAAAAAGCCCGATAGTCTAAAAGCATATAGAATCACCATAAAATGTCCATATATTAAGAAACAGCTAAAACATACACCCATTTCAAGACAGAATCACCCAAAAAAATTCCCATATATATTACTCAAACTCAATCACTAAATAATAATATATTCACTGTCAAACCATCATGAATCACCTATCACCTATTCACACACCCAAATTAAAAATACCATCTGCTCATGTCACACAATTAACCTTGAACGCTAATCACCCAAACCTAATACATAATTCACTTACCGAGATAACAAGTACAAATCCACAACCCATTGAAGATGTACACACCTGATAACAAATATACAACAGACCAAAACAACCATGAATCACACACCTCAAATTGAAAAAATACTGATAACAAGTACAAATCCACGACCCACTGAAGATGTACACACCTGATAACAAATATACAACAGACCAAAACAACCATGAATCACACATCTCAAACTGAAAAAATACTGATAACAAGTACAAATCCCCAACCCACTGAAGATGTACGCACCTGATAACAAATACACAACAAGCCAAACATCCATGAACCACATCTGAACAAAATTAAAACAATTGATAACAAGTACAAATCCACGACCCACTGAAGATGTACACACCTGATAACAAGCACACAACAGACCAAAACAGCCATGAATCACACACCTCAAATTGACAAAAAAATACTGATAACAAGTACAAATCCACAACCCATTGAAGATGTACACACCTGATAACAAGCACACAATAGACCAAAACAGCCATGAATCGCACACCTCAAATTGAAAAAATATCGATCACCAACTACTGATAACAACCATTAATCACAACCCAAAATTAAAAAAATATCGATCACACAAAGACAACGATCATGAATCATCCGCCCCCCTCCGATTACCTCATTTCCTAGGGGGCCACTTCCGGAATTACCATATATGGGCATGGCTTTTTTTCCCATACAAAAAGTGAGCCAGAAGCCCTATAACCCTACTACTGACATGTGGTCGGGAACAAAACATTCGTCAGTGAAGGATTGTTTGAAAACGAAGGCAAACAATTTTGCAATGACTTGTCGATCCGTTGAGATTTCGGAGTTAAATTAAAGGGAGGTAGATTAACCATTGGATTTCCATTTATGGTTAACAAATTGAAAAAAAAAGCTTTTGGCTCATCTATTAGGTTATTCAGTGTTTTTATTATGTAGATTTGAAAAATGAGATTGCAAGTTCAATAAAATGTAGATAGCTGTCAAAATAGTTGGAGCAGTCGCAGACAGAGCAGTCACGGTGGAGAATACTCCGCAGCTTGTTCCTTTTATTGCATAATGAACGAAGCTTGGCTGGCCGGAATACCAGCAATAGTCTTTAAAAACTGTGCTCCAGAACTATCGCCGGTTCTTGGGAGACTCTCCCTTATTTTATGCACGGAGGACATTTCTTGCCTGCCGGAAAATCGCTCGAGTTCAGCCAATCCCAAAGAGGGAGAAAAAGTGTCTCTCACAAAATTACCGATCGTTAGCATTACTGTCTATGTTATATAAGGTGATGAAAGAGGTCATCAAAGCCGAATTAATTAAGTATTTGGAGTGCAACGAACTTCTGAGTTATCCTCAATACGGATTCCGTGGCAGGCGGTCCTCGGGGGACCTTTTGACCCTTATTACCGATATATGGACACCTGAGATTGAGGCGCATGGTGAGTCAAGAGCGGTAACATTGGATATTTCCAAGGCTTTTGACCGCGTCTGGCACGGGGCATTGCTGAGCAAACCTCGTTCATATGGACTTTCCCAGCAGCTTTGCGACTGGACGGCGAGCTTCCTCGAAAAACAATCAATCCGGGTTCTTGTGGCCGGCGTTTATGCCTTTCGGCGTACAATCACTTTTGTAATTGTGTTTACCATGGAAGTCAATATATAAGAGGGCTTCCCCTTTTACAATTTTTGCTAGCGCAATATACATATAGGTATGTATGTCACGAAGGACGTGCCGTCATCGAATGCACCAAATTTGAGAATACCGATTCCAGAGAGAAATGGCAGCTGACCAAAAAAGTCAGGCTCTGCTTTACGTGTTTTCGCTACATGTGAGGTCAAGTTGAGGGCTACCGCCAAGTAAAACTTGTACTACAGAAGTAGTCATTCTTCAACCCTCCATTACAGATGGCGCTGGGAAAAAGAGGAAACCAACGCATTGGTACGCTCCTATAGAACAGTGAATCCGATGACGAACCAGAGGAACCGACATGGAGACTTGTTAGTTACTTCCTTACGCTCCATCAGTAGCCACAAAGCATATTTGAAGATTGTGACAGTCGACTTGTACGGATCAAAAAGGTCGACCCAAATTTTAGTTGCTTTAATTAAAGGATCTGTGGCGTTTTTAACAGATATACATACAGTACACAAGCAAAGTGTGAAGAACAGTGCCGAAAGAAAAATCAAAACTTATCCCTAAGGGCCGAATATCCTAGCATTTAACGCATCAGTAAAGTTTACTTGAGAATAACAATCGGTTTTTCAAAAGGCTACAGATATGTCAAACAACTTGGTGGGATAGATGTGTCAGGCTAACAAAACAACGCAGAACTTTGTTTTGGGTGACTGAGAGCTACATTGTGATAGTTTCGGAAATGTTTAATCAACTTATTGCTCGTATTGGATTAAATTGTCTTTATTCTGTGTCGAATAAATAATACAAAGTGAAGTAAACAATGTGTTACTGGGTCAACTATTACGTCATTATGAAAGCTAATTTCGCCTCAGTCAGCGTTCCCATACTGTTATAGCTCGGCAGTATGAAATCGAAACCAGTTATTAAGTGAGTTTCGCTTAATGTAAGGATTACTGAAAATGGGTACTTGTGTGAGCAGATACGGCCTATTGCAGTTTAAGTTGTGAATGTTGCGTTGGTTAACGCGGAACTCTCGTGTCATTGCAACATTTCGATAAGATGCCACTTTTGTTGCTACCAAATGAGATAATGCGCAAACAACTTTTATCAAATACAGGGGTTATGTTGCAGTACAATGATATTTTAAATTTAATACAATTTTATAATATCATTATCATTTGAAACGTCGTATAGGCTTTCTTTACCTATAGTTGGTTGGAAGATGTCTTCATTTCCAATTTTCACGTTGACGTCCCCGAGGAGGATTTTAACATCGAATGATGAGATCCCATCAAATATTTCCTCTGGGGTTTCGTAGAACGCGTCCTTCGTTTCTTCGTCCGTAGATTCTGTTGGGGCGTGTACGTTTATAAGTACGTAATTGTACCATGGGCCCTGTATTGTTATCCCCGACATCCGGTCATTAATAAATAATCTAAGTAATCTTCTTGCTTATCGTGAAGCCGGCTCCGAGGTTATGTGTATCGATACCTCCACGCGCCAGTATAAACCCGTTGGTTTCGATTACTTGATTTGAGAGTTGGACTTCGTGAAGAGCGACGATGTCCATTTTATATTGCTTCGCCCTTTTTACAAGCGTCTGTATCGCGCCTGGTTTATATAACGTTCGAACATTCTACGTGCCGACGTTTATATCCTGTTTTTCTCCATTTCCCCCACGTCTCCGTTTTGCCGAGTCGGTGTTTTCGTGATGATTTGTTCCCTTATGGTAGTGTCGGCTCATCACACCTACGCCTACCGGGTTCTCCGCGGGATTGTTTTGTGTATATTGGTTATTCATTTGTGGGAGCCGGAATTCCTGAAGCGCGACGATGTCCATTTTATATTGCTTCGCATTTTCTACGACCGTCTGTATCGCGCCTGGTTTATATAACGTTCGAACATTCCACGTGCCTGTGTGTATATCCCGCTTTTCCCGTTTTTCCGTACGTGTTCTTTTTGCCGCGTCGGTGTTTTCTTGAGGATTTGTTCCCAGTGTGGGCTTGTGGGGCTTTTCAGGGCCCGAAGAGCCAGGCATCGCTCGATCCCCACTTTTCCAGGCGAACGACTTACCTCTCGGTCGAAATTCAGCAAGGTTGCGTAACCTTGCTACGGCATTTACCCCCAGCCAAATCGCCGGAATTATTACGGTTACCCAATCGGATAACTGTTTTGAAGTTCTGTTAGGCAGCTTACCTATTCTGTAGGGGATTTCCTTCCAAACCCCTTTTTTTTCCATCACCACCACTGAAAACATTAAATCCACGGCAAAGCTTATCACCTTGCCGTGGCATCGAAAACTTACCCTCGGCCAGACCATATTCCCTAAGAAACATTAAGCCCGCGGCAAAGCTTATCACCTTACCGTGGCATCGAAAATTCACCCCCGAGGCGCATATTATCTCCTAAATAAAAAGCATAAGTCCACGGCAAAATCATCACATTGCCATGGCATCTGAAATCCTATCTTTAGGCATACATTCTGCCAGGGCATCTCGTTTCCATAGCCTTAAGCTATGGAAACAACAATCAACAAGAGTTCCTTGTGACTCGTTGTATTTGTTTACCCTCGGCATAACATGCATGCGGCTATTTGCCCCTATTGATTTGCTACCGCCGACAAGGTTTCTGCTGACGCAAACCAAACATGTCCCTGATTACCAGCAATCGCTGGCTTCCAATTATCGATCCCCACGTCCAGAGACAGTAATCAAGCAACGATCAAGATGCAGCCAGAAAATGTTTACTTTCAACATCTGGCAATGGCTGCACCCTATGTTCGTTGCAATGTTTAATCATCGGCAACCGAAATGATGATTTATGGCCTTCCATTTGGATGACCAAATCATCGGTTTGGGTTTTCACACCCCACATGCTAGTGTTTACATTCTTAGAAAATGCACTAGCGATGTGCCGCCATCCACCGGTCGCCGAACGATCGTATGCATGGCATACCCACACATGCATAATGTATGACTACCCCGTCCGGTCCAATCACGATTAACTACTTCAAGTTAATCGTGTAACTCCGCCTCCTTTCCAGTTCTTTCGGGGTTCCTTGCCTTTTGATGACTTCCTATGGACGAGTCAGATTTTATATTGCGAGGAGAGCGAACCGGTGTCGGAGTTAAAGCTGTGCCTTGAGTTGAATGAATTGCGGAACATTAATTTTGTAAATCCAATGCCAGGCTTCACTTGAATATACAGTTTACGAAATGAAAGAATTTCATGTGCATAGAATGTAACAAATCTAGAACAAAATTTGTGTTGTGTGTTTTGTTAAAGTTGCTCCAAGGAATTAACCTTTACTGTTTCGGAGAAGAAAAATAAACTTTTGAGTTGTTTAAGATAAAACATTTATTACCGATTGATTTTTAAGTTGTGTAAAATTAAACATTTATCACCAATTGATTTTTAAGTTGTTAAAATAAAGAACCTTTATCATCAGGTGCCCTTTAAGTGTTTCAGAATAAAGAAAACATTCATTACCCAGAGTGGACGAAGTGTGCAGTGTTTTATTTTGCTCAATCGTTTCGTGCTTCCCTCGGTGCGGTGTTGGCAATTTTGTTACTAACGGTGTAGTGATTGCTTTATTGGTCGATGGAAAGTTGGTACAACCGGTGCCCGTGTTTTGGCACAATACCAGCTTCACTACATTGGTGACCGCGAAAAAAAACGCGCAACTCTCGAACATTTGTGACCGGAGAATAAACCAATTCCGTGTGAAATCCGGCAAAGTTTTCCTATTTGAAAGTGAAGTAACACAGCCAATACGGTTATTGGGCTTAGGGCGAGTTCGTTTACCATCATCTCTCATTGGACAATAAATTGAAAACACCAAACAGCACGTGCACATAATTGTTTCAATGCACATCAACCCAATTAATCAACACCGTTTAAACACTTATCGCCAATCAGAAAATTCAAGTCGAAATTTAATATTTTCAACACCAGTACATCGGAAATAAATCAAGTGGACAATACAACATCGTCACACCAATTTAAGTCGAAGTACCAGAACAACACCATCACCGGATCATCACAAAGTGCTAAGAAATTCGTAAGGAGTGCAGCAACCCCAACGCTGCTGAACGAATCAACATCACAGGAAGATCGACAGCATTTAAGTTCCACCAGCAGCAACCCTACGGATTAACCGCAAGTATTGTTTAAAAATTAGCTTTTCAGGATACTTAGTTTCAGTTCCCTAGTGGTGAGCACCTTCTGAGCCGCCAAACATAGAATTTTAAACGTTATCATTTTTTTTTTTAGAGAGTGAATCGTATAGTGAATCACAACAAACGGCAAATGATGTTTAATTGTCAAGGCATAACCGATACTAATAAATTTTCAGAAAATCATTTAGTTGTTTTTCCTAATTTTTACGTTTGTCTTTTAACGATTATGCGCTTTTCCAAGTTTATTTACCTTCTAAGATTGTGTGTTTAAAAATTTTATTAACGAAATAAAAAGCCAGACATTCCTCAGACACAGGAATAACTAGATACATACCTTATTGGTGCATAAGTTCTCTTATTGTTTGAAATACGAATAATACTTTTTATATTGGGTAGTTTTTTTTTTTTTTTTTTTTTTTTTTTTTTTTTTGAAAGTATATTATTAGTCGACTATCTTTCTGTTCCAATTAGTTTAAAAAAAAAAAAAAAAAAAAAAAAAAAAACTACCCAATATAAAAAGTATTATTCGTATTTCAAACAATAAGAGAACTTATGAACTTATCATATTGCTAAAAATTTTATTCTAAACACAAAATACATAAATTTGCATATTTTCCTTTTTCGTTTTGTTTTTCTAAATTTCTGATTTTCCTGGTTTTATTAGTATTTTGTATAGTATACAATACAAACAATTATTATTACCTAATTGAAATAAAAACCAATCCAACTATATAGTTGAAGTATAACCACTTTCATTACAAATCCAAAAGCTGTTAACCTAAAACCAAATATATTAAGCTAACTTTAATAACAAAATTTAAACGATACTAAAGCCAAATAATAAATATTGTAAGCCCCTTCTGGGTACAAGCAGGCACCAACACATTCAACTCCACACAATTTTACGCGACTTCAAAAAACTCCACTTGACTCCACTTCCGAACTTCGCTCGGCTTATTTTGGCTAGGGAAAACCATTGTTTTAGGACATCCGTGGTTCTCTCAACTTCCTGCGACTTCTTTTACCCCAACCAGCCCCCCTTCACCGCCTTCGCGTCCTCTTACGCCCATTTCTGCGTCCTCCGTGGGGAATATTTTGATTCCCTCCTACCCCGTTGATTTCAGTCCTGTTTCGTACAAAACACTATGGTTGTCACACGAAATAGCGCTGCCCAAAAGGCCCAAGAACAACCCGAGCCCCTAGAATTTCACGACGCCTCCAGCGTCGATTTCCCCACCGAGCAAGTCGATGCTGACCTAGACTTGCCCGGACAAGCTACTCCTCTGGCACCACCCGTTGCCCCCAGCGTCGTGAACCGACCCCAACCTACTTCCCCAAACGCTCTCCCAACCTCTTCCAACGCCCCTGGTATCTGCCCTTTGGCAAATTCCGGCACTTTAATGCCCACAACTGGTGCCAGCACCTCACAACAACCCCAAAGACCTTCAGAGTCCCAAGAATTCCACGATGCTTCCAGCCTCGGGAATGGGACTCGTCACCCTAATATAGGACTTCCCCCCTTCGATGAGGAGGACCCAGACCTTTGGTTTGCAGTGGCAGACCGCATCTTCCAGGCCTCATCCTTGCACGACGAACAACTTCGTGCAGTCGAGCTGTTGAAAGTGCTTGACCGCACTCAGCGACCGCATGTTGCCCACATAATAAGGTCGGCCGGCCGCAACCCATATAGCAACATGCGTGAAGCTCTGCTCGATGCATTGGACGAGCCAGGAAGTGTGCGGCAACAACGTTTAGCCGCTGTATCCAACCTTTCTGGGATGAGACCATCTCTTTTCCTGACCCATTTACGCTCTATAGCGGGGACCAGGATTGGGGACGACCTAATAAAGCCTCACTTTTTGAGGTGTCTTCCCCAGCATGCCCGTTCGGCACTTATAGCCCAACCCAATCAGAGTTTGGGCTATTTATCCAAAATTGCGGACGCAATTATGGAAAGCTCAGATCAGTATTCTGAGCCTCCAGCGTACCAGGTAGCGGCGGTTTCTCAACACGCCGCCCAGCCTGCACGGCACCCTCGTCTGCCTTTCTCAGCCCATGAATTGGTCTCAACTCCCCATCCTCCTCAAACCCAATTACCTTTTAGAGGGCCCGCCTCAACCAATTTCCCTCAGGGGAATCCAGTGGCAGGCCCCAACCCTAACCAAAGAAATTCGCCCACACAACTAACTCCTGCTGACCTCCGGGCGCTCCAAACCTCACTCCTCCGCGAGATAACTCAATTGCGTGCGGAGGTGAGGAACAACCCTCGAAGCGCCCAGAATCGAGCCATGCCGAGCCGTCCTCTCAATCGGCAGAATTCCTACCAAACTGCCCCTCAGAGGGCCTATATGCCTCAAAACGCCCCACAGAGGGCCAATTCCTCTCAAAATGGCCCTCACCGGGCCAATTCCCAACGAGCTCCGGCTCGACCTCCCCGTAACGGCAATACTAATAGGCAGAACATACCTGATAATGCCGTTACTCTGCCTTGGTGCGCCAATCACCAGCGATATGGTGATCGCGCATTCAATTGCAAAGCGCCTTGTGGTTGGACGCAACCTTCCACCAACCAGAGGCGCTCTTTAAACTAATTTTGCCGACCGACACCCTCGCGCAATCGGCCGGCACCCCTACGATAAGTCGCTTAACCATCCGGGATTCGAAACTGAATATCGCTTTTACTGTCGACACCGGCGCCGATATTTCAGTCCTCCCGCGATCGTTCGCTCCGCGTAACCGCGTGCCAGCCGCACTTAAATTGTCAGCTGCAAATAATACGCCGATACTTACGTACGGACGTAAAAAGCTGACACTTCAATTGGGTCTTTGTCGTCCGATCACTTGGCGTTTCGTCATTGCGGACGTAAACGAACCCCTGATAGGTTCCGACCTATTAGGTGCACATAATCTGTTGGTCGATTCGACCCATAACAGACTTGTGGCTCCAACCGCACCCCCCTTGCCCATGACGGCATCACCAGCGGCAACTTCAGGGGCCACAGAGTGCATAGACCCATTCCAGGTTATGGTACAGGAATTTGTGAGTACAACAATTCCTCTACCTAACCAGCGTCGACATAAAGCCACGGTGTTTCATCATATAGAAACACGTGGTCCCCCGGTGAGCCAGCGTCCACGTCGACTGGCTCCGGAAAAATTACGTGCGGCGCGCGCGGAGTTCGAGCATATGATCGAACTAGGTATCTGCCAACCGTCGGACAGTCCCTGGGCAAGCCCACTCCACTTAGTGAAGAAACGTTCTGGTGAGTGGCGCCCATGTGGCGATTATAGGCTGTTGAACGCAGCAACTGTCCCGGACAGATACCCAATTGCACACCTCTACGATTTTTCGTACAAGTTACGAGGGTGCAATGTCTTCACAACCCTGGATCTCACCAGGGCATACCACCAAATCCCGGTGGCACCTGAAGACATCCCCAAGACCGCAGTCATTACACCTTTCGGACTCTTCGAGTTCAAAGTGATGACTTTCGGCCTCAGGAATGCCGCACAGACATTCCAGCGGTATATCGACACGGCTTTACGAGGTCTTAATTGCTGCCATGCATACCTTGATGACATTCTCATCGCCTCTAAAGACCTCACCGAACATAAACACCACTTACGTCAGGTCCTAGAGCGCCTCCACGAATTCGGTCTTGTCATCAACCCAGAAAAGTGTCAATACGCCAAAGAGCAAATCACCTATCTGGGTTATGTCGTTGACAACCAGGGCATTCGCCCACTACCAGACCGTGTGGAGGCCCTCATGAAGTACCCCCGGCCTACTAACGTGAGTGAGCTGCGTCGATTTTTGGGGATGCTTAACTTTTACCGCCCAACCCTGAAGAATGCCGCTCAGATTCAAGCTCCCTTAAATGAATTTTTGAAAGGAGCTAAGCGCAATGATAAGCGCCCCATCAATTGGACAGAAGTCTCTGATAGAGCATTCCAACTGTCCAAAGAACAATTGGCAAATGCCACCTTACTCCGATACCCTCTCGAGGGAGCGGCACTTTCTATCCAATGCGACGCATCGGATACCGCAATCGGAGCCGTCCTCGAACAGGACATTGAAGGCCGTCCGGAACCACTTGGTTTCTTTTCAAGGAAGCTGAGTCCCACTGAGCGACGCTACAGCGCCTATGACCGTGAATTACTCGCGATCTACAGCGCTGTTAAGTACTTCCGTCATATGATAGAAGGTCGCTCACTCTCTATTTTAACAGACCACAAGCCATTGGTCTATGCGTTCCGGAAGAAGTCGGGAAATGCCTCCCCCCGACAAGAGCGGCAATTAGACCTCATTGGGCAATATTCTACGGAGATCAGGCATATCTCCGGTAAACAGAATGTCACGGCGGACGCCCTTTCTCGAATCGATACGATTCACTTGCGTACCGCCTTGAATAACGCTGATCTTGCCCTAGCTCAAGAGGAGGATGAACAGCTCAAGTCCCTCCTAACTGCCGATACGGCACTAGAGCTTAAGAAAATTACCCTTCGCGACCCTTTGGGCGAAATCTGGTGTGATGTCTCCACTGGAACCGCTAGACCTTACATTCCCGAGAAACTTCGTAAGGGCGTGTTCCAGGTTTACCACAACCCAGCCCACCCCAGCGGCCGAGCAACAGCCGCTGCTGTCCGTCGCAAATTCATTTGGCCCCGGATGAATAAAGATCTCACCGGTTGGGCCCGTGCTTGTCTCCAGTGCCAGCGCTGCAAAGTAGCACGGCATAATGTACTGGAGCCAGCGCAATTCAAGCTTCCCACGGCACGCTTCGCCCATGTCCACATAGACATAGTGGGACCGCTTACTCCATCAAGAGGATTTTCTTATATCCTCACTATGATGGATCGCTGCACGCGATGGCCAGAGGCGACACCTCTCCGGGCAGTTACTGCCGAATCAGTCGCCAAGGCCTTTTATTCAACTTGGGTCACACGCTTCGGTGTACCAACCACCATAACTTCGGACCGAGGTCCACAATTTGAGGCGACAATTTTTAGGCAGCTAACAAATCTTCTCGGCTGCCAAAGAAGTCGTACCACCGCCTACCACCCGCAATCAAATGGGATGATAGAGCGCTGGCACAGATCTCTTAAAGCCTCACTCATGTGTCATAATGACACACAATGGTTTGACGCCCTTCCAACTGTCCTCCTCGGCCTGAGGACAAGTATTAAGGAGGACCTGGGTGCTTCGGCAGCAGAGCTTACCTACGGTACCAACCTCCTTCTACCAGGAGAACTCTTCCTGAATGGCGAAACACCGCGTGACCAACTTCGCGAATTGGGACATCTCCGTGACCTGCTACGTAAGGTTAGGGCAACCCCGGTAACCAGGCACGGCTCCAAAAAACTTTTCGTCCACCCTGAACTGCACAGCTGCACGCACGTCTTTGTCAGGGTGGATAAGGTCAAAAAACCCCTCGACCCACCTTATGATGGCCCATTCAAAGTCTTCCGCCGCATCAGTGACCGCGTCTTCGAGATCGACATTAGAGGCAAGCGATCCACGGTCAGCGTCGAAAGGCTTAAGCCCTGTTTTCTGGAAGCTTCCGCTCCAGAATCACCTCCATCTACTGACACCGCTCCTACTCCACCAGCACAACCTCCCCGTACTCGCGCTCAAACGCGCGCCCATAACCAACTAACCACCCCCTAACCTGCCTTACCTGTTTCGTGACTACGTCACTGGGGAGGGAGCGATGTGGGGCTTTTCAGGGCCCGAAGAGCCAGGCATCGCTCGATCCCCACTTTTCCAGGCGAACGACTTACCTCTCGGTCGAAATTCAGCAAGGTTGCGTAACCTTGCTACGGCATTTACCCCCAGCCAAATCGCCGGAATTATTACGGTTACCCAATCGGATAACTGTTTTGAAGTTCTGTTAGGCAGCTTACCTATTCTGTAGGGGATTTCCTTCCAAACCCCTTTTTTTTCCATCACCACCACTGAAAACATTAAATCCACGGCAAAGCTTATCACCTTGCCGTGGCATCGAAAACTTACCCTCGGCCAGACCATATTCCCTAAGAAACATTAAGCCCACGGCAAAGCTTATCACCTTACCGTGGCATCGAAAATTCACCCCCAAGGCGCATATTATCTCCTAAATAAAAAGCATAAGTCCACGGCAAAATCATCACATTGCCATGGCATCTGAAATCCTATCTTTAGGCATACATTCTGCCAGGGCATCTCGTTTCCATAGCCTTAAGCTATGGAAACAACAATCAACAAGAGTTCCTTGTGACTCGTTGTATTTGTTTACCCTCGGCATAACATGCATGCGGCTATTTGCCCCTATTGATTTGCTACCGCCGACAAGGTTTCTGCTGACGCAAACCAAACATGTCCCTGATTACCAGCAATCGCTGGCTTCCAATTATCGATCCCCACGTCCAGAGACAGTAATAAAGCAACGATCAAGATGCAGCCAGAAAATGTTTACTTTCAACATCTGGCAATGGCTGCACCCTATGTTCGTTGCAATGTTTAATCATCGGCAACCGAAATGATGATTTATGGCCTTCCATTTGGATGACCAAATCATCGGTTTGGGTTTTCACACCCCACATGCTAGTGTTTACATTCTTAGAAAATGCACTAGCGATGTGCCGCCATCCACCGGTCGCCGAACGATCGTATGCATGGCATACCCACACATGCATAATGTATGACTACCCCGTCCGGTCCAATCACGATTAACTACTTCAAGTTAATCGTGTAACTCCGCCTCCTTTCCAGTTCTTTCGGGGTTCCTTGCCTTTTGATGACTTCCTATGGATGAGTCAGATTTTATATTGCGAGGAGAGCGAACCGGTGTCGGAGTTAAAGCTGTGCCTTGAGTTGAATGAATTGCGGAACATTAATTTTGTAAATCCAATGCCAGGCTTCACTTGAATATACAGTTTACGAAATGAAAGAATTTCATGTGCATAGAATGTAACAAATCTAGAACAAAATTTGTGTTGTGTGTTTTGTTAAAGTTGCTCCAAGGAATTAACCTCTACTGTTTCGGAGAAGAAAAATAAACTTTTGAGTTGTTTAAGATAAAACATTTATTACCGATTGATTTTTAAGTTGTGTAAAATTAAACATTTATCACCAATTGATTTTTAAGTTGTTAAAATAAAGAAGCTTTATCATCAGGTGCCCTTTAAGTGTTTCAGAATAAAGAAAACATTCATTACCCAGAGTGGACGAAGTGTGCAGTGTTTTATTTTGCTCAATCGTTTCGTGCTTCCCTCGGTGCGGTGTTGGCAATTTTGTTACTAACGGTGTAGTGATTGCTTTATTGGTCGATGGAAAGTTGGTACAACCGGTGCCCGTGTTTTGGCACAATACCAGCTTCACCACAGGCTCATCACACCTATGCCTACTAAGTTTTTCGTTGATTTGTTTTTTGTGTATCGATTTTTCATTTTTGATCCCACGAGTCTTGGGGTTTCAAATAGTCCGCCATATCAGAGCCTCGTTTTGATATGGTAAGGTTTGCGTACTGCTCTGATTCAATCTGGTGTCAGATAGGCGCTGTTATAATACAGCCGGTATACCCCAGACTGCAAACCATCCAATGGGCACGGTGACACGTACTTAGGTACTTAGGCTTAGGTGTATGCTACTCTTCGCTAGCCTGTCTGACATGGGTGGCCCTGCTGGAAGCGTATGCATCAAAGATCAACATCGTATGTTGAGGAAAAAGTATTCGGCATTTTTGTTTTTTGTGGAATTTGTCTATTATTTAAAAACAAATGTTTTTTTTTTTATTATTAAAACAGTATTAGTACCGATTTTCGAACAGATGCATTACTCCTGTGGAGTAGAATTCTTCGAATTTTTTTTTTAACTGTTGCAGACTTTTTTTTTGTTTTTTTTGTTTTACACTAACGCGCACACAAAAGGGGATTTTAAAGTACCCTTAAATGTCAGAGCACAGTGCGACCGGATGGAGAGGAATTGGATAAGATGCTTTATATTCTAAGTGAATTTTAGACAAGCAAGAAAAAGTATTACAGGAATCAAATCAAATGATAATTTGATTCTGAGATATCAGAGCTTAACTTAACTTTACTGCAAGCCTGGTCCCAATATACAATAAACGAGAATCATCATCATCATCATCATCATCATCATCATCGGCACTACAACCGGGAACCGGTTTTGGCCTTATTTAGCAAGTCCCGAGGCTTGTTAAATTTTCCATAATGATTTATTTTTTCCGAGCAAGGTCATTAGTCTTGCGCCAGAGGCTCCCCGACGGGGAATCGAACCGGGGTCTCCCACGTGACAGGCGCGTAAACGAGGATCACCCACCTTTAAAATGTTGTGTTTATATTTTTAGAAATCACAATTTTAATTATATCTAATTTAAAAAAATTATGTTGGTCAAGTGAATTCCACTAGCTTTTTTAGATTATTCAAATCGGTCTTTCAAATTCTCAAAAACATGTTAACAAGTCATTTTTGCAATAGCGGTAATTTCAAGCACAACATGGTTGTAGCTTGTCTGTTGTCAAGGAATTCCCCTCCCGGGATCTGATTTTAAGTGTCACTACAAAAAATAATCACTCGGAGTAAAATCTGAGCTCTGAGAGGACTATTTAATGGTTCTCTTTATGGTAAGAGTTGCCCCAGACATATCTCTTATAACCGGTCATTCGAATTCGTTTTTTGTGCCAGTGCATCATTTGAGATGCAAATCGTGATTTAAAATTCCTCGTACGGTGGTCGTCTATTATTTAACGCTTGGCTTCCCTTACGAGTCGGTTGTTGCTGGTTTTCTATTATCGATTGAAAAACACGCCGAATAACCTCTAGTGTCTTCGGTGAATTAGGACCGCTTTCCTTCATTATGCTTACTATTGACCCGATTGTCTAAAACATATTGATCTATTTACGAATAGACTTTGCTTGATTAATATCTCTTAAATTGAAGTGAACATTCGCCTCAAAATCGTCGCAGAGTAATTGTTACGTAATACGAACACAAAGTGCACACTACACCCCTATGATCAGTTCCAGGGCGACTGAAAATTCCACTGACTGGCGAATATATCGACAACCCTAGAGTCCACACACCCCCGCGTATTTTGTTTTCAAAATAACATTATTATACATCACCAAATTGTCATTACTTGTTACCATACATTTTCGCTCTGCAAACTTCATCAGCGATTTGCAAAAAAAAAAACGTTGTCCATTAACCTATTTACCCTCACTTCATAAGACACACAAGCTTGTTTTTGTTCAAAAGGTTTTTCTGATCGATCTTCAGTTCCTTACCAATGTCATACCTGCTCACATATCGGTCTTCTTGAACCTTATCCAAAATTGCAGCGACATTTTCATTCATAGGTCAGCCAGATTTCTTTCAATGAAAGGGAGCAATCGTGTACTCTATCATTAACACCACAAATCTTGTCATATGCCTGTGTCCCATTATTACGACATTTTTGCCGAAATTTCACCTAACTTTATTTTGCAAAAACTTTTAACACGTCCAACCAATGTCAAAAAATTGCCACCAGTAATCAGCTGATATGTTATACGTCAAACAAAATAAAAAATAGTTACCAGACGCGGCTAACCGTTTAATGTTATAACACCTTAAAGCCAAATGCATTTCTTTTCACCTAGCATCCAAATATGCCTGAACTAAATTTTAGAATCCCTAACATCCTACAATTTTGCAATAACAAACAAAACGTTTATTTCACGCCCTCCGTAGCAGCCAAATGTGTCAGCTAGATATGCGCACGCACTGTTCCACGGATGTCGTGACTGGAGCGCTTTTAACTCGTCTAGTTAGAAACACTTTTTTAATGCGATGTATCAAATGGAAGAATAGCAAATTTCACTACCTCATACTTCACAGATAGTTTCATAATATATGACATCGAAACGACCCAAGCAAATCCCACCTGAGAAGACAAGTACTGCAGGGGTCAGTCCTTAGACCACTCCTATGGAATATAATGTATGCCGGGACACCAAACTTAAAAAGCATAGACTAAGCCGACGATATATCAATCGTCACAACAGCACAGACCCTCCCAGAAATCTGCCAAATATCGCCTCAAGCAATAAACTGGACTCGGGCATGGCTCACTAATGCTGGTATAGAACTAGCAGAGGGCAAAACCAAAGTGGTGTTCATATCTAACAGTAAAAAAGCAGAGCACTGACCTTCCCGACCTGTATGACTCCATGCGAAACAACATTGAAGAAAATTGCATCGAAATGGAACAGGATCTCCCGCAAATGGTGGCATAAACCTTTTGTCAAATGAACGTATCTCCGAAAGCCGTTAAGTTATCCCTTTACCTACGCACTATCAGTTTTTTTGCATTTCTCTTGTCGGTTAAATTTCAGTCTCCAAAACCACGTTTCCTGAGTATGGTATCGTTTGCATAACTAGCTGCTTCCATATAGAGTATTGTTCTGTACTTATTTACTTGCTATTCCTGTCTTCGTCCCTCTGGCATTTAGTAACCAAATACTGATTTGACATGCACATAAGGCATATTTGTATACATTGCGTAACCTTATGCTTGGCATGTGCCCGGACCAACTGCCACTAACCAATGAATGCCAGCAGTTACCCCTACCACTAACCCTAGCCGTGCTGCAGACTTGCCGCCATCCACATAACCGTACTCAATCTTAAATTTTTTTTCCTAACCGATCAAAACGCACCCATGATCATGATCGCAAGCGACACCCTTTCATTCGCGTCACGTGTGACGCATAAAATGTATCTCGACACACAGGGGTAGCCTAGAACAAAGGCGTTGATCGTGTTGCTTGCCATCGTCATCCTTGTCCTTGTTTTCGTTCACGGCCGCATCTCTCCTTTCGCTTTCTATTCGGCTACATTCCGAAAGTGAACACCTTGAATCTCAGTTGTCTGGGGGAACCCGCTGTTTATCCTCGATGTTCATCGAAAGTGTAACTAACGGCATAAGGATGACAAACGAAATGGATGCGCGTCTAGCACGCATTTTAAGGGTTACCCCTCTGGCACGCACTCAATGACACCAACGAATGTGAAAGGGGTCCCGAACAGGGAAGTGAATAGGGACCTTCGTGCCATATGCTGCTGCAACTCGTGCCACGAGTCCGCTCCGCCGTCTAAATGGGAAATTCGATATCAGCGCCAAAAGGTTTTCCCAATAGCTGTCACTCGAAGTTGGTTGCGTCTAAATTTAGAAGCTCCGGCAACACCGGTCCGAATCACCAAATTAATTGGATGGATACCGAGCCTCGAACGATCGTGTGGCTCTGTCAATATGGAAATGCGAGCCAGCGTATCGGAGGTCTGTGAATAGGCTTCACCATTTTCGGACTTGGAAATGCAAAGGTACCTGGCTGAATGAGGATTTGCAAGTCGTCCGGCTGCCTTTTGTATTTTTACGTTGCTGAGGAGCAACCGCTGTGTGGTATGAGTATTGCGATAGGACACTGACTCATACCGGGGGCCCTGGCCAGCGTTGCTATTTGCATTGGGTGATTGATTTGTTGAAGTCGTCGCTATGGACATTTCAACTTTTGATTTATTTTTGCATTTTCTTTCGGTTTGCTGTTGTTGGCGCGGCTAAGGAATGGGGTGAGAAGGCTGGTTTATGGTATCTGGCATTTGAGAGGTTCCACATGGGTTTACCTATGAAAATGGATAGTTGGCGGTGCAGGAGAAATCTGGTCTAAAGGCAGCGGGAGGCAGATATCCGGTAATCTGAAACTGGGTGGCGTGAATAATGCAGGCAACTATGCATGATACATGCAGTAGATTGGGCTGTCATAAGAAACGTAGAAAAAAGGATATGGGCCAGAATTGGCTTTGTGAGATACAGAAGATGAAGCGCACAATTTGAAGCCTTCAAGAAAAGATTCGCACATCACTGAATTTGAAAACAATTATATGACGAAGTTTAGTTTTAGATATTTCATCCTAATATGCATCGCAATTCGTTTCTTCCAATCTATTCTCAGCCTTATTTCGGCGGTACATGTTTTGAAATTCAGAGGTATCATAGCTTTCTTTTCATCCGTGGGTATTATTATAAATATCCAGCACAGTTGAAGATAAAGTTTATTAAATTATTTAGTTGTTTATTTTTTTTTCTACGAAACCTATGACAAGTTGTAAGACCTGGAGAAACCACGTCTGCCGGCGCCTCTTTAATAAGGAACCCACCATTGCGGTGAGCATTGACATTCAAAAGTCTTTTGACGCGACGTGGATCTAACGTCTCGTCTTTAAATTATTAAATACTGGCCTCAGTGGAACGCCGTGTAGTATCATCTACCACAGAACATTCCAGTGAATTGAAAGCTTTCCCGAACTATCAACGCTGCCGCAGGGGTACCCCCGGGCTCCATTCTAGACCCCATCCTATTTAATATATTCAACTCAGATATTCCTTGCTCTGTGGATGGGAGAGGAAACCAGATATGCTATGCGGATGACATCCTAGTGTACAGAATTACAGTCGATGGAAAATTCGACTTAATCCTTCCAAAGCAGTAGCTATAATTCTGCGTAGTATACACTATAGCGTTTGAAATAATAGTGAAGAAGAACGTGTGATTCGAACTGACGCTATGGCAGTTTGAATCACCAAACATTTTTACCTAAGCGTTACCCATCAGGCCACTGACCGTGTTTAGAATTTGATTTTTAAACTCGACTATACTCCACTGATGTGAATTATTTTTGTTATCGCTATGGTATACGGCTCTAATGTATTTTCTTTGTTAGAGTCGCCACAACACTTCCAAAGCTACTTCTCGATTTTCACAGAATATTCAAATCCAAATAGGAGGTACTACGATTAGACCACAGGACAGGATGAAATAACTTGGGGTGTTCATCTATACCCCAAAAATGAATTTCATCAAACATATCACCCACATTATTCAAAGGGGCCTCGGTCGGTATAAGCAACTGCACAACATTTTGAAGTGGAGCAACAGAGTTGACACCAATATTAAACGTCTCTGCTATAAGCAGCTAATCCGATCTGGAATATTTTACGCCTTTCCCATATTGTCCTATATATCTTCGGCCCAAATGGAAAGACTTCGAGTTTTCGAAAGGAAACCGCCACAACATGCATCAACCACTCTGTAAGCCCTGACGATTGCCATTACCTCAACTCTCGCCTATACGAAGGTGCCAACATTACCCCTTTAGATAAGTACTTGCTATAATTAGCTTACAAGTACCTCGAAAGCATTCAGAACAGTGCGAACCTACTTATACAGGCGTCTAACGTTCTTGAACCTTCTCTCCTTCGATTTCTTCGAATCCGACCGCCAGAATTTCTTCTTCAGTACAAAACTGAAGAAAGCATCCTTCCCAACAATCATTTTCATCATCGGCACTACAATCGGGAACCGGTCTTGGCCTTATTTAGAAAGTCCTGAGGCTTGTTAAATTTTCCATAATGATTTGTTTTTTTTCGGGCAAGGTCATTAGTCTTGCGCCAGAGGCTCCCCGACGGGGAATCGAACCCCGGTCTCCCACGTGACAGGCAGGTATACTAACCACTATACTATCGAGGAGCCCAACAATATTTCCCTTTATAATAGAGGATTCCTAGATCCATACCATACAGTCTACAACTGACAGACCACACACGCACGCACAGTACAAGACGGCACAAACACACACACACACGGACCAAAGCGCAGATTATCAGACGCCAAGTACGTAATCTGCCTTTACCACCGCACCCGGCGAAAACCGGAACTATCGCCGGTTCCTGGTAAATTCTTCCGCTTATTTTATGTACGGTGGACATTTCCTGCCTGCTGGAAAGCGGCTCGGGTTCAGCCAATCCCAAAGACGGGAAAAAAGTGTCTCCCACAAAATTACCGACCAATAGCAATACTTTCTATGTTTTAGGTTCTATTTGGGATCCAATTTTGTTTTTGGGTCACATACATGAATTGTTGGAGACAACGATTAACAAAGTGTTTAGTTTTGCGGATGATAGTATACTTGTTTCCTCTTTTTCACCGATTAGTGCATCTGCGTCGCACCAGCTGAGATGTAGACAGATTAACTCTCTGAATCAGGATCTATATAAGCTCCTGCAATGGGGAAGGTCCAATCTCCTCGACTTCAATGCAACGAAGACACAATATACAACATTCAAAAAGAAATGTGGATCAATGGTTCCACAGCTGATGATGAATGGGCGGATCCTCCAATCTGGGGAAAGCTTGAAATTGCTCGGGCTCACGGTCTGCGGGAATGTACCGTGTCTTAAACACGTGTCGAACATCACCGGGTCTGCAGGAAAACTGAGCTATCTTTTTAGAGCCAAGAAATATTTTACTCCGCCCCAACCCCTTCTCCTGTATAAATACCAAATTAGATCCGCGCCCGAATATTGCTCTGTTCCGCTCCTAAGCATACCCGCGACCTGCTTGAGATCACACAACGACGAACGATCCGCCTGATCGGGAACTCGGCGCTGACGTCGGAACTACAGCCACTATCATATCGAAGGCGCGTAGCCGACCACCGTCTGTTTTACAGATATTATCACGGGTACTGTTCTTCGGAGATTCGTGGTATTGTTCCAAGCAATTCGGTTTATATGCGCCCCACAAGACAATCCCGACAGACCGCACCAGTTTGCGGTTCATCTCCCGACGGCGCAAACATCCCTGCATCAGAACTCGTTCCGTTACAGAACGGGCATGCTGTGGAGCTCCCTTCTCTCGCGACTGTTCCCGGAGCGTTACAACCTCCAAATGTTCAAAAAGAACTGCAACCGTTCTTTAGTAGCATCTCGGGGCGCCCACTCAGCGCTATAGGTACACCTCTCCCGAGAGAACTGTAAAAAAAAACCCTGCATACACTGTCCTCAGATACCTCCCCGCTTTTCCTTTCAGAACTCTTGAGATCTTCACGGATGTGGGTAATTCTGGTTGTCACAGGATGACCAGAAGCCAGAGACAAGATGAAGGGCACATTTGTCCTTGTCTCGTCTAGGTCGGCCTTCCGCCACTTCTTTGATTCCGATGATCTCAAGTTAAATTCAAAAGTAAATAAAAGTAAATGCAAAGTTTTAATCCCGTTTTTTAATCTTATTGGAACCGGCCGATTTCCAGCATCTTATTCAGCATCGATCGCCACTCTTCCCTCCAAAGGTGGAAGGACGGTGGTTTGACTGCAACAAGCCCACTCGGGACCGGTCTATCAAAGAGACCCTCGACCTTCTAAGGACAGGGAGATACGCTCCTTGAGGAAAAGACTATTACAGAGCCTACACAATTGCGAGCGAGGTGTGTAGACGAGCGTTGTCATGTTGCAAGGTTATTGGTGTCAGGCTGTCATTAACGCAACACACTCGACATCGGAGGTATTTCAAGGTCTGCATGTACTTGGAAGAATTTACCGTTGCTACTCGTTTCAGAAAATCGATCACATAAACTCGATGAACATCCCAAAGCACAGTCAAAACAAATTTGTGGATTTTGAACTTGATCGGCTGGTGAGAAGACGAATGTCAATATTCAGGGCTCGGTTTTTTCTCTTTCCGGTCGTAGTGATGGACCCAGGAATCATCCCCTGTCACAATTTTTAAAAGGAAGTCTTCTCCTCTGCCACGATAGTCCGGCAAAAGTTTCTCGCAGCATTCCCATCGACGCCGTTTGTTCGCATCTTTGAGACACTGTGGAACCATGTATAGATTTTACGGTATAAATAAAGACGACACTTTCCTTGAATATTCCAATAAGGTTTGCGAGACAGTTTTGATTGATTCCTTTGTCATTTTGGATGAAATCGTTAACGAGTTTGCTATGATAATCATCTGTGGCAATGATCAGACATTCACTGCGTATCCCACCAACAATCAAGGCTTTTCCAAGCCATTTACAGTAGACGTGTCATCAACATCGTCACCATAAACATCCTTCAAACTATGATGAATTTCAGTAACTTTTATCTTTTTCAGCAGTTAAAAATTCGATAACAGCACATTGGTTAAGTGTCGTAGCATAAGAACATGCCGCCACACTTCCTGCTCTCAAAAGACACTGTACCAACGCTCTGCCTCGAGCGTACGCAGGCGTATTAACATGGAATGTTACTTCCAGCTACCGCCAGGCGCGCTTTTGAAGGTTATTTCATTCGCGTTTTGGAAGCACGTGTGTATTACTTTTCAACCTACCCTCGTACTATCTTAAGACAATGCGTGAGCATACTTGGAAAAGATAACAGTAATTTCAAAAGGCTCGTTCGGACAAAATATTGGTGATTTGATTGAACTGAGGCTGGTGCAAAGTTCCGAAGCGCTCCGTATCATGTGCGGTCAGATCTACCGATCATTAGTCAATGGTCTTTGATCAGGTGTCAGAGGAGCCCGGGTCGCTTGTTCGGGAGACTTGAACCTTCGAAATATACGATGAAGTTAGTTATAGTTAATCTGAGTTAAATTTAATTTTTTTATTTTTTTTTATTTAAAGTTAAAAAAAAAATATTGGATTTAAAATAGGTTTTCACATTTTTTCTAAAGAAAAAAACTGAACTGAACTTTTCTGTCGGAATCGTAAAGAATTTTAGTGTGAATACACAACTGAGAACGAAACGTGAATACAATACTAGAGCTCTGTCCTATTTCGAAGATTCGTGGTACTGTTCCGTGCAATTCAGCTTGTATGCGCTCAATAAAACACTCCAGTGGATGGCACCAGTTTGCGGTTCATCTCCCGGCCCCGCGAACGCCTCTGCATCAAAACTGTTACAGGGCGGGAAAGCTATGGAATTCCCTCCCCCCGCGAGCGTTTCCGGGGCGTTACAACATGCAACTGTTTAAGAAGAACTGCGACAGGTATTTAGGGGCATCTCGGGGCGCCGACTCGGTGCTATAGGTTCGCCGTACTTCGAGAGAAGTATAATAAAAAAAAATTACTGATCTCTTTGACCCCCATCTCTTGAAAAACTATGTACTCCCTCATCAGCTCGCGCATCAATATCTTTTTGTCCGGCCTGCCAAATTAGCGCATCTTCGCTGATAGAAATTGGCAGCTAATAAAGTGCCTGTGCACCAGCTACCAAGATCCCTCTTCCTGTTCGCGGCTTATTCGTAATCCTAATCCATCATCATTGCGAAATTTCTTCGCATGCCTGTCACTCAAATGATCAATTTTCCATGCAAATCCTTCGGCAACTTCCACCAGCATTCATGTCCAGCTAGACAATTCTGTAATATGTCGTAAGTATGGGAAAAATCGAACGCAAACACCTGCACTCCACAACGAAACCAACCAGTGCACTAATATCAGGTATAAAGCAGTTGCATCTTCCTGAAGGTCCCATCCGTATCCTTGAACACAATTGCTCTCGATACCCTCTGCACCCAAGTAATCATGTAAATTCAGTACTTTCACTTGGATCTCTTAGGAAAAGTGAATCCCTCCGTATGCCATTCAATCGGCATTGATCCCTCATTATTGGGACGTGGGAACATAAACAAAAAATCAATGTACAATGCAATCCAAGGCTATCAAAGCCATCCATTCGAAAACATGCTGCACTTCCTCCTCAATCGGTCTTTGTTCATTTCCCTCGAAGCGGCAGAATCGAAAATGTAAAATTGAATATTCAGGTTGATTTTGAAAAAAAAAACGTTCATTTGTGTTGGTTGTAGTTTTAGATTTACATTTTCCACTCTCCCCCCGCAAATGATTATGATGAATGAAATCGATTCCTTGACAAGGATATCAAAGGAAAAATTTCGTAAAGGATGCGAGTACCAAAGGAAATTCACTTTACTGTGCCGTGCGAAGCTGATCCGAGTATTCGAAATGCACAAGTGGCCATTTATTGACGGATAATTTGATTGACTGGTCAAAAGAATTCATTCTGAATCGGTCGCCGGATAATGGATATCCCCGTTGGGTAGGAAGGAAATACATTTAAATTGAATATTCAATAAAATTATGATGAAGAAGAAAGGAAGTGCGCGATCCATGTACGGGGGAGTGTTCTAATTTACAGGGATCAATGTGAAATGTGATCACAGGACAAAGTAGAGGAAAATTGAATTGTAAACTCATAATTGGAAGGGTGAATTGGGGTCACTTGGGAAGGATTTCTATTCCTGGCAATATCTTAATGAATAAAGTAAATTTCGAAATTTATATTGAGATTTTGAGCTTCTCTTGTCCCCAAGAACAAACATACACATAGACCGGTCCTACGAATTTCTATCCTTCACTTACGTACTGAAAGCCCATTTATATCTATAATCAGATAGCAGAAAAAAAATCAGAATAATAGACGCTACTGTTCGAAAACATAAATAGACCCGCTATCAGGAAGGATGTATTGGGTTGAAAAAGTATCTAAATGCGCAATTAAAACACAAGCCATAATGTGGCAGTGTGCGTAATTCCAAAGCATCTCGAATAAATTAAAATTTCCGTAACTTCTCACAATTTCAGTAAATATAATGAAACGGAATTGTCATTAAGGTATACATGGTGCTATAAAAAATATATGTCATTATATTGTATAAAGAATTTTCTCCGGGCGACAAAAAAAGTCAAAATTCTACGACGGGGTTAAGCCTGAATATCACTGACACACTTTTCACACAATTTGAATAAATTAACTGTGAATTAAAAAATAACTAAGTAAATATTCACACTCCTGACAGCAGACAACTGGTTGTCTATTTTATTGTACTTATTATAAAGATAAACTTATGTTTAGCTTATACGGCAATACTTATAAAAAGCGAAAATCCTGACTGTTTATATCGTTTCTGTCGAAATTTGGCTTTAACAAGTGTTCGGAGATATATTTGTGAGAAGTCTGGAGGAACTGAATAGAGAAAGCGGTTGGGGTTTACAAATACTGAAATGTTTGCAGGTTTCTGCGGTGGCTAGAATCTAAAAAGTAAAAATTAAACGTGAGAAAGCGAAATTTCGAAAACTTTCGAAACTCGGGCAATATACAGGAACCAAATAGAGGAGTGGGCATAACCCCTTTGCAACCTTTAATAATTAACTGGACTTAAGAATTTAGTACAGAAATTTTAAAGATTGAGTCGAAGTTATTAAAAATAAAACAGAAGTGGGATTTGAAAAGAGGATATTTGACTACGAGGTTGTGGTGTAGAGTAACGATATTATGCTTTAAAGCTTCTATCAGTATCGAAAATAGAAAGAAGTCTCATAGAGTCATGGCTGGAAAATATGACGGTATTGCTTTTTGTACGGAAAAATCACAGACAAAATGGATTTTGTCCTAATAACTATTCGAAAGAATGCTTCCAGATCGGATACTGGACCGTATGATCAAAGCTGTCAAGTAATTGTAAGTTATGCCTGGCAACAGACTAGGATTTAGGTCACATGTAGAGCATGCGAACGAAAAATCCAAGGTAGTTTTATCAGCACGCCCGTATATCACGCCATGATGTATTGGATTTCCATCTGCGGATCCTTAGCCAAATTAAACCAATTCTGCTAATTTCTTAAACGAATGGTAACTGGGGATGATTTTTTTTGTTTGTTTATTAGACTTCCCTCGGAAGAGGCGAACCTATAGCACCAACTCGGCGCCCCGAGAAGCGACCAGATAACTGTTGCAGTTCTTCTTGGACAGTTGCCGGTTTTAACGCTCCGATAACACTCGCGCGGGAGGGAATTCTACAACTTTCCTGCTCTGTAACGGAACGAGTTCTGACGCAAAGATATTCGCACCGTCGGGAGATGAATCGCAAATTGGTGTGATCCGTCGGACTGCCTCGTGGAGAACGTATAACCGGATTGCGCATAACGATACAACGAACTTTCGAAAAACAGTACCCACGATATTATCTGTAAAACAGATAGAGGTCGGCTATGCGCCTTCGATGTGATAGCGACTGTGGTCCCGACGTCAGCGCCGAGTCCCCGACAAGGCGGATCGCTCGTCTCTGTTTGCTCTCAAGTAGGTCAAGGGTATGTTTAGGAGCCGAGCTCCAAACAAGAGAGCAAAATTCGAGCGTGGACTAATTTGAGATTTATACAGGAGAAGAAGTTGGACCGGAGTAAAAAATTGCTTGGCTCTAAAATGATAATTCTGATTATAATTCTGAGGCTGACCCGATGATGTTCGATATGTGTTTATGCCACGACACATTTCTACAGACCGTGAAGCCGAGCAATTTGATGCTTTCCCCAGACTTGAGGTCTTGGCCATTCATCATCAGCTGTGGAACCGATGATCCACTTCGTTTGTGAATGAAGTTTATTGTGTCTTCGTTGCATTGGCGTCAATGATTCAGTTCTTTCCCCACTGCAGGGCCTTATCCAGATACCGATTCAGAGAGTCGATCTGGCCACATCTCAGCTGGTGCGACGTTAATGCCCTAACCAGCCGATCAATCGAAAAAGAGAAAATAATCGTACTATCATCCGCAAAACTGAACAATCTGTTATCCGTTTGTAGCAATCCTAAATCACTACTCCCATCCAAATCCCCAATATCATCATTAACCTACATCCAAATCCCATATTGAATCACATGAGCGATAAATTAAACCAAAAGTTAATTTGTCGCACATTGATTCAATTTCCCATTAACCTAGATCCAAATTCCAAATTGAATCACATGAGCAACGAATTAAACCAAAAGTTAATTCGTCGCACATTAATTCAATTCCTAAAATCCTGACATCATGAAATGCTTAATTCAAAACGCATTTCATGATTCCCCTTCCAAGAACCCATTCAAATAAATCCTTAAACAATTCTTAGAAAACAATTCCAATTGAAGCACACAAAATCTTGTGTGTGCTTCTTGGAATTTTTACACCAAAATAGTTGACAATTCTCAACTCAAAATCGGATAAAAGGGCGACCAGTTTCGATTTCATGATTAGTAGAATTCCAGAGGCCGAATCGCTGGCCGTGCATCCTGTAGTCTAGTTCCAAAGGGCGACCCGCCGACAGATTGAATAATAAAGTCCGATCATTCAAAATGCAGACTACGGCCAAAGTTTGTTTCTCTATTAAGGTTCACATATTTATGTGGTTAATTTCGCTACTAGAAGGAGACCCGTCACCTGTCGGGAATTAAGGTCGGACGCAACCGACCAGAGTCTAGAAAATGGATCAGCCCATCGGGGCACTCCCTATCAAAGAGGACGGGCACATCAATTACGCCGCCCTCACACCACGGAGGTAAGAACCAAATATCAAATAATAATATGACCTCCACACGTTGACTCCAACAAATAATTTGCGAAGCAAAACCAAGGTTGGAGCCAAAATAGAACCTTGAGGAACCTTGGAATTAACAGGATACAGATCCGAACACTCGCCGTCTACAACAGCCTGGATCAATTGATTTTCTAGGAAGATCTTCGTCCAAGCGCAAAGCTGCTGGGAAAGTCTGTATGAGCGAAGCAATGCCCCGTATCAGACGCGGTCAAAAGCCTTGGAGTTATCTAATGCCACCGCCCTTAATTCACCATGCCCCTCAATCGCAGATGTCCATATATCGGTTATAAGGGTCAAAAGGTCTCCCGTGGACCACTTGCCGCGTAATCCGTATTGATGATCATTGTAAATACTTAATTAACTCGGCATTGATGAGTTGTTGCATCACCTTAGATAACATAGACAGTTATGTTATCGGCCGGTAATTTTGTGGGGGAGACTTTTCCCATCTTTGGGATTGGCTGAACTCGAACCACCTTCCAGCAGGCAGGAAATGTCCTCCGTGCATAAGATAAGCGAAAGTGTCTGCGAAGAACCGGCGATAGTTCTGGCGCACACTTCTTAAGGACTATTGTTGGTATTCCGTCCGGGCTGGTTGCCTTCTTACAGCCCAGCCCACGTAGAGTGCGTTGAATAGTACGCGGATGGAACCTCACGTTCGGTATCGAAGACCGTGCCAGCGCGATCACAGGTGGCTCCAAAAGACCAGTATTGAGGTTTGAATTCGCGGAAAATAAATTCGCGAACATATTAGGTTTATATTTTGAATTTGTGATTGGTGTCCCGCTGGACGTCACTAACCGGGGGAATAGAGGAGGAAGCGAAGTTACCACTGACAGCCCTTCCAATTAACTAGAAGCGACGCGAACAAGTTGGCCACTCAAGCAGTTTATTGGTCACTCGGTTATTGTAAGCCCTCTTCACGGTATCAATCGCCTTGTTTCACGCGTTTCTGATTCTAACAAAATTTGTTCTGTTAACCTCTGTAGAATTGGAGCACCTTAAGTGCTCTATTTTCCGCTGTAATCTGCTCACATTTCTTATCAAACCAAGGTTTATCAGATAAATTTCATTTGATGGATTGCGGAATGTAAATCTCTATCCCGAGAAGAAGTCCCATACCCCCACGCCATGCATGGCAAAGTTGCTTAGCTCGGTTATTTGCTTGAAATGCAATTGATTCCGCGACCGATACCAAGCAGTGATCCGAGTTTCCCAGCGGTGTAGCAAATTCCACGGTATAGATGCTCGGCTCGGGTGTTAAAAACAGATCCAGGGTGTTCGCATGATCACCTCGGGCATCCGGCAATCGCGCAGGTTCCTCTACGACTTGGGTCAGCTTACGGCGAACAGCTCCGCCAGCCTCCCAGCCTCATCGATTCTGTTAGAATGTACCAACCAGCCGGAGTTATGTACCAAATTAGCCAAAGGATGGAGGCGTTAGAACCCAGGAACTTGGACATCATGTGGTTGAAGGGCGTGCTGAGGAATTCTGTTAAATTTCTTGGTTGTCATTATCGCTCCCCGAATAAAGATCGACTGGCGACACTTTTCGAACATCTTTCACGTACCGTTGGGTGGATACAGATCAACCATCCGGCTTTTGAAATTGTCATCCTTCGCGATTTTAATGTCGACACAGTTTCGAGAACGAACCCGATTACGCGGTGACGAATTTCTTATGGTTCAGTTGTTTATTAGAATATTTGCATGGTGTTCCCCCTGACATAGTTCCCGCCAGACATCCGAATGGGAAACTAGTTTACCCCCGGAATTCTTTATCTCAGAAGCTACCATTATGACTTATTTCTGTGTAAGTCCGGGGCATCAGCCATACAAAGCGCAGTCGAAGATTTCTCCCAAGGGTATCGAGGAATGTATAGCGTGACGTGGTGGTATCTCACCTTGGGACCGACTACCACCTAAACCAAGCTTTTCTCGAACCGCTCCATCAGCCAAAATCCAAAAGATGCCCAGGGATTTCTCCCTACCATTTCGCGGAGCCTATAGCTTGAGGGGGTGGTATTACACCGGGCGACAGGGCGTTGGAAGCCCGCCTACCACTAGGGTTTTAGTCGCCTCTTACGACAAACCGGCGTAGCTGTGAGTTTATTCTAACCTCCTACTCACAGGGTGCGACTTAGAGTAATGTTGTGAGCCACTTATAAGGATATCGTGCGCAGGCGATGTTTAAGTGCGGTGAGATGGTGGGATTGAATCGATATCGTCTACTATGAGGTATTGTACATCCACATAGCCAATCACAAAACCCGGATCGTCAATTAGTCTGTTTGAATCTAGCGGTTGTCCACAATCGGCCTTAATTGCCCGCCAGGAGTAGCGTTCTGTTCCAACAAGACAACGCAAGGCCACACATATTTATATTGATTCATGAGAAATTCCGGTAGAAGGGAAGTTTCAATGCATCTACATTTTTTTTATCATTGCAAAACTTTATTAGCGATAAGATATTGTTGTTAAGAGAAGATTGTGAAAATCGTTTGGTCGAGTTGTTTGCCAATAAGTATCACGCCTTCTGAGAGAGTAGGATTACAATGTCCCCTTAAAAATTGCGAAAATCAAGTTGTTCCTGCAATGGCGTTGATTTCCTGTACAATGTTTTGATGTAATTAGTCTATTGTTGACAGATTATCTTCGCAGAATCTTGATTTTAAGTACCGCTATAACAAGTAATTACTCTCAGTTAGATCTCTTTTCTTTTATTTTTCTTCTCTCAGGAAAGGCGAAGAGGTTTCCGACCTAACAAAGATACAAGGCATTTTTTCTTAAAATGTATTTTTATTTTTCTACATAGTCTCCTTGTAACTCTAAACACGTCTCCCAGCGATGCTCCCATCTCTCTAACCCGTCCAAATAGTACTCAGCGTATTTCTCTGCAAAATAACTGTTCAAGAAAGTGATTGCCTCCTCATTTGACGAAAGTCGCTGTCCTCAGAGTGGAATTTTTAGATTAGGGAACAAAAAAGAGTTGTGGGGTGCGAGATGGTCTGTGCGTCGGCATGGACGTGGATTCGACCATCCACCCACTACAAAAGGAAAAGCCCAAACAGAAATCGACGACGCAGCGTCCAGAACAGGAAAAGGAAGTAAAACGCACTGAATGATTTTTGACGTTAACTTCTCTTTATTCGAACCAATTATTATTCTCTTCAAGCACTGAATTTATATAGTTCAGATATAATAAAACAAAATAAAAATAAAACAACAAATTAAACACCAAATTACCATAAGTTGATTCTTAATTAAAATCCTTAGAATGATCATTTAGAAAGTTAAAAAACTACTCGGGGGTGTTAATTCGCGACTCGACTATATTCGCGTCACCGTAGGCACCGGTGAGCGGGAGCGGCCACGACCATGGCGGTCGGCGGATGGAAAACGACTTAAAGATTCAATTCGCCGGCTAAGAAAATTCTGGGTGCATTCGCTTTCACCGTGGTGATAACCGGATCTCATAAAGGAGATCGTCATGGTACACATGTATGTGTGTACATTGATTCTTTCATGGAACAAGGTCATGGGAACGAATCTAAAACAAACAAAGGAAAAGGGGATCGTTGAGATCTTTGTTTGTGTGAGAAGGTTACTGGGGAACGAATCCAGAACTACGTAGGATAAAAGGAATTTATGACCTGAGAGTTCAACTGAGTAAAAAAGATGCAACTCATTAGATGGTAGGTGCATTTGGGATACTAGAATGATTGAATTATTTGCGTATCGCCAGAATGCCTGATGAAAGACAGCGGTCTTTTGTTTACTCATGGTGCGAGTTAGTGAAATAGTCTCAATGTGGATGGTGCTAATTACATGCAGTTGGTGTTGGACTATTTATCGCTGGCTAAAAGGGCCGACAGTCGATGTGTGCATAGATAGTTTTATGGACACATACTGAGCCTGGAATTAGCCAACTCAAGGGTAAGATTCCCTGATGTGCGGTCGTATGATATGCGAACCAATGAATTTTATTACAGGGAATTAAGATAAGGTAAGAAAGAACTCTTACAGGAATTGTATGCGAAGAGATGCAAGAAAAAGTAAGAATTCTTTTACTGAAGCTTTTTAGATTATACCTTAGATAATCCTAGATGCGTAAAGCATTTAAGGTGCTAATGCGATTGCATCAACGAAATTATGTGTTTGGGTCGAAGTTATGGGTTTTTTTTAGGTAAGTGAACCGTGGGGTTTGGCGAAGCCGTCACAGAGTCGCTTGGGGCTAGATATGATGAGTAAGGCGGATAATCAAGCATTTCAAACCATAATTCCTGGATTTTGCACGTGGCAACCGCTGAGGTGTGAGACGGCGCGTTGTGTTGGTGAAACAGGATTTTATTTTTCTGCAAATGTGGCCGTTTTTCACAATTTCTGCCTTCTGTTTGTCAAGTAATGATGTGTAGTATGTTTCTGTAATGGTTTTTCCTTTTTGAAGATAATCGATTAAGATAACTCCATGACTATTCCAAAAAAACGGCCGCCATCACTTTCCCATCCGAAAAAACAGTTTTTCCTCTTTTGGAGGCGATTCCTCCGTTGTAGTTCACTGTTTTGACTGTATTTTTCTTTCGGGCCTATTGTGTGTATCCAAGTTTTGTCGACAGTAATTAACAGGTGCCAAAATTCGGATTTATTGCCCCTAAGCTGCGCCAACAGAGCGTTGGAAATGGTCATTCGAACAAGTTTTTGATCTAACGTGAGCAAACGTAGCACCCAACACGCGGACACCTTTCTCATGCCTAAATCTTGATTTAATATCTGACAAACATGTTCTTTGGACATTTTCATAGCCTCTGCTATCTCCCTCACTTTAATTCGGCGGTCGTCTAGCATTTGGTGAATTTTAGCGATGTTATCGTCAGTTGTTGCAGTTTTTGAATGTCCCGAACGTTCATCGTGTCTCAAGCTCTCACGGCCACCTTTAAATTCAGCTGCCCAAAATTTCACTGTGATAAATGATTTGCGTAGGCGTATTGCCCTTCAAAAACAAAAATTGAATGACAGCGCGATACTCAATTTTGTCCATTTTCACTAAAACACTCATATGTACTCACTAAATCGGCTGTCAAATAAAAACTACGTGTCCAAAACGGCTAAAATTTTGGTGAGTAACTATCAAAAGATGCACAGCCACATTCACTACTTTTTATTTACGAGTGCTGCTACCTTCACGGAAACTTCTCAGACCGCCCTTGTATATCGCTATGTCAGCGCCCTGAGATGTTACTTTTTCTCGACTAGACCCATCAGCCAAGCTCTGAAAGATGGTCAACGTTTTTTTATAACTATAGCTTAATGGGGTAGTGTTTCACCGGGCGACTGGTCTTTGTCACCCAACTTGCACTGTGCCCTGACATTTAAGGGTACTCCAAAGACCCCTTTTGTGCGCGCGTTATTGTAAAAAAAATTAAAAAACCGACTACTGAGGTATCGTCCCGAAATGCTCCAATAAGTCGAGTCATCAGTTGCACCCACCTTTTCACAATTGAACGCATAACACAACCTCCTTACCAGCTCAGCCATTGAGAAGACATGGGCTGAACTGGATGAACTGTACCTTAAACCAACAGTGGTGAAAATAAACAGGTCGCAAGAATGGGCAACAACAAAGACGTAGCCAAAATTCTTTACGGAAGACCAACGGGAAAGAGACCGATAGGAAGGGCGTGACGAAGATGGGAGGGCAATGTAAGGCGTAACCATGAGGATTTAGGATCAAAGCGGGGAGGGGGGGGGGGGGGGGTGCACGGGACAGGAAACGATGGCGTACCCGAGTCACTGACAGCATGAAATTTCCGATTCCTACATAAATTGTAGTAATTGTAGATCTAGTCTCTGCGGGGAACATTTATTGCTTGACCAATGCCTCCTAAACCGAAGTAAGCACGCTACGTTCGTCTCGACTTCGGTAAAAGAAAGTTGATTACGTAATGCACGCAAACACAAAGCGCATTCTGCACATCAATGAACAGCTCTGCAGTGATTAAAAATGGGTGGTTCGTCTAATGACGCCCCTAGTGCCCCAGCATACCTGTATATATTTTCAAAATATACGATACAAACCAGGAATACAGTTAAAGCCCACCCTATACCATTAAAATTAAATGATACTTTTATTTACAAAAGAAATCTCTAACAGTTCAAAGTGCGCATTTCAGTCTCTTTTTGTTTTTTGTTTTTTGAACTATTTGCAGATGTTTCATTCGATTTATACAGTGATATAACTCCTCCTAAGTTCCTCTGTGTACCATGAAACGCCGTAAATTCCTTTTCTATGATTTTTACATATTATGTGGAAATAAAGTGTTAGAATCCCACTGATAGCGACGACCCTGGCACCAACATCGTTATTGAGACAATATGATCGATTAAACATGTTCAGATCGCCCAAAGTTAATTTCTCCCTAAAGACATACTGTTCGTTTCGAAACTATTTTGCTAACTTTATTGTAGTCTATCGAACCCTAGGACGGTGATACTCGTACATAAAGTAGGACGTGAGAAAAAGGCACGGTGTGCTGGTTTTGCCTCAGTTTTAGCTACAAAATTGAAATTACAAATTGGAAGAGAGTTCATATCTGGTAGATGTTGATAAATGCAGATTAAAATATCGCTCATACTGATTACTTGCCTTTCATATAGTACGTAAATTCCTTGTCTAAAGTTAGATAAACCGACAGGCACGGAAAAATACTACACGTAAAATACGGATGTTGCACTGGTCAGTGCGAAACTCTTATCTCATGGCAATGACGTGGCATTATATCTCTTGAAATTGCACTGAATCTTACTAAAGATTTGCCCTCTAACTCGATGCCACTTTTACACCATAATCCAACTTGTTTGAGGAACACAGCCAGAGGTAAGAAAAAACTGTAAGAAAACTCAATAATGTTAAAAAATGCTGCCGGATCCAATGTATTTCACAGGTTCGGTCGCCTGCGATTCCTAGTATTTTTTTAAACAATAACTTGTAGGTAAATCATACAGATTATTTCAATGGAGAGTGGCTTCGTTCTTTGACTGGAATGACTTTTAAAATGTTGGTAACTAAATCCACAAAGTTGTGGTAGCTGATCATTTGATGAAGATCACTCATATTCCCGATATCATAAACACTACCTACACGTGCTGTGAAATGCCAACAAGGAATTATTCGTTGAAAGGGAGGATTTCTGACTCAATCTTATTACGGTATTTTGAAATTATGTCGAATGGAAAGTTGTGTCAAAATATAGCCCCAAACAATTTCGCACGAGTACTTTTCAAGCACTTCTAGCAATAAATTTGTGGCTCATCTTCTATATTCGGGGCATTAACTCCAGATCGAGCTAAAGCTCCAAGTTTAAACTGTAACCACACCTCTAAACGGGTTCTTTCCCAAAAAAGTTTCCATTTGAATTCGCCGAAGATGACAACATTCTTGCTAATATGTGGAAATCAGTCCATTTGACCAGACCATAGAACCGCTCAGTCTTTAGATTCTCCCTCGTTTTTTCTTTTTCATTTTTTCTGTTACGAGAACAGCCTATTCGTGTGCATACGTCATCCGCACCCATCCATCGGCCATCCATCCATCCGTCCGTCCATCCATCAAATTATCCATTCTTTTGTTTGCTGGACGAGATTGGAGGATGCACTGGTCGCATCGGAGGTTTAATAAACAGCGCGCTACTTCAGAAGTTCGACCGCTCGTGGAGCAACGAGGTGATCCTTTCATTCAAGCTCTTACTTGACCGTTGCGCCAACGCTTGGCCATGATGACGAAGACGTCGGCGTGGATGACGACCATTATGATGAATACCAGGCAAAGGGAGATGATGGGGATGATGATGTAAAAGTCGACGATTAGCCGTCGCGCTCATTAGAGGCGCTGGGTGCCTTATTGAGCGGTAACCATAGCTAATTGCGTTAATTTTCGGGAATACTCCTCCGTTCAGTTGGCTTGGGCAGATAATTACCCGCTGTTGACTGTCTGCAATGACGTTGCATCCTGGCGCGACTTGAAATTAATTCTTCCTTCACAGGCTAACACAACAAATTAATCTCTGCTGCAATACAGAATGAAATTGGATTTCATTGAGGCCACTCGGCCCTATTGTGCTTTCACCGCGATGATCAGAATGTTTCAATTTAAACCGTATCCGCCGTGTGCATCATTTTCTCGTAAAATATTGATCGTATGCAAATTTTCGATAAATCAGAACGAAGCCGAATGGAATGCGGGCGCAAGTGCACTTGAAGGGGCTCCCCATTGTGGAGAACTCTTGAAATTGAATCATATTTTGTGCAGATAGGATGTAAATTACGTAGCGGGGACGGGGTACAATTTATCCATTCCATTGCTGATCATGCAACGCGAGGCCGGACTTAAGTGGGTCGACGTGAGAAGAAGTCCATGGATGGCATTCATTCGGAGTTGTACCCTGTGATGTCCTTTCGTTTCTGATGTACACTACAATCCTCAATAGTCAGGTCCTCCAGTTTAATGGCGTACTACTACTATAGGACAGCGACATGTTTGCCGGTGTGTGCTTCGTTTTTGCCAACTGAGTTGGCGCAAAGCCCTCTTCATTTTTTTCTGGATGAATCTGCTGCCTGTGATGGAGCAGATATACTCGCCACGGTCCAAGGCGGCACGATCAAATATCTCCCTGCGACTTGATATAGTTAATATTATTGTTTACTTTTGGTGCTGGCGGATCGACCAGTGCGGCAAATGAACAGATGAAAGGGGCTGCAATTTAAGTCCACTGAAAAAGGGGGCAGTTCGAGATAATGAAACGGTTCGCCATTGTGTCGATGGCGCGCTTTTGTCCGACGATATGTTTAATATTAAATTAGTTGTACATGATGTCTGGCTGGCCATTGGTGTCGGTTGGGGATTGAGTTTCCCGATGTGACCTTGGCTTCACGGGATATGTGATTGAAAGTCATATTTGGTGTTTGTATTTCATAAAGATGGAGACTGTTGACTGAGGGCAATGGGGGTCAGTTAACAATGGCTGCACAAGTTTTCGATAGTAATCGTCATTAAGAAGAAACTCACTGAACGTGTGTGCAATGGAAGAGGGAATGCGCATCTGGAACTAATCGGACACAGTTGATGGAAGTAAAGATGGTGCAGTCGACGAGAAGTTGCAATTTGGAACAGGCCTCTAGGTCGATGACGAATTTTACGTATTTGATTGAAAGCAAATTATTACTCTGAAGTACAATCCAATCAATCATACTGAACATTTACTTTTATTAAGTTCACGAATCTAAGAAACGCTTAGATAATCTTTCTGACTTGTTTGGGGTATTCGTAAGAATACATATTGTAGATTTGGCATTGTCGTAGTACTCTAATAGATGTGTGTACTGAATAACTTACTAACGATTGGCTTTACCCTACTGTTTTCAGTAACAACAATGCTGCAAGTTCTTCTTTTTTTTTTTGCAATCAGGACGCCATCGTGTTCGTAAACAAGCATAGGCACCCTAATCTATTAAGAATAAGAATGGTGCTGGAATCTATAATATTCCACAGAGTGTACACAAATATTTCTCCCTTAAACCAATAAACATTTAAACTACTCTATTCAGCAACGTTGAATAATTCATACATGTACTTGGAAAACGCACTGATGTACCCCATTTCTAAGATAGCTAAGGATATAATGTTGTCTATGAAGCGAATGTCAGCATGAATTCCGCGCTTTTTAACCGTGATTAAATTGAGGTGAATTGTATAAGGGGGCAGGATCAGAGGGTTTTTTCCAACTCAGCCCACCGAGGGCATATCGTAAGAACCGACGTTAAATGCTCTTGATTCTGCGAATACGGAACAAATGATGAGGGTGTGGGGGTTCTTTAAAGCATTCCCAAAGAACCACCCAGTTCCTTTAAATCAACCTGCCTTCCCCTCACTCAACATAGCCATATCACTTACCTGCAATCGAGCGGCGTAAGCTACCCTTCACTATCTTTCACCTGGAAAGTAAACCCTCAGCAAGGCATGCATATCAATTAAATAATTCCGTCCATAATACATGAACCATATACTATCCCGATCGGCTCAGCTCGTCTGCAAGCATGATTGGTAAACACACGCCAATCTTTCAGCGTTTTCTTGTTCCAACAATCCGTTGGTCCATAAAAAAGTCATGCCGGAAACTTGCTTGCTTGCACATCTGCAAGCCAAATTTCCGACGATGATCCCCCAACCGTTAGCCGATCATCGAGTTGGACATCGAGTTGATTGTTGTTTAAACAATCCAATCAACGGCCGTGTCCCACGATCGGTTTTCCCAAACCAAACACACAGTAACCTCACTGTGTTTATTTTACCTACGATCCGTTGGTCCATGGCCACCCTGGGTAAGTCGTATGCTCACATCTGCAAGTCAAATTCCTCATGATCGGTCACCCAAGAGACGAACGATCATCGAGTTTCACACGACCCATGATTGGTATTTCAACAATCGTATCAATGGCCATGCCCTATGATGCAGCCTCTAGAACAAACATACAACCATCCATCCTGGTCCCTTGCCATCGTCGCCGAAGTTTCTGTTGACTTAAGGTCAACAGAAAAATCTATTCTCCATCGTTCACCATGGCAATACAGCCAGCCTACGTTCGCGATCATCTATTTGATCAGCCGGATATTTTGATTTCCTTTTGTGTACCCTTCGCATCTTCTTTGTCTTGGCTTTGGTCATTGTTTGGCCATCACCAAAGAAACGATCCGATTCGCTACTCCCATATCGATGGAAATTCACCACCACTGCAGCTAGTGGATGTTGAGTGCAACAGCCACTCAAAGAGTCAAAATTCATCCTCCGTGGAGTGCGCTTTCCGTTTCCGTAAACTCTCAGCTTGAGTTCGATAAATCATCAGTACTAGAAAAATCCTTTTTTTTTTTGTCATTTGTTGCTCTGTTGATCGCACGGCGAATTGAATGGTATGAATAAACGAACAGTATCGCGATTAGTCCAATTCGACTTTACAAAGTGGTTTGACTCTCCTTTAATAACAATATGTGCCTTTAATCGCAATAAACATTCTTAACTTTAAAACAGAAAAGACAATTTTAACAATAAAAAAACATTGCTCAACACCAACACAAAGCGTTTTATTCTTTGCTTCTTCTTGAGGAAAAGCTGCTGCTAGCAGTAGGACGACTGTGGGCAACTCGAAGGATTGTCGGACGTGTCGATAGTGGAGTATCACCAATAAAGGAACTCAAGCCGTGTTTCACTTCTACCATCTTCTCTGGTGCAGTTAGTGTTCTTGTCTTTTCAACAGTGGTGTTTTTATTGAACCCGCATCCTTGTTGATGCCAAATAAAAAACCCCCACAAGGGAACCAAACCTAGCTAGCATATTCTAGTAGAGGGAAAGCAAAGGTAAGGCGGAGTGGTCAGATCACGTAAGAGTTAGAAAATTCTAGACCAACTTTTCACGAATCCGAGAGCAGAGTTGACTTCAAGCATTATGTCGTCGATATGTAAGAGAAGCTTAGCTGCCTGTCACATATGATGCCAAGGTCGCAAATGGAGTGAACAGAGGATAGAGGTTGGTTATGAAAGAAGTTGGGGCTGGGAGTGGAAAGGTGTGCTTCCGTGAAAACCTATTTGATATACAAATATTAACATTAAGATGCTAGCAATTCTTCTGGCTCCAAACCGAAAAGTTGTCGAGATCTATTTGGAAAAGGGAGCATGTTTTGAAAAATTTTGTAGCGTCGGCAAATTGAGAGACACCGGAAAGCTTGATAATCATACCAATGTCGTGTTTGGTCATTTATTGTTAGTAATAGGTATGCAAGTAGAAACATGGCTTTTTTGTCAAATTCAACTTTATTGGAAAAGATACTTATAAAAAGATTGAATGATATTAGTTGGGGAGAAACTCCTAGCTGTTCCGGCTAATAACCTTGCCCGGAAAAATAAATTATTATGGAAAATTTGACAAGTCTCGGATATGGACCGAACACCGGTGGATAGACTTGCTAAATAAGGCCAAGACCGGATCCCGGTTGTAGTGCCGATGATGATGATGATGACGGTGGGTGATGTCAGAGCTTGGGCCGGGCTTAGTTAGAGTTTTTGTGTTTTGTTTTCGCGTGTTCATATCTCGGGCCTAGCACCAAGAGATTTCCATTTTTTTTATTATTATTAGAAAACATCTTACTCATTTACAAGTGGTATCACAAGGAGATTGTGAAAATTGCTTAATCAAGGTTATGGACAATAGGCCTTCTTTGGAGGGGCAATAGAAACTATGCTTAAAATGGTGACAAATCATAGAACAAAACGGCACGCTGTGGAACGGACAAACCGAACCATGTTCAATAAAGTCTTGAAATAAACGTAAAAATGATGGATTTCTTCTTGCTCAACCCAATATAATGAAAGTATTGAACTTCGCTTTTAATTATTATTATTATTATTTATTGGCCTGTAGGAACCCGGAAGTTCATGACCTCACCGACTCGGTTTCGCCATCGTTCCCTGTCCTGGGCACTCTCCATCCACGCTTGACCATTCGATCCGATCTCCTCAAGGTCAAACCTAACATTGTCCTCCCATCTCCGTCGCGGCCGTCCGGCCGGTCTCTTTCTCGTTGGTCTACCGTCAAGAATTCTATGCATGGTCCTATCGTTGCCCATTCGAGCCACGTGTCCGACCCATCTTAATCTTCTCGACTTGATTACTCTCACTATTGTAGGTTTACGATATAGCTCTTCTAATTCGTAGTTATGGAGTTTCCTCCATTGTCCTGCCTACTCGTCATATTTACCTCCAAAGATACCCCTCAAAACTTTATTCTCGACTACGCGGAATTTGTTTTCTTCCCGTTTTGTGAGAGGCCATGTTTCGCATCCATATAGAAGAATCGGCATGATTATGGTTCTATAGACACAGAGCTTTATGTTACGTGATAGCAGTCTGGATTTCAGCAGTTTACTGACTGCGTGCCAACTAGCGTTGCCGGAATGCAGTCTCTTGTTAATTTCCTTCGACATTTCGTTACTGGCCGTCAGTATTGTTCCCAGATATTTAAATTCTTTAACTTTTTGAAATATCTTACCTCTGACGTTTATATGTGTTCTCTGAGGTCCACCTGCTCTCGCCGTAATCATGTATTTTTTTTTTGTCTTCATTTATTTCTAGGCCCACCTCTTCTGCCGCTTGCATGATGATTTCACAGTTTTTACTAACAGTTTCTAGATTATCGTCCAGAACGGCGATGTCCTTCTTCCTGCTTTAGTCCGTGCCGGATTTCAAATGGTTCTGAGAGGTGGTTTTCTATTCTAACTCGCCCTTTGTTTTCGTTCATGCAAATTTGAATGAGGGCGGCATATTTTTTTGGGACTCCCAGCTCAACTAGAATATGGTAGAGTCTCTGCCTTGCGACTGAGTCGTAGGGTTTTTTGAAGTCAACGAGCAGTTGGTGAACCGTCTCTCCGTATTCCCACTTCTTTTCCAGCAGTTGTCTTATTGTGAACATTTGGTCGCTTGTTGACCGGTTCCTACGGAATCCACATAGGTAGTCTCTCAGTATCTCTTCTGCGTACGGTGTGATTCTCGCCAGAATGACATTTGTTAATATTTTGTATGCGGTTGGGAGCAATGATATTCCTCTGTAGTTTTTGCAGTCAGATCTGTCGCCTTTTTTTAAAAATGGGGATAACTATTGAGGTTTTCCATTCTTTCGGAGTGACTTCCTTATCCCATATTGTTTGGATGAGCTGGTGGATCTTTCGAGCGGTTGCCTCTCCTCCATGCTTCACAAGCTCTGCCGGTATGTAGTCGACACTGGGAGCCTTGTTGTTTTTCAATCGATTTATTGCGTCTACAACTTCGTTGAGAGACGGCTCTGGGATCTGAGGCTCGGCTGTATGTACCCTTGGTGCATTTATCTGTGGTTGATGGGTGCGTACATTGAGCAGATTTTCAAAGTACTGCTTCCATCTTGTCACGATATTGTTTGTTTCTGTGACCAGACAGCCGTTTGCGTCTCGAATTATTTTGACTCTCCCTCGGTAGCCATTTGTAATTGAGTTTATGCCAGCATACATACCTCTGATGTTCTTTGCCCTCGAATTTTCTATGATTTTTTCGATCCGAGTCTTCTCCCATTCGCGTTTTTTGCGTTTGGAGAACCTCATTGTCTCTCTCCGAATCGTCGCGTATCTTTCTGCGTTGACTTCATCATATCTTTCTAAGTGGATCATTCTGAGGCGTTTAGGTTCTTCGTTCTTCGCCCTGCACTCATCGTCAAACCAAGATTTGGACTTAATTGTTTTCTTAAATCCTAATACCTTTTGGGCTGTATGTTTGATTGTGTCTCTGATTGATGCCCATTTAGTGTCCACACTATTAGCTTCCTCTACCTCACTGCTCCCATTCTCTAGAATGCTAAATCTATTCGTTAGTTCGTCTTGATATTCAGCCCTTTTGCGTAGGTCTTTCAGTTTATCAGTGTCGAACTTTTTGCTCGTCTGCCGTGACTGCCCATGTGGGATTGCTGCGAGGCGACTCCTGATTTTGCCCATCACTAGAAGATGGTCGGAGTCGCAATCTGTTCCTCGAAATTTATTGCAAACAATGAAAATATTTCACTACAGTTTAATAAAAGAAATATTTAGTGCTGCAAAAAAGTCAATTAGATGATATCTCCCAAAACGTTCGAGCCTCCCCATGCAGTTACTATAAATTTTGCCAGGGATAAAAACTAAATTCGTTGCCCCCAACGCACATTCAGTTGAACTTATGTACGCACATTAGCAACTTCCCTACTAGTTCTGTTATTCAGATTTACAGCTTATTAACAATATAAATCTATTCGAAGCGGTAGAAGCTAGTTCCTTCTAACTGTAATCATTTGTTTTTATTCGTCGTAGAAAACCCAGCGATTCAAAGGTAGCAACCTATAACAAGTTTGGCGAAATGATAGCACAAGACGGTGTATTTTATAATGGCGATTCGTTAACCACGAAGTGTAACTAATTTATTTGATATACCAGTCTAATTGATTGCGACACTTTAGTTAAATATGAATTTAATTGGAATGAAACGATCACGGTGAATGTCTAACGTGTAAACTGCTCCGGGCGTAATTTGCAAAACTTTTTTTCCACGAGACCATTTACATATGCATCGAGGAATAATTGTGTATCACGCACGGAATCTGCATGCAATTGCATTTTTGCGTTTGAGTACTTTTCCGTAATGTATTTTTTTCTTCCTCGTTTAGTCACTGTCTCTCTTTGACTCGCTTTTAATTTTCTGTCTTTTATATATTGACCATTCGTTTATACCAAAAAATAAATAAATAAATACGTTAATTAATAAATAAATAAAGAAATAAATAAATGAACATTAAAAATAATACTAATAATAAAATATAAACAAATAAACAAAAGAGTTGATGTAGAACCTGGTGGAAATTCAGTAGAGTACTTGGTACAGAGAGGTGACTGTTGTGCGTCTAATTTTTGAAATCAACGGTGATAAGCCACAAAGCAAAATTTGTGAGTGATTGAGTTCAACATCGTGTTACGTGTTTGAGGGGAATTTTTTTTTGTGTATATCTGTAGAGTTACCTACTTCAAGTCATTAAAAAATCCTTTACTACTTAATTAAATATTAATAAATCGCTAATTGATATTTAACAAATGTAGCATACAAAGTACATAAAAAAGTATTAAGTTCTTTATATGATCTTACACATGCAATTGGGTTTTGTGATTCACAGATTGACGTAGTTCACTTGTACAAAGCGGGAAATATTTTTAATTTTACATGAAACGCGGTCACGGGGCATTTCAAGGTATACCCCTGAAAGTCAAAAACCCTACAAGACGACGAGCGGGAAGGAGGGAGAGAGAGAATGATGAAACAAAGTACGAATTTACATTGGTCCTGAAAGCCTAGAGACTACAATGTCGACGAAAGACACACGACTGACAAACCATTCCATATTCATGTGGTTCGACTGAAGAATGATGAAACTTTGTATTTATTCGCACGTCTGGAAAAATGTCGGAGAGATGAAATGCATTCTCCAAGTTCGGTTAAATATGACCATGATAACACCTATAAAACAGATGGGAAAGACACATTGCATATTTGTACTCACAACGCAGTTGGTACGCTATCGAGCACGTACAGGGCTGTTCTAGATACACCTGCCTAGATGAAACAATTAAGTTTAAGGTTAAGACAAATATAACATACGTATTGAAATTTCTTATCAGGTTGAATTTACTGAGTAACTTTTTGTATCTATCATGAGCATATATTATAAATGTCTGCACCTTTCGTAGCTTCAAATATGAGGGCGTTCCAGTGAATGGTTGAATTCATTCGAGTACCAAGAATTGATACCAAACGATTTGCTTCGACGATGCAAGTCTTACCCTTCGACCAAAGATCCACATTCGGAGTTATCTGTGTTTATAACAGGTACTATTGTGTTTTGGAGGCATCGGAATCAACTGTGTTAGACAATCCCAATTGATCTATTCTGTTCAAGTCGGAATTCAATGGGCTAAGCGTACTGTGCTCTTTGGTGCTGAACTTCGAAACTGCTGGCAGAGTACGAGAAACTAAACATGCTACAAGTGGCAAACGATTTAATAGTTTGTGAGTAATTGGCAAGGGCTCCTTGATGAAGAATAGAGTGGGTACGAAGCCCTGAATAACTACTTTCAGAGGGTGGGTATCAACGCATCCAGAAATTGGATTGAACGGCCAGAAGAATAGTTACTTAATGACTGAAAAAGAAGAGCTTTGGAAACTGTTTAAGGAGCGAAGAAAAGCATCTCTTCATAATTTTACTAGCAATGCCGTCCGGTAGACTTTTTAACATTCAGTTCCTACTACTCGAGTAACAGTACGAGAACTTGTAGCGGGACTGATATTCAGGGGGCTTATATTTGGGTCCAGAACGGATAGCAAGTAGATTTGTTTTCCCTATTGGGTGTTCTACTAGACTGTTACTAAACAAGAGCGGGCGGAAAATTGATTGACGTATTTTTTTGGGATCTTGTGTTGTACCAAAAGAAGTAGAAAAAGAAGTAGAATTACAACAAAAACTAGAACTAGAACTAGTAGAAGTAGAAGTAGAAGTAGAAGTAAAAGTAGAAGTCGAAGTAGAAGTAGAAGTAAAAGCAGAAGTAGAAGTAGAAGTAGAAGTAGAAGTAGAAGTAGAAGTAGAAGTAGAAGTAGAAGTAGAAGTAGAAGTAGAAGTAGAAGTAGAAGTAGAAGTAGAAGTAGAAGTAGAAGTAGAAGTAGAAGTAGAAATAGAAGTAGAAGTAGAAGTAGAAGTAGAAGTAGAAGTAGAAGTAGAAGTAGAAGTAGAAGTAGAAGAAGAAGTAGAAGTAGAAGTAGAAATAGAGGTAGAAGTAGAAGTAGAAGTAGAAGTAGAAGTAGAAGTAGAAGTAGAAGTAGAAGTAGAAGTAGAAGTAGAAGTAGAAGTAGAAGTAGAAGTAGAAGTAGAAGTAGAAGTAGAAGTGAAAGTAGAAGTAAAGTACGAATACAAGTACAAGTACAAGTACAAGCACAGGTACAAGTACAAGCACAAGTACAAGTACAAGTGCAAGTACAAGTACAAGTACAAGTACAAGTACAAGTACAAGTACAAGTACAAGTACAAGTACAAGTACAAGTACAAGTACAAGTACAAGTACAAGTACAAGTACAAGTACAAGTACAAGTACAAGTACAAGTACAAGTACAAGTACAAGTACAAGTACAAGTACAAGTACAAGTACAAGTACAAGTACAAGTACAAGTACAAGTACAAGTACAAGGACAAGTACAAGTACAAGTACAAGTACAAGTACAAGTACAAGTACAAGTACAAGTACAAGTACAAGTACAAGTACAAGTACAAGTACAAGTACAAGTACAAGTACAAGTACAAGTACAAGTACAAGTACAAATACAAGTACAAGTACAAGTACAAGTACAAGTACAAGTACAAGTACAAGTACAAGTGCAAGTACAAGCACAAGTACAAGCACATGTACAAGTACAAGTACAAGAACAACTACAAGTACAAGCACAAGCACAAGTACAAGTACAAGTACAAGTACAAGTACAAGTACAAGTACAAGTACAAGTACAAGTACAAGTACAAGTACAAGTACAAGTACAAGTACAAGTACAAGTACAAGTACAAGTACAAGTACAAGTACAAGTACAAGTGCAAGTACAATTACAAGTACAAGTACAAGTACAAGTAAAAGTACAAGTACAAGTACAAGTCAAGAACAAGTACAAGAACAAGTACAAATACAAGTTCAAGTGCAAGTGCAAATACGGCTACAAGTACAAGTTTTCTGTAGAAGTATTGGTGGTTGCTCCTCGATAGTATAGTGGTTAGTATACCCACCTGTCACGCCCGAGACCGGGGTTCGATTCCCCGTCGGGGAACCTCTGGCGCAAGACTAATGACCTTGCCCAAAAAGAAAACAAATCATTATGGAACATTTAACAAGCCTCAGGACTTGCTAAATAATGCCAAGACCGGTTCGCGGTTGTAGTGCCGATGATGATGATGGTGATTGGTAGAAGTATTCTGATTTGATTGAAAAGAAAAGTGCAGCTGAAGTGCACCCAATGCTTGTGAAGGTTTGTCAGATTTTTTCAGAACGCTAATTGTGGCGCCTCGCTCTGGATAAATATGAAGAGAAACAATTGGAACCATTACTCGACCAAGACTCGGGTCAAAAGCACAGTGAGCACGATGCTGAATCATTGAGAGTGGCACACCAAGCAGTTTCTGTACGATTGAAATCCATGGAAAAGATCCAAAAGAATATTCTACAACAACCCTAAGAAGAAAACGTACTGTGCTATGTCCGCGTCAATCGTTGCCGTCGACTTCAATATTAACACCAAAGCCGAATATTCGTGGTTCAAAGATGATGCTCTCCATGTGGTAGGACGAAAGGGGTGTTGTGTACTATGAGTCTAGCAATTCTATCGCGGGCAATCGGTATATGTTAAAATTGATTCGTTTGATCCCTGCATTACGGTGCAAATCGCCGAAATACGAACAAAGACATGACAAAGTTATTCTTCTGCATGGCAAAGCTCAACCTCATGTCGCAAAAGTCATCAAAAATTTTGGAAACGCTCAAGTGGGACATTTTACGGCACCCGCCGTATTCCTCGGATATTACTACTTTTGATTACTGGTTGTTCTGAAGGATGCAGCACAATTTGACAAGTCACCGGATCAGTTTTATCGCAGAAACCGAAGGTTGCATTCTAACTCGGACCGCCTCAGAGACAAGACAATTACGCGAGATAGAATTCGAAAATTGTCTGAGAATTGGGGAAGAGTAGTAGTCAGTGATGTTCAGTTCAGTGATGGACGAAACTTTAATTAATGTGTTCATTCAGTTTGTTCTGAAATATATGCGGTTTTATCGATAGAAAAACGGGCCGAAATAATTTGTACTCCCAATAGTAGTAGAAAAAAAAAACAGGGAAAAAGAGAAATAGAAAAAGAGGAAGAGGAAAAATGAGAAAGAGAAAAAGACCAACAAAAAAAAAGAATAAATCGGGGAAAAATAGAAATAAAAGTAGAAGAGGGAGAAGAAAAAGAATAGGAGGGAGGAGAAGAAGATGAAAAAGAGAAGGAAAACGAAGAAAAAAAGGAGGAGAGGAGGATTTAATTATATTTCTCTAAACACGATTCCTTCTTTTAATTCAAATACTCATTAACTTAGTTTTGCCAAACCTATTACACAATTTTTTTTTTTTTTTTTTTTTTTTTTTGTATAATGTTCTCTTTAGTAAGTTTTTAAAGATCGAAACTAACTAGTAATTAATTTTTATAATTTTGGTTTTGGTGTATAATCGGGAATATTCGTGAATGGTAACTTCTTCCCGATTTGTGTGCATACTTCTGTCCGTTAAGATATGGCTACATGACATTGACCGGGTAGACACTGAGTAAACTGACGACTAGGATCTCTTTAAGTAAATGAGCAATAAAATTAAAGTTTATTTCTGTAATGTGTTTGGTACGGCCCAAATCTCGAAGATAGTTTAGTAAGATGTCGACGCAACATCCCCTTAGGTGCCAACGGTTTTCTTTGAGCATACGTTACCGGAATTTTAAATATGTTACTTACAACTATGTTATAAAGATACATTTGAATGATCAGGAAGGACTTCAACTTCTTTCAATGATTGTTGCCTTTCGTATCACACCATTCTGCACATTCTTGAACACATCAAAATTTCGAAATAAAACAATGTGAATGTTGAGAGATTTTAATGGGACCAAGAAGTATAAAATTATTGCAATAAGTAACCAAAATCTAAGACTAAAAATAGAACATTAAAAATTAATTTTTTAATTTCTTCAAATTTAAAGATGATTCAAAAATAATAAATTGAACTGTACAATCTAACTAAGGGACAAAATAAATAACAAGTCCGATATATTGTGCACCACACACAAAAATAACAAACCAACATTAAAGCTGATTGTAGTAATAAGCTATATATTTATAAGTGATCAAGTTTTTAAACTTGTTAAATAAAATATGATTCAAAGCAAAAAGAAAAGAAAGAAAGGGGGAATAAAAATCCTCAAAATGCTACATCTTCCGGTCACAAACTATCCTGTGTTCATTTTCCTTGAATTTATTCTCGTTTTGCATCAATAAGTCCTATCGACGTAGATACATTTAACGAAGAAATTGGTGTCCTACGATCATTTTTCTCCTTGGCAGTCACCGCCATCTACATGCCAAACACAGCCTTGTGTCACAAATATCGTGTTAATATTTCGAAAATCACCCAATTGGTTGAATTGAGACAGATTAGTAATCCTGTCTGGCAAGCTCCTACTGGTACTTTCTGACGACACAGGATCAGAGGTTTGTGCATTCGATAAATGATCTCAAATGTAGGGACTCCCGTTTTGGCACATTTGCACGCGATAATCACACAAATTTAAGTTCATAAACTCCTCGCAACTAATTACAAATGTCAGGCAACTGAATGTCGCAGACGAACGTTGGCAATTGACAAGCGGCGTGCAGACGTCGAACTCCTTGGCCACACAATCCGAACAGAAGACATCAATTTGCGTAATTAGATAGGCCAAAATGACGACGATGTCGATACGATAATTGTCTTTATGTTGGCTGGAACGTAGACACCTGACTGATGTGGCTGGCGGTGGCTTGTTTTCTTTGAGACTTTGTCGTTAATTACCTGGTACGCGGCGGAGATACTGTAATTTACAATACGAGAACCAAGTGACAGTCAACAATCATGAGGATCTTCGGGATTGGGGGAGTGCATGGGTGATGCATGGATGTGTACCCTACCTGCATCTACATCTGAGGGCTGAATATATATTTGAATCTGAACGTAACAGAAAGCAATTTGAATGCGTTCACCGCCGAATGATTTCGATGAATGGCTGGTTTCACGGAGTTGTTTAGCATACGCTAGAGACTACTGATGGCATGTTAGGTCGTTGTTTTGAAACGATGTTGCAGCTAATTAACGCGACTCTAAATTGCATTTTGCATTCGACATGCGCCCGTCTCGGCTGTTCCGACGAAGGGGGAATAAAGGTTTCTATAGATTTTTATTTGCCTTCCGCTGTTATGAGTTTGCATGCAAACAAGGTAATTCTTGCGTCGATGGTCTTGCGTTTAGTTTGCGTTTTATTGCACTTATGGATTTGTTTTTATTTTTATATTGTTGCATTTTCCTACGTTCGGTTTGTTTTGTTTCTTTTTTTTTTTTTTTTTTTTTTTTTGTTTTGCTTTTAATTAGTGTGTAGCGATCAGTGGAAAATGTAACTGTTTGATGATGCACATGCGTGCTTAAAACAGAGGCCTTGGGGGCTGCCCCGAGTGTAATTTGCATTTGAATGGCGGATGTGTCTAGGCTGTTGTTTTGGTTTTAGTTTGCTTTGAAAATGTGGATATTATGGCTGTTATCTTAAGAAGTGTCATTACAACGTGCAGTCATGAGGTACGAAACGAAGATGTAAAAGACCACACAAATAATCTTTCAGAAGCTTTCTGGAAATGACTACTACCAATATTATTTTTCCCGACATGCTTTTAAAAAAAGAGGAAGCAGTGTTGATCTTGTAATACTATCGGCTCTATTGCTTTTGTTGGGGTTATATTTTTATTAAGCTTTGGTTTACCCTTACCTTTTAGGGTGGACGCCTGTTCCAGGTGGAGGTGTGAGGGCAGCGTAATGGGTGTGCCCGGCCTCTTTAGTGGGAGCCTCCCCGATGAGCCGATCAGACGTCTTCTGCCTGATCCCGTGGATCCTGCGGGTCCTTAATAGCCGAGCTGTCTTATAGCTTCTCCATTGGATGGTGTCCGGCTCTTCTGGCCCGTGGTGTTGAGAGCCTTGATCATTGAGGTTGACCGAATCACAGTTCTCACCGTTGATGTGGTGAGACTACCCGCCACAGATGGATGAATAAAGGAACGCTTTATGTTTTGCTTGAGTTTTATTTCAAATGCCTTTATTCTCCCTTTATGTCTTTGGCCGTAGTTCGGCCTTCGGGATTTACTGATCGCCTTCTGGATTTGTTGACAAAATGTGCCGCCCTTTTATACGCTGGTTCATCAAGATTTGTCAAAATTTTCTGTAAAAATTCCAAGAAGCACAAACAAGATTTTGTGTGGTTCAATTGGAATAGGATTCCGGGAAGTTGGTAGGAATTTATTTGAATAAATTCCCGAAAGGAGAAACCATGAAATGCATTTAGAATATTTCATAATTTCATGGTTATAGGAAATTGAATTAATGCACGACAAATGGACTTTCGTTTAAATTTGTCGTGCATATGATTCAATTGGATTGGGATGTGGGGTACTTGGAAATTGAATCAATGTGCGACAAATTACCTTTTGGTTCAACTTGTCGCTCATATGATTCACTGTGGGAATTGGATTAGGATTATGGGTAATTGGAAAAGGGTAGTGATTTAGGATCACTATACGTTCAATGTAGTGCAACCTCAGTGGCTAATGTCGTAAGGAAATTGAAGCGTGCGTGCAGCTGTTCAATATGTTTTAGCTGACATATATGTTTTAATGGGGCGTTTAAGCAAAATTCTTATTGAATATTATTTATTAGTGCAATATTTTGGCAAGTCGCGCAATCTGGAATTGGTTTGAGGAGGCAGTTGTCCCGCATCGGATGGAATGTCATTTGTTTCTATTTAGCGCGGAACTGTAAATTTGTTTTTGAACCTCCGTCATTAAAATGTGTCTATCTTTATACGCATATATCATCAGTTTTACCCATAATACATAAAAATGGGTCTAAGGAAGGCAAAATAGTTCTTCTCACACTTAGACCCTAAAAGAACCATTCAAACCGTTGTTCATTTCTCGATATCGAATATCGAATATCATAGTCATACCGCCGTGTTGTTAAAAATGCGAATCGTTTAAAAAACGCCACAAAAGAAGGCTTCGCCACTATATTTTTGGCCGGTAAATTTAAGATTGAATATCTACAGACGTAGTTGTCGAGTGGTTGGTCTGTGATAGTCAGAATGCCGAATGCTGAATCGTAGCTGATTATTTAGGATACGAACAAAACCATACAGCATTTTCACCTCAGTCTTTACCTGGTGATGTTGAACATGAGTTTTGTATAGTTATATTGAAACCATGTACAAGGTGTACCGGTATGAAGTGAGCATTTTTTTAAATAAGTAAAAAACATTTTTCTTAAAAGTAAAATATACACATTTCGACCACTTTTCTGGCAATTTGTGGATACCACGCCAGTAAAACCGGTCGTCTTTTGAGGCAAACCATTCGGGACGCCAATGCGTGTCCCACCGATGAAAACAAATGGTAGTCAGAAGAAGCCAAGTCTGGTGAATACGGCGGGTGGGGTAACACTTGCCAGCCGAGAGCTTTTATTGTTTCTTTGACGGGTTTTGCTGTATGACTCGCATTATTTTGTTACATTATCATGCTACAAAATTCCTATTCCGTGTCCTGTGGTCCATTCTGGTCGTTTTTCGATTAATACATGGTTCAAATTGATCATTTGTTGACGGTAGCGTTGCGCATTCGCAACACATTCGCCGGGTCTTAGAAGTTCATGATACACCAACCCCGTCTGGTCCAACCAAACAAGGAGCATTGTCTTTTTACCGAACCGATCAGGCTTTGCAGTCGATGCTGACGCTTCTCCTGGATGTACCCATGATTTTTTGAGTTTAGTATTATTAAAATAAATCGATTTTTCATCACCAGTCACAATTCGATGCAATACTGACATCCTTTCGTGTCGTAGAAGCAAGGTTTCACATGTGGTGCTTCGCTTTTCCATCTGCCTGTCATTCAATTCATGTGGTACCCAGTTTCCACACTTTTGGATCTTTCCCATAGCTTTTAAACGCCCAGAAATTGTTTGTTGTGCAACATTTAACATTTGTGGCATTTGTTTTTAACTTGAAGTCTCATCTTGATTCAATATTGCTTGCAATTCGGCGTCTTCAAACTTTTGTGGTGGTCTTCCACGTTCTTCATTTCGCACATCAAAGTCATTATCTCTGAACCGCTTAAACCATCTTTTGCATGTTGCTTCCGATAGAGCATGATCACCATAAGCCTCGACAGGCATTCGATGCGACTCTGCAGAACTTTTCTCAAATGAAAACAAAAAATTAATCCTTTCCGTAAATCATCATTTTCTGGTACAAAATTCGTCCACTCCACAAAACTTCTCGCTTCTTACCTCTCTGATAGAAAGTTCATGGTGAAAATAAACTCAACTCTCTCGACACCTTATAGCATAACCGCAGGAGTTCCTCAAGGCTCCATCCTCGGCCCACTACTATACCTTCTTTATACATCAGACGCACCGCGGCCACTGTTACCCGATACAACAATGCTCAACTATGCCGACGACACCTTAATTTATTCAAGCAACAAGCTTGTCAAGGAGGCAAGAAACTGTATTAACAGATATCTCCCAATCCTGTCAGCCTACTTTACCAAGTGGAGAATTCAACTAAATCCAACCAAAACTCAGCTCATCGTTTTTAAAGGCAGAAACGCGAGTTGTACAAACAACACTATTCGCTGCCATAATAAAATCAGAATTAAAATAAATAACAATATAATTAAACCCTCCAAAACCTTAAAGTATCTAGGTATAACCTTTACCAACAATCTGTCATTCTCCGCCCACATTAAAAATACGATTCGTAAAGCCACAACCCAACTGAACCTCTGCAGAAAAGTCATGTACAAACTGAATGGTCTCTCCCAAAGTCAAATCACTTATCTACAAACAAATAATCAGAACCACTCTCACATATGCATGCCCGATATGGTACCATATCACACCCGCCCAAATGGAGAAGCTACGCATTTTCGAAAGGAAATGCTTCAGACTTATCACTGGCCTCAACCGACATCCTAACTCCCACAAACATCACAACAGTAGTTCGCTCTACTATGCCGCTAATATTGAACGTATAGATCGACGCTTCCTCGAGCTGTCCATCAAATTTATCGAAAATCTTCCCAATAATCCCAATCCGATAATAAATGCGCTCACATCGACTCCGTCAGACAACCGAACTGCCTACCCGAACTGTCTCCACACCAGAACCCTCTTCACCTCTGGCAGGTTGGTCAACAACTCCAATGAGATCGTATACCACAATACTGAACTCTCACCTCACCAGTTTAAATATTGTAATATACAACCCTTCTCTAATATCTTGCGTTTCAACGACCAATCGGAAAGTGTTCCCCCAACCCATATCCCCGACTCATAGTACCCACCCTAACCCAAATTCCACCCATCAACCACTATACCTCCCGCCCCACCCTACTCTAACTTATTGTAATAATAATAGATTTAATAATTAGATAAGCTAGGCTAAGCTAAGTTAAGTTAATTAAGCAAATTAGTTATAGATTAAGTAAATAATTATATCCTGGTTTTCTGACCTTTTCCAGGAAGCCCCACCTACTCCTATCTTGTCCACCCATGAAATATATAACTTTATAATAATGTTTGAAAAATGTACTAGCAAGTATGTGTAAACGATTAAAGCTAAGATAATTATAAGTTATCTGTATTACTTATTGTAACAAATCATTTATGGTCAATAAATACAGAAATGTAAAAAAAAAAAAGGTACAAAATTCGACATTTTTAACAGGATTAAAAAAATGATGTTTGTGCAATGACTTGATGCATACTAAATATGTTTGACAGATGTCATAGCAACCAAATAAAAAAATATAAGGGCTCGTTCACAACAAACGTTCCCTATCGATACATTTGTATCCTGACGCTCACTTCAGACCGCTACACCTGGTAAATGTGATGTTTACGATGTATACTAGACGATAATATATGAGTAGAATTACAGAGGACGAGAAAAGCGGCGGTTGAGGATCGGATACATATGCTATGACCATGCCGTGCTACTGAGATCTTGCTTATTCGAAAATGTCCATGATTGATGGAATTGCTTGCGACTGTTTTTTATTGTTAACGATCTTTGTCAGTGGTGGTGCACAAACCACCACATTTTAGCAGAACCAAAGCTTATTAATATTTATATTTTTTTCAACATCGTAAGATTATTAACGATATTTGCAGTAGTATTTGTCTGCTACCATCATGGAGTGTTATATAATTAATAATAAATGTTAACACCAAATAGAACAGCACAAAAACTATAACTATATAAGACTTAAGCTTGAAAGTGCGAATTTCGATAAAAAGAAGAAAACAAAACCATTATAAAACACTCTCGACCCAAAAGGAATGCCATGGCCTCACCAAAATAAAACTATTTACGAGATTGCTCATGGCTTAGGCAGCAGTGGCAAACAGATAGCAGGGTAGACACCTCAGAGAAGCTATTCTGTATGTGGCGACTTTACGACTGTTCATAAAGCTGAGAGATCTTCCAGCTCCTTCACCAACCAAGTAGGAGACATGCCATACCCACTTATTTCGTCGAGGTTCGTACAAAGACAGCAGGTCGCCTTTGTTTTTAAATTTAATGAAAACAAACCGGGAAGTACCAGCAAGAAGGCCGTCCGCAAGAATAACGCAAGAACAAATAAAAGAAAAAAGGATGAAAAAAATACGATTGTTACGCGAAGCAAAGCCGCAAAAATGCAGTTGTATTATCAGAAACTAATGGAATAAAATAATCTAGTTGCGGCTCCTTCGGCCCCAAAAACTGATTGTGCTAGCACTAACAGTTTCGCAAGTCTAGCCCCGTCGGAGGTGGATATTGAAAACCGAGATATTAAAGAGCTAGGGGCGTAACTACTAACAGCAAAAGCTCGACGTGAGAAGAAAAAGAAGAAGAAAATAATAGCCGAGGCTGAAAAACAAAAGGCCAATCAACGAAAACAACAACAACAAAAGTCAGAACTACAACAACAACGCCAAAAGAAAATGCAATAAAACATAGGCCAACAAAAGGCAAGAAAGCAGACCGCAGCCCTACAGACTGCCGATCCACTTTTTTTTAATTTACACAAACTCGCGCACAAAAGGGGATTTTGGAGTACCCTTAAATCTCAGAGCACAGTGCAAGCGAAAGGAGAGGAGGTGGATAAGGAAAGGAGGTATCGGTGTAGATTGGTCTTAAATGTCTAGACATTACAACTACGAGGAAACACATGATCAGGTAGAGTATTCCACATTCGTGTGGTTCGGCTAAAGAATGACTCTCTATGTCTGTTTGTGCCCATGAAGTTGACTTCCAACCTGAACTGATGCGCATTCTCAGATTGACGTGTACCGCGGGAAAGCGTATATCGAGGAGGCGGAACACATAAAGCAAGTTCAGTTGACCGTGATAATACCCATAGAAGAGAGATAGACACGATACGTTGCGCCTATGTTCCAACGGCGGAATTGCTCGACTCCAAGCTGGGTCGCCAATAAGTTTCACTCCTCATTTTTGCATCCTATCGAGCACGTGCAGTTCAGTTTTGGATGCGCCTGACCAAATATGGGAGTTGAACTCAATTTTGGGACGAATATACCCCTTGTAAATAGTGGCCGGGTTGGATGGAGTGAAGTATTTTTTGCGTCTCTTAAGGAATCCCATGCAATTGGCCGCACCTTTCGCAGCTTCAAAAATGTGGTCGCTCCAATTAAGAGTCGAATTAATTCAAGTGCCGAGTGATAGTTCCTTGGCTTCTCCGATGCAAGTGCCGTTCATCGACAGTGTATTTACTTCGGGGTTCGCCTTTGACGACACGAGACAGCACTGAGTTTTTAAGGCATTGAACTCCTCTCGGTTAGATAATCCCCATTGATATATCTTGTTGAGGTCGGAATTCAGTATATTAAGCATAATCTGCTGATTGGTATTCACGTTCGAAGAGTTTGGGCGGAAATGTTCGTATGAGTATGAGAAACTTAATGTGCTATCATCGGCAAACGAGTGGATTGGGTGGTGAGTAAAGGACAAGAGATCATTTATAAAAATGAGGAAGAGAGTGGATGAGAGTACTGAACTTTGGGGAACACCTGTATCAATTTGATGGGAACCAGATTTGACGCAATCAAGATCCACTTGGATTGAACGGCCAGAAAGATAGTCTCATATCCATTGGATCAGGGAATTGTCCACTCCATATGAATGTAATTTTGATAAAAGGGCGGGATGCCAAACCTTGTCGAAGGTTTTCGAGATATCCAGTGCAACAACCTTGCTTTCTCCGAAGTAGTGGGCTCCACTTTTCGGTAAGATACGCCATCAAATCTCCTGTGGACCTGCTGCTAGGAAAGCCACATTGGCGGTCATTGAGGAGGTCAATTGATTCCAGATATTTCGAAAGTTGACGGCTAATCAATGATTCCATTACTTTCGAGAGAATAGAAGTTAGTGCCATGGGTCCATAAGAAAAGAGGGATGATTTGTAGCCCTTTTCGGGAATCCGGTGAATGTTCGCTGACTTCCATCTATTTGGGAAACGGCCAGTAGAATAAGACAAATGGAGGAGTTTCCGCAGTGGTTTAGAGAGTGTAGAGGAACATTTCTTCAACAGAATTGGGGGAATTCCATCCGGACCAGCGGATTTGTGTGCGTTTAGATCCTTGAGTGCCCGGGTAACAGTACGCCTTCGGAAGCGAATCTGGCTCATGGTGTGCTGCTTATGCTCAAGTTGAGGCGGAACTGATGTGGTATCAGGCAGCGTTGGGGTGGCTGCAAAATGTGCAGCAAGTAGATTCGCTTTCTCTATTACAGTGGTGACTGGTCTGTCATCGACTATTAGCGAAGGAATGGATGAGGAGACCGAGTTCTGGATATTCTTCACAAATGCCCAGAAGTTTCTACTACCTGTGGGAGAGTGTAGGACTTTTTGTCTCATTGTCTCGTCATGCAAGAAGTTTCCGCGTTAAATATACGCATTGCAGTCATTTCTAGCTCTCTTAAATATTTGCCGGTTTTCCTCAGTATTGTTTGATTTATACAACCGGAAACTCAACACTTTAGCCATAGTGGCTTCTCTGCACCCGGAATCGAACCAGATATTTGTCTTGGGTTTGATACTCTTTACTTTGTGTGGAATAAAGGTTCGCTTGCCAAACAGAATCGTGTTCGTCAATGTGTCCGCTATAGAGTCAACATCATTATTAAGGAAAAAGAATGGCCAATTTAACTTCCCAAAAAAGTCGTTCACACCTTCCCAGTTGGCTTTCTCATAGAACAATACTGTTCTTTTGTGAGTTTTCTCGTTAGCGTTGCTGTTAGTTAGAAGAAATTTAGCTGACACGACACAGTGGTCTGAAGTGCCCAAGGGCGAAAAATTTCAATTGTGTATTTGTTTGGGTGGGAGGTGAGAAACAGGTCCAGTGGGTTGGCGGGATGACTATCTATATCTGGTACCCATGTAGGCTCATTCACGAGTTGAGTTAAATTATTTGACTCAGCAAAGAGCTGAGCATACTGACCTTCAGGTGTTGAGTAGGCAGGATTTATTCACGCGAAATTAAATTCTGGATCGGAGCTGAGTCCATATTGTGGCAGAATCTGATAAGGAATATCACTTCGTATGTATGTAGCTAGATCACGATGTGGAAAGAACAAAGGCACTAGGTTATAACCGGTGAGAAAAGAACAGGTAAGTAGTGGCGTTCGAGTGAACCGCCACAGGATCACGAGGCAGAGGCGCACGTGCTGACTTGTCGGCGGTTAGTTTTACGTTTTACTACATCAATATACCAATAAAAAATCGACAATGTCACAAATCAACGCAGCAAACATTGACTGTAAGGAGCTGGTAAGTCTATGTAAGGAAGCAGTAGGGAATAATTTCTTAATTAAAATATATAATACAAAAACAGGCATGCCATTCAAAACCAAAGGTTGGCAACCATTTAAAAATAAAGAATTTTTTAAACAACAGCTGTGTGAAGTCCGGACAGAATCACACTGCAGAACAGTACATACTATGAAATCAAAGAGTAGAAGATAAATACCTTTTAAAGTGTGCAGTATGTAGGATGAGGGACACCCCGGTAAGTATCGAAGTTGTCTCAGAATATATCGAATGACGGAATCGAACTATAAAAAGTACTATTCAAATGAGACTTTATATATTGAAGCCTACATAAATAGGATAGATAATTTTATGATCAAATTAATCAGAAGACACATTGTGAGAGCAATAAGCTCGTCCAATGACCTAATTTTCGGGGCTTACTATCCAAAGGACGTGAGGATCATTCTTGGTGATTTGAATGCTAAAATAGGTCGGAACGATGGACTACGAATTCCGAACTGACAGTATCAACGAACTTGGTCGTTGCGAGTACCAGGTTTCTGTGTAAAGATATTCACAAAGCCACCTGGGTGTCACCTGATGGAACCCTCGCAACCAAATTGACCACGTTTTGATAAATCGCCTCCACCCCTCGAGTCTGATGATGGTACGAACGTACCGAGGTGCGGATTGCCTTACGGAGACGTATTGCAACTGCGGATCAGATTCGGATCAACACGGCTGCCTTACGCATTGAGAACACCAGAAATACCGTTGGTCATATGATAAGACACGCCCTCGAAGAGCTCGATGGAGGGAGAGTAAGTCCTGGGGCCAGAATGCCGGTCGTATAAAAGACTGTCATTAGTAATGCCAACTCCATCGTAGGCAGTAGTCGTAGATACCGGAACGGCTGGTTTGATGGTGCGTGCAAACTAGCGACAAGTGCATGGAAAAAGAACTTGTCTGTGAAATAGAGAAAAAAAAGACACGGAGGCTCCCACCAGTCGTGGAGGTTCTACCAAATAATCCGCAGTATGGCGGGGGCATGGTTCCGCCAAACCCCACGGTAGAATTCCCTAAAAACCTCCATTACCTCATCCCTAGACGCATAAGTTTTTGCCAATGCAATCGCATTAGGCACCTGAAAATGCTACATGCATTAATTGGAGCAAAGCTATAATGGTAAAGCTTCTGCAAAAGAATTCTTACCTTTTCAAGCATTCCTTCGCTTACAATTCCTGTAAGAGTTCTTTATTACCTTGTCATAAATTACCTGAAAGAAAATTCATCGGTTATATATAATACAACCGCATATAAGGAAATATTACCCTTGCGTCGTCTATTCCTAGCTTCATTCATGTGTACGATAAATTTCTGTATGTATACATTGGCTGGCGACCTTTTTCTCCCAGCAATAAAATTCTCTGTCTCGCACAATGTGCAAACCAAAGGAAATGCGCATTCCGCTTCTTTTGGCATCAATTAAATCCTACAGCATAAACAAATGCAAATAGGAATTCAATACGTACCCTTACTAACGATGCCATAAACACCATTTCCCAGTAACCTAGCTAAAACCAATTTTCATTTCATTTCCACATCGCATCGTTGTCTCTTTGTTTGGCCGCGACGCACATGCATCCGACGATTTCGGTTTTGTTGGTTTTACCGAAATCGTATCCCATGAATGCTCTTTATTCCCTTTCCTTGTTCTAGGTTCGTTTTTCATCTATGAAAGGACCATGCACACATACCACCATGATCAAGATTAGCGAGTGATCTCTGCACGAGATAATTATCGCTAAATCTCATTCCAACCACCGTTCGCGACGGTAGGTTTTTCTCCCGCACTCCGCAAACCGCGTTTAATTTTACCGCGTTGTCTTTGCGAACAGTTTAATTCTCCTGTTGTTGCTCTTCTCTTGGTTTTGTTTCGGCGGAATGTATAGTGACGGTGGCGGAAGAAGGGAATCAGCGCCGTGCGCCGGTGCAGCATACTTCTTCCCCGACACATACACACCACGCTGCACCTGCTGCAAGGATACAGATGGTAATCTGATCACCGATCCTGAAGGCATTCTGGAGCGATGGGGAGTGCACTTCAATGAATTCCTAAATGGTCAGCTCACAGAAGAATTGGAGGCTCCACCAATGCAAGATCAAAACCAAATGCTACCCACACCAAGCATTGAGGAAACATAAAAACCATAAGACAGCGCAAATCAAATAGGGCACCTGGAGCTGATGGCATACCAGCTGAGCTGATCAAACAAGCAGGGACAGCGTTACATCACGTAATTTATGAGATCGTGGTGCATGTATGGGAGCAAGAAGAGATGCTGGAAGATTGGCGTCGCGGAATAGTTTGCCCCGTACATAAGGGGGCAGATATCACAATGTGCAGCAACTATAGGGGTATAACATTGCTGAGTACCGCCTTTAAGATACTCTCCTCTGTCCTACAAGACCGGATAGCCCCATACACTAAAGTCATCATTGTTCAATATGAGTGTGGCTTCATCCCAGGCAAATCAGCGATTGATCAGATAGTCACTCTAGGCAGGCGATGGAAAAATCTCTGGAATTTAAGATCCCTTTATGTTTTAGGATGCGATCCTGGTTGGGAGGCGACCAGGGAGGCGACGTCCAAGATGATGCCCTATAACTCTCTTCGGCATTTCACTGACTTTCAATTATAAACTCACGGTTTTTTTTTATACTAACGCGCGCACAAAAGGGGGACTTTGGAGTACTGTAGGGGTAGGAGAAGTATTGCACCAAGAGACGGGCACACGGATCCACTTCTTCCCCCAACAAATGTTCAAAGAAATTGTCTCCAAAAATCCGAGCACCAAAACAACGAGGAAAAATTAAACACACGGATATTGTTGGTTATATTTTTATTGTACACTAAGTTTTTTTGAGATGTTTCGCCTTAGATTCTATTTTAACATTGAATTTGTTTTTGATTTAAACGACACTTGTTTGCAAAAAATTTTAAACGTATACGTATGAAATGAATATATTAGAACACGATTACACGAGAGTTGAGTGTAACGACCCTAATACTTATGGGCGCTTCAAAGGTTGATAATTGACTGCTCTAATTAGGGGTGAAATTCTGTGTTCCATTTTTGCACACAGAACAACCAAAAGAGATCACGCCTCTGCTCTCTCATTGTCACGACCGTCGAAGTGTGGTAAAAAATCGGTTAATTGATAATCGACGAACATGGGATTATGAGAGAACAGAAACACGATGTACGATGATCTCGGGGTGGTTTTGGTTGTGTGTGCTGGTATCAAATGGAGTTTCTGAGTATGACGTACTGCCCTAGTGTTACGGCTGTGGTGATCTCAGAGTGCATTGAACCATATGGAAACAGAACTATGGAGGAAAGGAAATGTAGCCGGTGCTTTTCACCCGCGAAAAGAGATCATTGATCCCAGGCGAATGGATGATCTGTGGAAAATCGATAGGACGCTACATCGGATAGGGAAATAATAACGTGGGAAAATCGCTAAGGAATGCGGTAATTACCCAAGCCATTGCATGATGATGCAACCGCGTCGTTTGATTCGACTTGGTTGTTGCTAACCAACATGAATGGAATTTCCGGTGGAAATCTCATAGTTAGAGGAATGGAGTTGCCGTATGGCAAAAAGAGTAGCTAAACTCAATTATGCACTATCTGCATTGGATAATGAGTTTAGCTATGCGTCCTTTGGGAATACATGATATTTCAGGTGAATAGCATGAACGGTGGAATAGGGGATAATATGACACGCTGAAAGCGATCGAAATAAGGCGGAAATTGTGGGTTGGTTCTCCATGTAGTATAGAGAACCCCCACAGTAGCCTTAAATGTCAGAGCACACTGCGAGCGGAACATGCAACCAAAAATGTCTAACTTTTATTTTCAGTATTTAAGTTAGTAAGGCAAATAAATTAATCCTATTTTAGGGAGTTTGCTTCGATTTAATACCGTGACGCTGTTTGCTGCGAGAAAGCACGACCTGTTGACTAGCGAGTGGTGTAGTCGCGACGAAGAGCTGGCAGTAACTAAAAGCCGTTGGTCACATTTGAAAAGGGTGAGAATTCGATGGCGTCCCTAGCTGATGACGCATTGTCAGCTGGCGGAATTATAGTATTTTGAGTGAAGCAACTTCTGTTATTGTGAAAAAAATGGATAAAAAGGAATTTCGCGTGTTGATAAAATATTGCCTTTTGAAGGGAAAAAAAAACAGTTGAAGCAAAAACTTGGCTTGATGACGAGTTTCCAGACACCGCCCCAGGAAAATCAACCATCAAGGATTGGTATATCATTCACGAATATTTGGGTATGAGAAAGCTCTGTGCAAAGTGGGTGCCGCGCGAGCTCACTTTTGACCAAAAACAACGACGAGTTGATGATCCGGAGCAGTGTTTGGAGATGATCAAGCGTAAGAAACCCGAGTTTTTGCGTCGATATGTGACAATGGATGAAACATGGCTCCATCATTTCACTCCGAAGTCCAATCGACAGTCATCCGAGTGGACTGCACACGATGAACCCGCCCCAAAGCGTGGAAAAACGCAACAGTCGGCTGGCAAGGTTATGGCGTCTGTATTTTGGGATGCGCGCGGAATAATTTTCATTGACTATCTTGAAAAAGGAAGGACCATCAACAGCGACTATTACACAGTGTTATTGGACCGTTTGAAGGACGAAATCGCCGAAAAACGACCGCACGTGAAGAAAAAGAAAGTGCTGCTTCACCAAGACAATGCACCGTGTCACAAGTCAGTGAAAACGGTGGCAAAAATCCATGAATTGGGCTTCGAATTGCTTCCGCATCCACCGTATTCTCCAGATCTGGCCCCCAGCGACTATTTCCTGTTCTCAGATGTCAAAAGAATGCTCGCTGGGAGGAAATTTTCGTCGAATGCAGAGGTGATCGCCGAAACTGAGGCCTATTTTGAAGCAAAGGACAAATCGTACTACAAAAAAGGTATCGAAAAGTTGGAGGGTCGCTATAATCAGTGTATCACCCTCGAAGGGAATTATGTTGAATAAAAAAAACGAATTTTGCCAAAAAAATGTGTTTTACTATGGAAGACCGGGGACTTTTCTTGTTGACCTGTTATTTATTTGCAGTTCCGCAACACTTTATATCATCTATTCATAGACTTTAAGGCCGCCTACGATAGCATAGACAGGATAGAACTATATAATGGGATGAGAGACTTCGGCATTCCAAACAAATTGATACGACTTTGTAGGTTGTCCATGACCAACGTAACTAGTCAAGTAAAAATAGCGGGATTGCTGCCTAAACCAATAAACATCTTTAATGGACTCCGATAGAGGGACGGTCTGGTCAGTCTCCTCCTGCCTCTGGCGTTACAACTAGAGGGACTATTCTCACCAAGCCAGATACTTGCCTATGCAGATGACACCGACATCATGGGTAGATCCGATTCGGCTGTACACGATTCCTTCACCCAGATCGAACAGGCGACACAAAAACTGGGACTGTACATTATGAGGGGAAAACTAAGTAAGAAGAGAAGACCTAACGTTGGTCAAACTATCAGGGTAGTGGAGCACGAATTTGAAGTAGTGCAATCCTTTCACTACCTTGGGTCTATAGTATCAGCCGATAACAATATGGAAGAAGAAATACGCGAGCTGCTGATCAAATTCAACAAAGCCTACTATGGTCTACCTAGGCTCTTTAAATCCCGAAATTTATCCAGAACATCCAAGCTACTACTGTACAAGACCATGGTCTTACCAGTACTCATGTGTGGATCCGATACCTGGGTGCCCAATAAAAGGCACTCTGAACTCTTAGCCGCGTTCGAGAGGAAGGTCTTAAGAAGAATTGTTGGCCCCGTATGTGAGGGAGGACGATTCCGGAGACGCTACAAACATGAGTTGTACGCAATCTACCTTGAAGCTAATGTTGTAAGACAAATCAAGTTCGGTAGACTCCTGTGGACACCTAGCTCGAATGAGCGAAGAGAAGTCTGTCCGGAAAGTACTTTGGGACACGATGTATGGAAGGAGACAGCGCCGCAGACTTTGTATGTGAAGGAGGGATTGCGTAGACCAGGACGCCCAGAGCCTGGGAGTGTCAAACTGGATGACATTGGCTCGAAATCGGGACCGATGGAGAGATTTGTTAAATAAGGCCAAGACCGGATCCCGGTTATAGTGACGATAATGATGACCATGGAAAGAATGCGAAGAAATCGAATGCTTATAATCTTTGGCAACTTTGATTAGGCCAAATTAAAACGCAAGCTCTCCGTCTTTAAAATGAAATCTGTCGTCTATATCACATGTTGGACCACAATGTACGAACATATGTCGAGTCTGTAAACGAGTGTAAATGAGTCTCAGTTAGGGGTAGATAATTGGGTTTGGGTATTTCTAAATATTGGTGAAAGGCGTTTACGTTCATATTAGTGGAACAGAGTCCTTACACTGTTGTTACCAGTTAAATGTTGACAATGTTTCGCAAGCGGATCGGATTTCGTGGATACATTTGATTTCTTATCAGACTATTTGTCTGTTATCATTCTTTAAACTTTAGTGCAGGCCATCAGCCAATGTCCGAAACGTAGTAGGCAAAGGTTTATTCTGGCCATATCGCACAACGTACAGGGTAACGTGTTGTCATCTCACATGTTTCAACCTTTTTTTAGAACGAGCTAATTAGCCGAGCTCCGAAAAATGGTCAAGGATTTTTCCCGACCATTTCGCGGAACATATAGCTCATTGAGGGCTTACTTCACCGGGCAACAGCGCATTGGGGCCGCACCTATCGCAATATTTAGTCTCCCTTACGACAAGCCGGTCTAGCTGCAGATCTTTTCTAAAGCTCTACTGACAGAACATACGTTTCACGTCACAAGTCAAGACCAATGACTATCTATGCCTACTTCTTTTATCCTGTTACTTTTTCCGACCGACACTTTGTTTTTATATTTATAAGTAACTCTGAATGCTGTTTGTATGTGCGCTCCTTGTAAAATAAAATGCGGGATGTCGACTTTGTTCCCTTGTTTGATTATAGTACTCTTCTTCTAACACTACAGTCCGCCAAATACACAATATATGATAAACTATTCCTCATCGGAAGCAGGTAATTAACATACAAAAATTATGTCCTGTGGTTAGTTAAGGCCCGTAACGATAACAAAGTCATACCACTGTTAAGGGAGATTTAGTACTTAATCTATAAATGTAAACACTGCAGTTGTTCTATAAAAGTTGAATGTGTCTTGGAATTAGTCAAAGTAACTATCCGTAACGAATGATCTCGTCTCTTAGACATAAGGCATTACGAGGTGACTGAACATTGTTCAGGGGTAGAAAATTTACTGTGGAACAGAAAACAGCATGTAAACCAAAGTTATAATTGACTGTGTTAATGCTTGCACATGATATAAAAATGACCATACCAATTAATCTCTCAATAACCCCCCACCGGTCCACTTGTTACACTTCCCTTTACTATTTTACTGCCCCTACAATATTTGAAATATGTCATCGATAAGTCTATTCAACATTGTGGAGTTTTTTTTCTTACCTCAAGTCTATAAGTCTACAGCGTCAAGGTCACAAAGCCGTAAATCCCTAATAGGTAATGAGCCAAAGACGCGTCGCAGTCGAGACAAGTTCTCATGGTCATTGCAGTCCGTCTGACGTCTCACAAGGTGATCCCTCTTCAAACAGCCGCCAGGTAAATGGGTGTGCGAATGTGATGCATATTACTTCGTTCGGCCAGCGGGCCCATCCAAGTGCATAATTTTGATTTCATTTCATTTCGCTTCACCTTCTTCATCATTCGTGGATCTCGCCCAGTTTCACATATAGCTCAACGTCAAATTGCCTTGGGGCGGAGCTTCCGAATTGAGGATCATTTTCTGTGATAACTGAATGAACATGAGAAGATGCCGAAACGTTGCTCCCCAGGACGTGATCACTCGGCATGAGTAGCGAACAGGCTACACTGCTAGGGGATTTGAGCCTTTCTCTCTCTGGGTTGGACGGACGATCTTCGGAGCGCTGAGAACTTGCTTAAGCGACGATCGTATCGAAATACGAATCTGCATGCAAACGAAAATGCAAACTAGCTTCGTTGGAACCACCAGCATCTTTGCCCTGTCGGGGGATGCACCCAATTTCGATCACAAACACAATCCAACTCCCTGGGAACCGGGTAACCGATCGCAGGGGGATCTCACTGTTGATCAGCATCGATGTGTTCGTGTGGCACTGCCAAAGCACGTATCTGCAGTTGACGGAATTGCTCGCGCATTGTCTGTTTACCATAAACAAAATGGTAGAGGGATCCAATGCATTTCGTGCACCGTCTCGTACGTCTGCAGGACGTTGGTGAAGCGCTTGCATCATTACGCGATCGCTATGGAACGTTCGTTGGCACAGACTGGGCTCCAATATTGTGAGCAATTTATTAAAAGGCACGAATTGAATTGAACGCCCGAGAAGTCATAAGCAGTGCGCACAGTATTGCAGCACGATCGGGCAACAAATATAAAGGAGTGCTACGAACGACCTTTGTGGTGCGCGACCGCGTCCAGCGCCCGATCAATTTGGTTAAATCAAAAGCAGAATCAAGAGCAAGGTGCATATAATTATCGTCGAGGATTTATGACACCCGACGCCAATGGAGCCGGCGGGAACACGCGGCCACGGGGGATGCCCAAAGATCGGTGTTGTGCGATGGGAAATTTCATTTAATTTGCATGATCTGCACAGGGAACGTCAGAAAGACTCCAACGTTGGACAAGTGTTTTGTGGTGCAGTGTTGGTTGCCGTTTGGTCGCTGGTTGGTAGTTGCCTCAGACAGGTTGTGTGGAAGGCTATTATTAGTCTTATGGGAGAAGAAGGATGAATTTGGTGGATTGCTATCGACATAGAGCAACAGAGATAACCAAAAGAAGAATGTTCAGAAAGCATGACGAGAAGGTTAGGTCTATCTCTTGTTCCTCAAAGAGATGTGTATCTTAAATTGGTTTCGTTTTGTGAGCGCATTGTGCGAGATTGAATCAGAATTAGAATCGTGGTTGGTAGTTGATTGGAGGGTGGGCACTTTTGGAAAAATCGCTTTCAATTTGAATTTAAAGGGGGGCGAAATGTTTGGGTTATGACGAAATGTACATAGAAGCTTAAGTGTATAGATTTATAAGATCGGCCATGTGGTGCTTACTGATCGGGCACTGATCAGCAATGGCGTTGGCAGGTGTATCGTAGATTAATATAACCGAATTATTGTGATTCATCGGTAACTATTATTCTGTACTGTAAAGGCAGATTTCATTTAATTTTGGGCTAATAAATTGTTCATTTACTGATCAGCTTCCTAGACAATGTGACTTGGATCTTCATTTTGGAGCGCATAATATGAATTATAGACAATAAAGGGCTGAAACGACACCATAAAGTCTATAAAACCGTAAGGGATTTATGGAAAAGAACCAGCGACCTCATAGATAAATATTTTTGTAACGGACGTGAAGGTTAGCATCAATTTTATTGTAGATTCTTACTTTGGGAGACTGGATATGTAGTTATTTATTTGGTTATTAGCTTTAGAATTTGCACAAGGTAATTACCTTGTCCGGAAAAACAAATTATTCCGGACAATTTAACAAGTCTCGGATATGGACCGGATACCGGTGGAGAGACTTGCTAAATAAAGCCAAGACCCGATCCCGGTTGTAGTGCCGATGGTGATGATGATGATGATTAGCTTTAGAAAGACTGAGTGGGCTAAAGTTGTCAATTAAATTAAATTAAATTAAATAACCAAAATTCAAATATAAAGTTGACAAAACAAAAGTATACATATACATTAAAGGTTACATAAATGGAAGATAAATTTATAAGAGCTCCTCGATAGTATAGTGGTTAGTATACCCGCCTGTCAAGCGGAAGACCGGGGTTTGATTCTCCATCGGGGAGCCTCTGGCGCGAGACTAACGACCTTTCCCGGAAAAAATAAATCATTATGGAAAATTTAACAAGCCAGTTGTAGTGCCGATGATGATGAAATTTATAAAAAGAAGAAGTAATAAAAGGAAGACAAAGAAGTACAAAAATGAAAACGCAGAAATTATATAAAACAAAAATTAAATAGTTAATATAAAACAGTATGCACTAGAATAAAAACCATTAGATATTAAAAATAAATTTAAAGAAAAAAATAGAAAGTGTAAAAAAATATATAAGTAGAAAAAAATATGTTCCTAATGAAAATGATCACCAAAGTAAAGGGCTTTTCGGAAAGACGCTGTGTATCTTAATATGGTCGCACCCTTGAACTTTTTTCATGATTTTTCAATGTCGAAACGTCAGCCAAAACGTTTGCATCATTATGCTATCGCAATTTTTTTTTAATCACAATTAAATTCAAGAACCAGCAATCTTTGGAAACGATTTAAAACTACTAGCGAGATTCAGAGTTTTAGAGTTTAGTGGGGCTACCACCCCATTTTTGGCTTCATTCGTGCAATATAAGTGCCTACAACTAAAGTGTATATAACTTACAAACTAAAAAGCTTAAGAACTATCTTAACTAGGCTTAACCGAAGGTAACAAATTAAGAAGGCTGGAGAAGGGGCGGGGTGGGGCCAAGTTATAGTATAGTGTAGAAGAGCTGTGGGGGTAGAAGTATTATGCCAACGTATGGCAAGTATTCACTCACTCCCCAACGATGTTGCTTCGACGAAAATGTTGTAACTCCAGGAAGACAGGAACAATTGAAAACACACAGCAGTTTTGAGGTTAATCTGTTTTTTTATTTCACTTATTAATATAATCCTATTAAATAGTTTATATATATATAATCCAAGTTTAAACACTTTTTCCTCGACACTGTGACCGCGGTAATTAATTATTTGACTCAAATGCATGTGAGCACTATGGAGTTGAGATGTGACTCGCGAAACGTGTGTGGCCACAATCACGGTTGAATAGCGACCGGGGTGAATTAGGGTTGAAATTCATATTTCTTTCTACACACAGGACAACCAAAAGAGACCACGCCTCTGCTCTCTCAACCCCACGCACGTCAAAGTATGAGTAACTTTTGTTAATAGGGTAATTGACGGACATGAAGAATGAGAGAACAGAAAACATGATATGCTGTGATCTCGGGGTAGCTTTGGTTGGGTGTGTTGGTATCAGATGCAGCTACTGACACGACCTACTGACCCAGTGGTACGGCTATGGTGTAGTTAGAGCGCATTGAACCGTGGAAAGAAATACGAATGAGAGGGAAACCTAGCGGATGTTACTCCCCTGCAAAGAGAGATAATTGATCCCAAGCGAATGGGTGGTCTGAGGGAAAGTCGATAGGACGCCGCTGATGTTTGGGAAATAATTCGCGTGAGAACCAGACTCTAAGACGCTGAAATTACCCCAGCTATTTTGCTATGATGCAACAGCGTCGTTCTTTTAGACTTGTTGTTGCTAACCGACATTGTGGGTTGTTTCTCATGTAGAATAGAGAAACCCCCCACAGAGCCACTTAAGATTGATGGTGGGGATGGTTTAGGAGGCGGTGCCTGAGAGTATGGGTAGAGAGGTGAAAGTCAAACAAGGTGGAGTTGGAGTTAACATTTCTCAGCATCCGCATCAATTGACAACCCCCCCCCCCCCCCCCCCCACTTCCCGATAGCGCTGTTTTTGTGCTTCAAAGTTTTGACGGGTTGTTTGGCAATCTGAATTGAAGTCACCGTTTTGATTGTTTTCTCAGTTTGATTCCTGGATGAGGGATCAATACTAATGTGGATGTGTGGTTTGAACACTGAAGCCAGGTGTTATGTAAATATTTCAACTTTATCTTCACTTCTGCGTACCCACTGTCCCTGCGCATCCTTTATAGATGGCACTTGAATAAGGGGACGTTTAAACTTGCTTGACTTCCAGAAAGAGTAATCCTTATACGCGCCGGACTTAGTTCACTTAGATACTCATCTCTACAACAAAGTTTACCATATGTTCTTTAATTAATTTGTTAACTACAATAGATTGCTCACCTTGTTAAATATTTTTTTATCGTTAGGGTGTCTGGATCTGTGCCAGGTTTGTCAAGCTTTCCGCCTCTCTTGTTCATAAGGTCTTTTCGGAATTTTTCCCGATATGTATATTTATTTCTGTTATTTCTGGGAACAGCTGCATTCAATCATAGTAGTACTGGAGTGTGGTCAGACGTTAAGTCAACTATGCTATCTGTTTCAAAGTAATCCTATACCGTTGCTTTCAAAATAAATAAATCGATCAGGTCAGGAGTTTTGTTGCTATCATTAGCCCAGTATATTTGTGAACAAGACGAATGATCATAAGGGCCTGTTATGGTGCGTTCACGCGTGGAACATGTATGGAGACAGAGCAAGTAATGCCTGCACATCACCACGAAATTAGTCCGTTCGAGAAACAATGTCAACTTTCAACAAGTAGTGGGATTTTGTAACATTAGAGGCGTCGGCTTTACCAATACGAATATAAAGTCCATCCACCAACATTTTCAAGCAGCGAAACCTTATATTTTAGCCCTAACCGAGACCCAGGGCGACTCCTCAACTGACTACACAGGATATGATGCTCATTCGAGAATTTCTTCTAAGGGTGGAGTCTGTGTGTTCACTCGATCCGGTTTGGCTTGCCAAAGGGAAGAAGCATAAGAATCCAATAACTTGGATAAGATTTAGATAAAAATTGCTGTAGAATTCTGTGCAATTTCTTTGTTTTCTCTACCGCTCCCCGAATAACGATCGACCGTCGACTGGATACATATCAACAACCCGGCTTCTAAGATTGTCATTTTTGACGTCTTTCAATTACATAACTCCGGCTGATTGGTACATTCTAGAACCGAAGAGGTTGGGAGATTGGCTGAAATATTGACTGTTAGCCACAAATTGGCTCAACTCTTGGAAGAAACTACGCGAATGCCGGATATCCGAGATGATTTTGCGAACATCCTGGATTTGTTTCTAACATACGAGCCGTGCATTTATGCATGGGAACGACTAAGCTATTGAGAAACCCATATCATTGCTTCATATCGGTTGCGCAATAATTCACATTTCAAACGAATAACCAACCTAAGCAACTTCGTCAAATATGGAGAACTGGGGCTGCTAATTGGGACGATTTGCGGGATTTCTTCGCATCCTTTCCTTGTTCAGACATGTGCTTTGAAGACACAGAGATTATTCTTCTAAACGAAATTCATTTGATATACCTTGGTTTGATAAAAAATACGACCAGATTACAGCGGAAAAAAATTGAGCCGTTAAACAATGGCGCTGCAATCCTACGGAGGTCAACAGAACCAATTTTCTCAGAATCACAAACACGTGCAACCAGGCAATTGATACCCTGAAGAAGGGTCACAAAGACGAAGTGACCAACAAACTGTTTAAGGGTTCAACTGGCTCACGTCACATCTGGCCAATGGCAAAACCTATCATCAACACCTTCGCTTTCTCCTTTTTTCCCACGGTGGCGAGGAACAAATTTTGCGGATGATAGTACACATCTTTCCTCAACGGCCGATTAACGTATCAACGTCGTAGCACCTGAAATGGAGCCAGATCAACTCTGTGAACCGGCATCTGGTTAGAATTCTACAAATGTTAAAAGCCAATTTTATTGACTTTAATACAACGAAGACGCAATATACAACGTTTACAAGGAAAAATGTATCGTCGGTTCCGCACTTGATGGCGGTCGGGCCCTTGAATCGAAATAAAGTATGAATTTGCTCGGCGTCACCGTCTGCGAGAATGTATCGTGGCGTTAACATGTGTAGAATATTTAAAAACATGTCTACTTCAGCCAATCGATTGATAAATGTTAAAGTATTCAATGTCTACCTACCGGCACAAAAGATGTCGCACTCTATATATATATCATCATCATCATCGGCACTACAACCGGGAACCGGTCTTGGCCTTATTTAGCAAGTCCTGAGGCTTGTTAAATTTTCCATATATATATATATATATAAAGCGTTTGCGACGATAGTGAAGAGCGTGTGATTCGAACCGACGCTATCACGGTTAGAATCACTAAAATATGGTACCAAAGCTCAACGCATTAGGCCACTGACGCGTGTACGAATTCGATTTCGAAACTCAAGTGCATTCGACCGATGTGGAAATGCTATATTATTGCTATGGTATACGGCTTTAATGCATGTGCTTTTGGCCATATGCATATATAGGGTGGCGCAAAATTAATCAACAATTTCGTTTTTGAATTACTTATTTACACCGAAAAAAAATGATTTTGAGTGATGAAAATCTTTATTTGGACCTTTACAATTTTTCCTGTTAAGTTATCAGATGACTGCAGCTGTCTAGTTGACAAATGTCAGATATGATTGACGTACGACGCCATTTGCAAAAATTATAAAATTTTCGGATAGGGTGCTTAATTTTGTGCCACCAAAAACTTGGCAATAAGATGAGATGTTTGAGTCAGTGGTGCTTTCTCAATTCACGTAGAATTTTTTCTGTGAGGGCAAATAAGCCTCTGAAATATTCGGGTGGTCAATTACCTGTGGAAATAGATTAAGTCATGAGAGATTGTGACACTTGTTTCCTAACTGTCAATTTCTTTATGGCCTGGATTTGGGTTCTCTTATCATGGCTGCGTCTGGTCGATATCTTGAACGTGATACTTGCCACTTATTAAACCGTGAAACATCATCGGGACATGTTTCGATCGAAAAAATGGAGTTTGCGCCACTTTTGACTACATCATCTTTGCTATTTAGTAAAGGCTTAGAAGCTTGTGGTGATTCCAATAAACGCACATGAATGCACAGAGAGAATCAAGAAAGCAATCATCAGAACCATATACTAAAGCATTATACCCGTATCTTAAGTAACGAGTTGAAATATCTTCGTGTACACGCGGCTGTGGTCTGAGGTAATAATGCTTTGGTTCTAACTTTTTCATAGCGTGGGTTCGAATCACATTCATCACATCGTTGCAAAACCTTATAACCCATTGCCAATCTATGTCTGATATTTTAAGGGTCAATGATGCATGAACCCCCGACAGTTCTTTTGGTGCGCTTTTACGTCATGTCGGTGTTACGACGTACGCATAAAGCAGAATAGTGGTGGCTCGAAGCATATCGGTTGCGCTCATTTACACCATGTTATACCTACAATACCATGGTATGACCTGTTTGGTAGTTAGTTGTTTGACCATTGTTTAGTGATTGGTTTGCTTTTACTTCACGTTTTTTCTCTCGGCGTGCTTGCTCAATAGCGAGGAAAAAGCGAGCAGGCAGAGAGTTAAAAGACGTTTTTCTTTCTGAATTATTCTCTTTTACTGGTTTACGACTTTTTATTAATATTTTATTCTTAAATAAAAAACCCGCTGTACTTATGTGAGGTCGAAACTTTTTGCTTCCTTAATTACCTAACTAACTCTTTTTCTCTTTATTCAGAGCAGAGGGCCAGCTGTACTTATATAAGGCTGCGACCTTTTACTCTGATTGATTAACTCTGCCAATTATCTTCGCAATCATTCCTTTGATACCCAAATGATTGGGGAAGAATCGCTAACGATGCATCGAATTTTTATGACTTCAATCACAAGTCATTTAATCTGCCTCAGTTTCACTCACTTACTTTTGACCTGTATTGAATGCCATTGCCCGGCACGAGTCATTGGCTTTGGTTAATTATTATCGGCACTTAATTGATCCACTTAAAGTGTTGTGGGCTTGGTTCAACCAATTCCTTTCGCTTAATTGATATTGCCAGGGGCGTTACGTTATTATGCATGTGCCTGCCTTTCGTAGGCGTAAGCATTTCGAAGAGAATTCCGTTAAACGGTATCATGGCGAACGGTAATTGTCGTTATCTAGCATTTTTGTAGACACCGCCAATGTCCCATGCCAGGCGTGGCGCTTGTTTTTGGATATACGATACAATGCAAAAAATGTACTTGTATTAGATAACGTGTAGCTTGGGTAATGACTGTGCATCACAGGTGGACAATTGCCGAAGAATCGTGTCGTGTGCGATATAAATATTATGAGCATTGTGTTTATTGGATTGATGTGAATATTACGCGAAATGGAGTTTATGTAGTGGGATACAACAAAATTACAGTTTCATTTCGGTGAAGCTGTTTTGTGTTTTCTATATCTTTGTTTTGTGGTCGCGAGAAAAGTGGGAGATTAACGAATGGTGTTGAGAATTGTTGACCCCGTATGCGAGGGGGACGATTCCGGAGACGCTACAACCATGCTAATGTTGTAAGACAAATCAAGCTCGGTAGACTCCGGTGGGTGGGACACCTAGCTCGAATGAGCGAAGAGGAGCCTGCCCGGAAAGTCCTTTGCGGCAGGATGTAGGAAGAAGACAGCGCGGCATACCTTGTCTGCGATGGAGGGATGACGTAGACCAGGACGCCCAGAGCCTGGGAGTGCCAAATGACATCGGCTCGAAATCGGGACCGGTGGAGAGATTTGTTAAATAAGGCCAAAACCGCACCCCGGTTGTAGTGCCGATGATGATGATGATGATGATGTTGAAAGATACTCATTGTCGCGTTCTTTAGCCGAGGCTCCTTGCTGAGGATATGCTTTTTGACTTTGCAAGAGACATCTTTGGCCAATTTGCCTGCATTTCTTGCACATAGAAATAATATTTCGGGTTTCATAAGCCCCGAGAGGGTTTGTTTAATTTCAGATCGAAAGGTTGGGTGTTCAAAATAAGTCAACCTCACCAATTTTGCCGAGGATTTACCCATGCGATTAATACGTAAGGCGGTCTAATACAAAAGATTGGTAAAGGTTGGTATCATTCATGTCGTGTTTAATAACTAACTCTCTCCCGTCATTGACAATGAAACAGGACGACACCATTTTGCTAGTGGCTGAAGTCAATTAATTGTCTGCGACTTCGACGGCAGCCTACCGGTGTTTGTGTTATTTACAGAGTCAATCCGAAAAGTTGTTGGAAACATTGTCAGGGGCATCGAAAAAAATGGGATGAGGAGTACGAGGGTTGCCTCTTACGTTTCGGGATTTGTCGTCCCGTCGTAAAATTGGACATTTTTGAGGTTATACGCACTCAGAACGTTTTGACATACGAGCGCTATTTGCGTTGTTTACAGTAACTTAAAAGATTCATCTCGGCCCAAAAATGGAATTAAATCGTCAACATTTTCGTGCGATTATTTTTTACAACTTTCGGCGTGGATTAACTCAGCAACAGTGCATGGATGAACTTAATTCAATTTTTGGCGATGAAGCTCCATCAAGGACCAGTGTTTATCGATGGTATGGTGAATTCAATCGTGGTCGTAGTTCACTCCGAGATGAATTTCGTGAAGGTCGTCCAAAATCAGTTGTTGTTCCGAAAACCATTGATGCTGTGCGCGAACTGATATTGGAAGATGGTCATGTGACCTATCGTGAGATTGAAACAACCTTAGGCGTTAGTGGGACCAGCATACATTCAATATTGCATAAACATTTGACTGTCAAAAAAATTTGTTCGCGTTGGATCCCACACAATTTGTCAATCGCCCAAAAAAGGCTCGTGTCAATTGGTCGAAAGAAATGCTCAAAAGTACGGTCGCGGTGCTTCGAAACACGTCTATGACATCGTGACAGGTGATGAATCGTGGATTTACGCGTATGAGCCCGAAAGTAAACAGCAGTCGACTGTCTGGGTGTTTCAAGATGAGCCAAATCCAACAAAAGTTGTTCGCGCACGAAGCACTTCCAAGCAAATGGTCGCCTGTTTTTTCGGAAAAACTGGACATGTCGCAACCGTACCACTAGAACAACGCAGAACAGTCAATTCTGAGTGGTACACAACCATTTGTTTGCCAGTTGTCTTCCAAGAAATCAGAAAAACCAACCGCCGAAGACGGATCACTCTTCACCACGACAATGCGAGCTCTCACACATCGGCTGCGACAACTGCATTTTTGAGCACCCAAAACATCGATTTGATGGGTCATCCGCCGTATAGTCCTGACTTGGCACCGAATGACTTCTTTTTATTCCCGTACGTAAAAAACAAACTGAGAGGTCAACGTTTTTCGACACCTGAAGAAGCGGTTGCTGCATTCAGAATGCATGTGTTGGAGATACCTCAATCAGAGTGGCAAAAGTGCTTCGACAATTGGTTCAAACGCATGCAAAAGTGTATAGATCTTCATGGGGAATATTTTGAAAAACAATAAAGTGATTTTCGATGATCAATATTTGTTTTTGTTCTCTAATCCTGAAATATAAAAGGCAACCCTCGTATTAATTAGGTATAAGACTTTTGTGTATTTCTTCTAGTTTTTTTGAATAATTATTTTTTATTATAAGGGGCCCCTGCTTCTAGTACATATCTAACAATAATGGTATTTACTCCCCCTTGAAAGTCCAAATTTTTAGCGTTCCTAGTACTTCTAAATCAAGACTTGTGCGAAAAGAACCATAATTGCTGTGATGAATTGGACTATGCGTGCACTGTTGTGACTGTATTTTTGTTTCGGACGTATAATGATCTATCCAAGTTACATCGACAGTAATTAATCGGCGCCAAACTCGGATTTATTGCCCCTAAGCTGCGCCAACAGAGCGTTGGAAATGTGGGTGCGAACACGTTTTTGGCCTAACGCGACCAAACGCGGCACCCAACACGCAGACAGCTTTCTCATGCTTAAATCTTGATTTAATATGTGACAAACACGTTCTTTGGACATTTTCATAGCCTCTGCTATCACTCTCACTTTAATTCGGTGGTCGTCTACCACGATTTGGTGAACTTTAGCGATGTTATCGTCAGTTGTTGCAATTTTTGGACGTGCCGAACGTTCATCGTCTCCCAAGCTCCCACGGCCACATTTAGATTCAGCTGCCCAAAATTTCCCTCTGGTAAATGATGGTGCAGAGTCCCCATACACAGAGTCCAACTCACCTTTGATACGCGTAGGCGTAGTGCCTTTCAAAAACAAAAATTGAATGACAGCTCGATACTCAATATTGTCCATTTTCACAAAAACACTCACATCGACTCACTCAAACAACTGTCAAATAAAAACTAGCCGTCCAAAATGGCTGAAATTTTGGTGAGTAACTGTCAGAAGATGCACAACTACATTCATTATTGACGAGTGCTGCTATCTTTACGTTGAAGTCGGAGTCCACCCTCATAAATACTTAAGAGAAGCATTGATCCAGTACCATACAATGTTAAAGAGCCACTTTGATACGAAAAAGCTACACCCACATAAGCAAATTAGCAGCGAAATGGATGCGATTAATGTTCTACTGCAAATGTATCACCTTAACAGTGGTTCATTCATGGGTACTAGTATTGATTTCAACCGTAAGCAAATTTGCAAACATTTCAGAAAGACAACAAATGACAAAATATGTGAACACTATTTCACAATCAAATAACAGCACCAAAGTCTTAACTCACTACTTAACCTATGATTGTTGCGTTAAGGCTTTAGTATACGACGTTGATTTTCAATTTCGATTTGGTGCAACGTTCCTCGCTAGGGTTGCGTATACAAGTGTCTCTATTGTCCTCGCCACAAGTTTGCGATTCTCGAACTATGTGGCAAAGAAAAGCGATAATGACTTTTCTTATTTGTATCCTCCCCCTGGGCTTGGATTCTTGACACGAAAATGGAAAATATTTCTGCACATCCACCTAAATTGCTGCTGCAACACAATATTTTTTTATTACGATTACCTTTATTATATTACGCTCAATCGTCACTTCTCGTGATATGAAGTATCGAGTAAACATCGAAACTGAGGATTGGCATATTTGACTTCCTAAAATTGTTGAATGCCATTTGCTATTGAAAGGCAAGAAGACGCCGAAACCTCAGGGTCCTTTTGATTTAGAAGCACGGTTTCTTCAATGGCTTCCTTTTTGAGTTTCAGGAGGTTTTGTTTTTCTTAACCACTTATATTGTTCACTCTACTTTTGGCACTTAAATTGTTGTGAAACGAATCTCTTATGCTATATAAATCATGTACTGGTACTTTACCTCAAATCTTCAAGCAACTAAATGAATATCAATATCCGAATGGAACAAACCAATCAGCCCCTTGGACGGCTGATCGTACCAAAATTATAATAATCACTTAAATTGATTCACAAATCAAGAGGAATGGCCAAGATTCATGTGAATAGTCGAATTATATATGTAGAACCCGATATTCGTAACCTACCGAAAGTTTAGACTTAGCCAACATCACGGCTTCACATCCGGACCATAATTGCCAGCAATCTGTGGAATGAGCTTACGTGATACTTTTTCGTGTCCATCCATATTAGCCGCTACTATCTGCACCGATTCGCAGGATCCATTTGCTTATATCCCCAGCCCGATACTATATGCAATCACCACACATGACATTCATCATAACTTACACAAAGATCCACATTGAGTTCCACATCGGATTCAGGTGCGTCGGCAGTAAAGTGGTCGGGTTGTTTTCATCGCCATAATCGTCGTGGTCATCCCCGTCGTCCAGCAGATGAGTCCTTTTGTAGAAAACTTGAACAGGCGGTTATGTTCATAAATAATATTCCATGCATAAGGTTGCAGCGTAGATGATGTGGTTTCAACCCATGGAGGTTACGGGTACGGCTTCAACCTATCATTAGCATTTCCGCTTTTGCGTCATTTTTAAGCGATTCCATGTGATTTAAATCACATCTTCGGCTGAAGATGAGAAACAACAGATCCCTCTCGTTTCCATAGTCAAATTAGTTTTCGCCCACTTTGTGTTTGTCTGAATCTTTTCATAGTACAGTTATCTAATAAATTGGTCTACCGCCAGGTCGTGTATCCTTCCCGAATAAAGGCACCGCAAGCGGGAAATTAAATTCGTACCTTCCTCCAATGAAATGAATTAGTTCCTGGTATTCAATCCCCAAGAACGATCACCAGAAGCTACGTAGCCCTTGTCCGCTATTAGGCAAAAAATCGCCGCACAAAAGATACAAATTCATTTAGTTCGGTGAGGTTTAAATTTATGGTCGCACAGTGGCGGCGCTCCGATTGTGATGTATGACTGGAACACCAAAACAACAACCGTTTGGTTTTATGGCTGCTTCGGTTAACGAGAGGATTGCTTTTATGAGCCTTAGCCGTTGAATGGCCCCGATGGTGGAAGCTGGTAGTGTGGCGCCGACTTTTACCTTGTTGACAGACAAACGTCGGGTATTGAGTGGAGCTCGAGTGTCATTGCTGTTAGACCACGTGTCCTTGATGCGGTAGATAAAGGTAATTCCACCTGCTCGCCGACAAATGATTATCACACTTCTGCATCAATTATCCCATTATTTGTGCATCAGTGTGGAGAGCCGTTGACTGGCAACCTCAACGTGGCAGACGAAGCTATCATTAGGTGCCAATCTGATGAGCTGCGGTCATTCGAATTGAGTCAGTCCCAACGATGGGCAGAAGATACAAAAGCATCTCGGCGTTATTAAAAAATGATTTGCATAAAGGCTGTGGTATTCCAAGAGCCATAGGGGGGGGGGGGGGGGGGGGGGGGGGGGGGGGGGGGAATAATTGCCTGTTGCGCTTTGTTTGAAAACCTACTCTGCCGACCGTCGGTCTGAGGAGCAATTAATCACTTTAATTATGCAAATTTGAAGCGCGTTTGCCCAGATGAATCCATCGACAGATATCGAGCTAATCAGTCCAGTGGAATTTTCTAGTCATGGTGTGATAGAGGTACCCTAACGGAAGGTTGGACCGAGTCAACAAAGATAAAGAGATTGGAGGCTATCCTTTCACAAAAGGTGTTTTGAAAGACGAAGTTATGGCATTTTAAAAGTGGAGTGTTACGAATAGGTGTTAAAAACTAGTTACAGGCACCTATATTCTAGAGTAATAAAATTTAGAGTATTTTTATTGCGCGCCCAGTATAGTAACCATATAATTAGGTTTAGCGAACAGTGCTAGCGAAATAGACTCCTCGATAATATAGTGGTTAGTATACCCGCCTGTCAGGCGGGAGACCGTTCGTTTCCCGGTCGGGGAGCCTCTGGCGCAAGACTAATGACCTTGCCCGGAAAAAAACAAATCATTATGGAAAATTTAACAAGCCTCAGGACTTGCTAAATAAGTCCAGGACCGGATCCCGCTTGTAGTGCCGATGATGATGATGATGATGATGCTAGCGAAATAAAGGCAACGATATAGAGAACGAATAAAGACCACAATCTCACTAGGCTTTACCGTAAAACAGTTTCCAAATCACCTTAAGATATCATGTTGTAAGCCAGTCAAGGCTAATGGAAGATATCACTGCAGTTCTTGAAGATTGATTCTTCCAAAAAAGACTGAGTGAGTATATGAATATATCGGATTTCAACTTGTATGTGTCCACAATAGTTACCTTAGCTGGAGAGACTCCAGAGAATATATATCGAACTTGGCTTGTGAATACGATCCACAGCGATCACCTAAGTTGGCGAAATTCATTTCCTCAACATGTACCAAAATTCGGTCTGTGAATGCTTTCCACAACGGTTTACACATATACAAGAAGGGGGTTAATACTCCAAAACGATTGCATCAATGTGTGTGCCATTTCGAATGGAAGCACCGTCCTCAGTAGTCACGCAGTTGAGTAGATTCACTATTTCAAAAACGATCATGTCAACTTAACTCAACTTGGTCCACAGCAGTTGGAAAAGTTCGTTACTTCATAAACGGTTCCGTCGAAATTTATCGTATTTCAGCCCACGTTCCACAACAGTCACCACACTAGAGTTCAAAGATGTTGTGAGTAGTAAAGGTGGTTCTGTGGGGGTTCCGCCAAACCCCACGGTGCACTTACCTTAAAAATCCCCATAACAACAACCCAATCTGCATAAGCTTTCGCTAATGCAATCGTATTAGCATCTTAAATGCTTCACGCATTATATAGATCAAATCTATAATCTAAAAAGGTCCTGTGAAAGAAAACTTACCTTCATGCATCTTTTCGCATATAATTTCCAGTAAGAATTTCTTTCTACCTTTTCAAGAATCCCAGGCAAATTTCAATTTCCCATACCTGCACCGCAATCTCCACCCAGCATACCTGAAACATTTCTTCTCCAAGGCCATTTAATACATGTTAGATATAGTTCCTATAAATAGCTCCTTAATGTGCATATGCACCATAAATACAAAACATTCGGCACCTATTGTTATCAATTGAAATGCAACGTCGGGCGGCTTGTTTTTACAGCTGCAGCAAGCCGACCGGCGATTCACCATCAATAGAGAAACAATCATCAATTTCGTACGTCGCCACAAACTAATATCCCTGCATATACAAATGCAGGCAAGGGATTCTGCCACCAATCCCAATAGCACTTTTTTTTCTTCCCAACGTCTATTATAGCGATGATACACATCGTAAACATGACCCGCATTACCGGACGAAGCATTTGGTCGCTTCTCCCTGTGTTCCTTTTTTTTCTCGTGTCAGGGTTCGTTTATCCTTTGATAAATGCAACGATAAACACGGTGATAGGCACGATCACACACATACCACCATGATCTGCATTACGAGATGTGGTTCTCTCTTGTGGTGGGTAAAACATATCCTTAGTGGAGAGGATATCTACCACGAAACCACAAACTCACCCCATAAGCGAATCATCTCTACATGAGATGATTATCGTTGAGTCGTATTTCAACCGCCGATTTGGACGGTTCGTCTTCCGGTTCCCGTATCGCCGGGGATGCGTAAATACCGTGGAGTCTCCGTCAAGTGTAGAAACGAACAATTTATAACAATAAATGTATTCAGTGTCAGTCGGGTGTTACGTATAGAACAATTGAATAAAAAAAACAAATAATGTGCAACAGACCGCATCACAAGTTCGAGCCTAAAATCATCTTAATTGTCAATTGTGTTAAATGATAACTCTTGTTTATTTTTGCCGCACTATTAAAATAAATTAACATTAAGAGAAACAAAAAAAAAAAAAACGATTTCCACAAACAACTTTCCTTTCTTTACGTAAACGGTTAGTGGCGGAGTTTTGCTGATTCTGTTTGAGAACAATTCTGGTGAAGAAATTTCTTTCGGTGTTCGGCGGAACTTTCGATTAGTGATGGGGAGTGAAGTGAACCGTCTGCCCGTGTCCGACATAATACTTCACCTCCCCACAGTTCGAATCGACGCAGTGAAAGGTTTGTACCAAAGGACTGACACAGCAAACCACGGCCGCGTGTACACGAGGATGTCTCAACATAGGCTGTGATTACTATGTTAACACATCGAGCACCAGCAAATGAGCGTAAATTCAGAATCCTGCATGTTCGCCGGGTCGACGCCCAATTTGTTAATAGGAGGATGAATCAAATATAAACGGTAATTTCTTTTTATACGTTTATGAAATAATGTTACACACTAACTATACTGTCAACAGTTTTCCTGTGTGATCTACACAATTTTGCCGCCGATTAGGAAGTTTTAATATCCCTTCTTCGTAGAAATATTTAGGTTGGCATATTGCACACGAGCTCCTTGACTTCTTCATTATTTTCGAATTTTTCTCCTCCAAGTGATTTCTTCAAGGGTGGGAACAAAAAATAGCCACAGGGAGACAGCTGTACTGACTATAAAGTCGAACACGAACGGTAGCCAATCCGGTCCCCCTACTCTTCATAAACCAAACAAGCGCCACGCGCAAGATTATCTAGCTTGCAACTTGTTGCTAAGCAAAATGGTGAAATTGCGGTTTAAGTTTATTTCACCCCCGTACTCTGATATATGGCGCTCAATACAGATACGTGTACGTAATATAACAGAATTGCAATCGTTTTTGTTTTTTTTTTTTTTTTTTGTGCTCTTGGGGTTCGTCAAGCATGAGAAATATTCGTATGCATTTTTTTTTTACACTCACGCGCGCAGAAAAGGGGATTTTGGACGATCCTTAAATGTCTTATGAATTGTTTCCTACTATCGACAACGACGTTAATTTATTTTGAAAAGCTGGATCTACAATGTTCCAGTCAATTGAGTTGCTCATCAAGCAGAAAATGTCAAACGGAAAATTAAGATGTGGGCATCACAAGAAAAGTAAATTCGCATGTCCGAACTATATTTATGGTTTTTCGAACCTACCAGTCAAGAGTGTCATACAAATCGGGAGTGTTACATAAAACAAAATACAATAAAAAAGAGGAAACAAGAAAAAAAACCCAATTAAAAGAAAGAAGGTGACTTTTATTTTGAACAGTGTTCGGCGGTAAACGCTTATACTAAAACCGCCAAAGGGACCGGGATGGACTCCTACATGGACTCCTGCGGGAGGTTTTTGGCGCACGCTAGCTGCAGCAGTCCATGTGGGCTTCAGACCACTGTGTCGTTTCACCTAAATTTGCTCTAACCAACAGCTACGCTAACGAGAAAACTCCAAAAAGAACAGTATGGTTTTCTGAGAAAGCCAACTGGCAAGGCCTGAACGACTTTTATGGGAAGTAAAATTGTTCGTTATTTTTCCTCAATAACGATGTGGATTCTACAGCAGAGACATTGACAGATACAATTCTACTTGACACGCGAACCTTTATTCCACTCAGAGAAATATTTGGTTCGATTCCGGTTGTAGAAAACCCATTAAGGCTAAAGGGTTGAGCTTCCGGTTGTATAAATCAAACTATACGGAGAAAAACCAGAAAATATTTAAGAGAGCTAGAAATGACTGCAATGTGTATATTCAAGGCGCCAAGTTCTTGTATGACCAGAGAGTGAGAGAAAAACACTACACCCCCCCCCCCACACGTAGTAGAAACTTCTGGGCATTTGTGAAAAACATTCAAAACTCGATCTCGACATCCATTTCTTCGCTAACAGTCGATGACAGACCAGTCACCAGTGCAATAGAGAAAGCGAATCTACTTGTTGCAGATTTTGCAGCCAACTGAACGCTGCCTTATACCACATCAGTTCCGCCTTAACTTGAGCATAAGCAACACACCTTGAACTAGAATTACTTCCGAACGCGGACTGTTGGGCGCGAACTCAAGGAGCTAAACGCAAATAAATCCGCTGGTCCTGATGATATTCCCCCAATTCTCTTGAAAGGATATTCCTCTTCACGCGCTGAACCACTGCGGAAACTCTTCCATTTATCTTATTCTACTTGCAGTTTCCCACATAGGGAGAAATCGGCGATCATTCAGGCAATTCCCAAAAAGGGAATTCTTATCGATCCATATCACTAACTTCTATGCTGTCGAAGATAAGGGAATCACTGAATAATCGTCAACCGTAAATGATCTCCTCAATGACCGCCAATATGATTTTCGTAGCAACAGGTCCACAGGAGATTCCATGGCGTACCTTACCGAAAAGTGGAGCCATTCCATCCACTACTTCGGCGAAAGCAAGGTAGTTCCACTGGATATTTCGAAAACCTCCGACAGGGTTTGGCATTCAGCCCGTTTATCAAAATTACATTCATATGGAGTGGACAATTCCCTGATCCAATGGACAAGAGACTATATTTCTGGCCATTCAATCCAAGTGGTTCTTGATGGTGTCAAATCTGTCTCCCATCAAATTGATACAGGTGTTCCCCAAGGTACTGTACTCTCACCCGCATCTTTATAAATGATCTCTTGTTCATTACCCACAACCCAACTCACTCGTTTGGTGAAGATAGCACATTGAGTTTCACATACTCATATGAACATACCTGAACAACTCTTCGAATGTCAATACCAATCAGCAGGTTATGTGTAATACATTGAATTCCGATCTCAACCATACATATCAATGGGGTCATCTAATCGAGTAGAATTCAATGCCTTAAAAACCCAGTGATGTGTCCTGTCGTCAAAGGCGAGCCCCAAAATAAAGACACTGTCGATGAATGGCACGAAGCCAAGGAACTACCAATCCTCGGCACTCGAATTATTATAATTCGACTCTTAATTGGGGTGACCTCATTTTTGAAGCTGCGAAAATTGCGGCCAAATGGATGGGGTACCTTAAGAGATGCCAGAGATACTTTACTCCACCCAACCTGGCCACTATTTACAAGGTGTATATTCGTCCCAAAATGGAGCTCAACTCCCATACTTGGTCAGGCTCATCCAAAATTGCACTACACGTGCTCGATATGTCGCAAAAAAGGGGAGGGATACTAATTGGGGACCCAGCTGTATGTCGATCAATTCCGTAGCGAGAACATAGGCGCAACGTATCATGCCTGTCTTTTTTCTATAGGTATTATCACGGTCGTTGCTCAACAGAACTTGCTCAATGTGTTCCACATTCTCAGACAATTTCCCACGATACCAGTGTAGTGATCATAAATCACTACCCTCATCCAATCCCCATTATTTCATCATAAATTTTCAACCACACCCAATTACCCTAACATTTATCCATAATTCCAATCATATTCCCCACATGAATCATATCCGCGACAAATTAAACCAAAAATCCATTTGTCCCACATTGATTCAATTCCCATTGACCCTAACATCATGAAATGCCTAATTCTAGACGCATTTCATGATTTGTCCTTCCGGGAATATGTTCAAACAAATTCCCATATCCTTCCTGGAACCCCATTCCAATTGAAGCACACACAAAATCTTGCTTGTGCTTCTTGGACTTTGTATGTTCCATTTTTAACAAATTTCTGCAGATGCAGAGTATAAAAGGGCGGCGCATTACGGATTCGAGATCAGTCGAAATCCAGGAGGCCGAAGCTACGGCCAACAGATTATCAGTTTAATTCCGGAAAAAAACTTTAAAGATAGTCACGTCCCAAAAGGAGGAACTTAATAAAACTGATAAAAATAAGCCCATGTCGTATTAATTAAATGTGAACTTCCCACTCCAACAACAAAAGCCGAGTATTTCTAAAACTAGGTCCGGTGGAAAAAATAAAAGGCACTCTTTGAGCAAGAGAGAGTACAGACAGATTCGCTTGCCGTGATCGCCCCACCGGTGAACGAAACACGGATCGGCACTTAGAGGGAAACCAGTCGCTCCACATAGGTAAGACTACCATCATAAAATAACATAGCACCCGTCACTTTGAGAATGCCCACCAATTCAGGTTGAAAGTCAACTTCAAGTGCACAAATAAACATAGAGAGTCATTCTTTAGCCGAACCACACGAATGTGGAATGCTCTACCTGGTCATATGTTTCCTCGTCGTTGTAATGTCCAGGCATTTAAGACCTATATACATCGATACCTCATTTCCTTATCCAGTTCCTCTTTTTCAGCTCACACTGTGCTCTGACATTTAAGGGTACTCCAAAATCCCCTTTTTTGCGCGCGTTTGTGTGAAAAAAAAGTTGATGTTTCCAACAGATACATACGAATACAGAAGCCATACTGAAGAACACCACCAAAAGGAAAATCGAAAAATAAATCATCAGAGCTGTATACATAATAGCAGTTAACATAGAATCCCACACCGGCAAATAGTGATCAAGAATGGACTGGATCTTTCTTTGCATAGCTTCTCACCTGTTTCTTGGTACGCTAAAATCACACACTTCACAATCATTTCTAAGAAATTCAATCCCGACATGATCCGTACGCAAAGCTCATATTCTCCCATAGTAAACCAGAACTTTGCTTCATCACTTCGTCACTGAGCACCGGAGCAGTGTACCTGCTCTGATGTTCAGCGCTCACTTCTCCTGCTATATAGTTCCATATATGAAATATATCGTAAGAAAGTTACTAGGGAGAAAGTAATGTGGCGAAGCAAACAAGCACGACAGACGAAAAACACACGAACGCGCAAAAGTTAGCCTGATAAAGTACAACTTATCTCTTCACCAGTTTCTTCGTGACTTCGATTCCCCAACGCTAGAAGACTGTCAGCCCAAACTGCTGTGATACATTCTTGAAGTAGACATCTGCAGCACATTCCTGCGGTCGATGTTTGCATCTCTGTTAGATTTCTGCTGACGACTCCAACAGTAAAGATCTGCTGTAAATTTTTATGATAAACTTTTGAGACCGATTTTTACTACTGACTTCTGAAGGAGACTCCTGCCATAGACTCCTTTGTCACATTCATTAGTCACATTCCTTTGTCACATTCTTTTGCCACACTTGCCAAACAATTGTAAGATGGACTCACGTCATGGATTTATACTATAGAGTTCCGCTTTATACTCTTGCTGTAGACTCTTGTGGCAGATTTCTGCTGTACCCTCTGATAGATTCTTGGAGAAGACTTCTACAGCACATACTTGCTGTAGATTCCTGTAATGAACTTTTCCGACAGACTCCAGCGATTGATTGTTGTAATCAGGTTTTGCTGCAGGTTATACTAATGAATTCTTATGTAGTTCTCCTACGATCACACCTGCTTAGACTGGCGTAATTCATTCATGCCATAGACTTCTACGATAAACTCCTGTAGAAGAGTCTGGCGATAAGCTAATACTTCTGAGGTAGACTCTAACTGTATGATCTTGTGGGAGACTCTTGCAGTAGACTCTTGACGTTGGCTCTTGGACTCCATCCCTTAGGAGGATTTTATTATATATTTGGTGCTGGAATCATACTCTGTGGTAAGCACCTGCATTAGACTTCTACGCTAGACTCCTGAGATACATTCATATGGCACAATCGTACGGTCGACTCAAGTCATTGACTTATGATGTAGAGTAATGCTCGTGCATTTGCAAATTCGTACTTAAGACAACCTCAGCACATTCGAACAGCCAATGTCTACAGGCTTCTCTGATAAATTCCCCCCCGAAAAGGTACACATCTGCTGATGACTGATGTGATACACTCGTGTGATCGTTTCCTGTGATAGACACCTGCAGCAAGTTCATACGCAAGTCTCCTGCCGCAGACCAGTGCGGTATACCTTTGGTATAGACCCTTGCGGTAGACCCTTGCGGTAGATGCTTGCGGTGGACTACTCCTTTAGTATATTCATACGGTAGACTCATACGATAGACTCTTGCAGTATACTGCGGATTTATACGATAGGTAGGTAAATATGTGGCGGTCCCACGAACCGCACCAATCACCAAAGGCTGAGATACCTTCGTTCCCCAAAGGAACATACTCACCTATAACTAAACTTCACGTGCCCACAGACACGTGCCCCCAAAGTCCACCTTTTCACCTGACCAAAGGTGACATCCATACTGGGCCCCAAACAAATTCCTGTTGCCTGCATGGCGATCGAAGGACACGGCCAATATGGAAAATGTGTACCAATCTATTAGCTGGATAAACACAAGTGGTTGGCACAGTCGCGCCAGATGTTGACAAACATCAAATCCACGGCGATAAGCAAATTGCCGAAAAACAGTCCGTCGGCTAAACCTTTGACCCTGCCGCAATGCACTTCGCCTAAACAAAGGCCATTGCGGAGAAACAGCAATAAACTAAAACGCTGTTCACATAGGGCAAAGCAAATACGATTATCACACCAACGATAATTACCATGATCCCAAGATCGCCAAGAAGAATAAACCACACACCCGAATATACACAAAAGAGATTCGACAGAAGGTGTGAAAATTCTGGTGATCCCAAGAGGATCTACGGCCACACAGGCAGCAACCTCTGCGTCTGTGTGTGTGAGTGCGATCTTCCCTGGCGGAGAGATTTTCGAGTAAGAGAAAATCGAAAAAGAGAACGATGGGGTGAGTAGAATCGGAAGGAAATTGTAATCTAGTCGACATTGAGAATCTGGACGAAAAAGTTGGATTTTACGTATGGGGTTGTTAAGACCGAGTTTCCGGGAGGTTTACGTTATAGTGCCGTTGCGAATTTGTTTGGTGTTGCTTAAAAGTAACATCCAGTAACGAACGAACCTTTGGTGTAGTGAAGTGATTCGGAATTGTAAACAATAAGTAAAAAAGTAGTAGTTTGCAAAAGTTTCTAGAGTAGTGCCGTGCCATCAGAATCTCAAAAACGCTCGTTTGGAATTTTGATTTGAATTGTGTTTTTAAGTGGTTGACATTGAAATAGTTCTTATAGAATCGCAACGGGTGTTCCAGTGTATTAAATCCTTGTATTTCTGCAACAAATTGAAAGCAAAAAAAATAAAACAGTGATTAAAAAAACAACATTTTGTTGTGTTTCATTTGTGACTGTATTCGCTCCGTGTGTCGTTTCGTGTTCGGCGGAACACCTCAGCCAGAAACATAGACAAAAATCCGGGAAATATCTCTCTGCGCAGAATTTACCGCATGCTCCTATAGCAGTCACCCGTAATGTACTCCTATGCCGGATCCATGGGAAAGAATCGTAGGGTAAATTTCTAAGATATACTATTTACATACAATCCTGTAAGAGTTTCTTGGATTGGCTACTTTATAAAAGACTCTTGTGGTAAACCCGATGAATTCATGGGGAAATGCTTATAATGGAGTTTCATCACAGACTCCTAGTTTAATTCCTAATAGAGATCCATTTTCTAGAGTTTTATTTAAATGTTTCTTTTTAGCACTGTCATCATAGAATGCTCTGATGGAGTTCTTATATAGACTTACATTCTTAACCCAGGTTACCCCTTACCCATTTTAATCACAGATTCCATTTTACTGCTCCAACTCCTTATCTTGACGATCGCCCTTATTCTTATTGTGATTCTCGACCTACCTTAGCCGCGCACTACAGACATCTGCCTTATTCTCATATGTATAGTACGCAATCATAGAATGCTTCCCTAAATTACCACACTACATTGCTACACTAGAGTTTTGATTTAGTGTTCTGCAGTAGACTTCAGAATTGGATCTAAAAGCTACACTTATATAAGCGTATAGCGTTTTGCGAAAACCAAAGCCTCAACGGATCACAGATCTACCACGTGAAAGAGATAAAGTTTTGTCGATTACTACTTACCGGTGCCATGTAAATTTATGTCATGTTTATTTTCCTATTTTCCTTTTGTTGTGAAAGCAACATGAAACGTCGGCGGAGAGAGAGAGAGAGACAGAGAGGGAGAGAGGTGGGAGAGGGGGGAGGGGGGAGAGACCACCACTAGGAGCAATGATCACAACGGTTATAAAACGCACCCGAGTTTTCTTCGGTAGTGGGAGAAAAAGAAAATGCTTACTTTTTTTCTGCAGTCACTGTGTTTCGTTGGTTTTTTTGTACTTTTCAAATAGCGAGCTTGGTTTTAATTGATTATTGTAAATTAACCTGTTTCACAAATTTTAAGCAACACTATTCAATTTTAGCTTACCCGAAGAACCCCCCATAACTGCAACCCAACTTCCATTGTTTCCCGCTAATACAATCGCATTAGCACCTGTAAATGCTTCACGCATCAAGGTTATCTAACGCATAACCTAAAGCTCCTGGAAGAGAATTCCTACCTTTCATGCATCAATTTGCATTCAAAATTCCCTACAAGAATTCTGTCCAGCTTATAGGATCATAAATCCAAAACTCAATTCGGCACATTCGGTTGCCAGGCAAATCCCAATCTCATTTTCCCTAGATGAATTCCTGAAAAGAAACAATTCGGGTCACATATAATGTAACCATCATAACCAGGGATAATGATCATTGCGTCGCTTATTCCAAGCCTCACCATGTGTACAATAAATTTCCTTACATACACACTGGCTGGCGACCTTTTCACCCAACGACAAAGCAACCCCTAGCAGCTTATTGATGCAGCTGCATACAATTAGCGCAATAGGCGCTAAAACCAATTTCTTTAGCACGCACCATGCGCAAACAAAAGAACTCTGTTCTTTCGCAGGCATTCTGGCGATACGACAAACAATTTAAATTGTTTCAAGTATCCCAAATGCATCTAGCATCTAATGAGTTGCAACTTGTTTACTTAGTTGAACCCTCAGCCCATAAATTCCTTTATGGTTTTTAATTTGTCTGGATCCGTTTCTCATGACCCCGCGGCATGAGCAAACAGAAATCCATTAGCACACAATGAGATACGGCTTGTTTACTTAACCGAACTCACATCTCATTGATGCCCATTACCCCCTTTCGATTTTTCAGCTTCGTTCTCATGGCCTGGTCTCATGAAAGAACCAATGTTCACACCTAGATGAATACCATGATGATCTCCTCTATGAGATCCGGTTACCTACCCCAAGGAGAGACTTCACGTTTCTCTTGTAATAGGAAACGCACCCTTAATTAAGAGAGCAAGTACCACTGGCCGAATTTCCCTTCCTAGCGAATTGATATCGCTGAGTCGGTTTCCATCACCCTACCGAGCCGGTCGGTCCGGGTTCCGCTCCCCGTTTCGCGCACGGGGAGGCGTATAACCAGAGTCAAGACTGCGAGTTGTTGTCGTAATTTGTTGTGAAGCAATTAGTGTGTTGTATAGTGTAATGAACCAGCAATCATTACTAATTTAAAAATACTAGTTTTGCAGTGCCACGAACCTTGTAAACAATAAGAACATTTTAATTAAAATAATCGCGAATTGTTTAATTCATCAATAAAGTAAACAGTTAATTAATAATCCATAAAAGAGTATTTAAATTTTACTTCCACCTTGTAAGACCTTCCCTCGGTGATGTTCGGTGATCAGGCGCTGTACCACTTTCTCCGTTCTACTTCTGTGTTTCAACTACGAATATTCAGTGAGTTTAGTGACAGATGTATGGGGATAGAAGTGAACCCGTGCCGTACGTTGGCACATATCTCACCCTGTGAGTAGGGCGTTCGAATATACTCACAGCTAGGCCAGCTTGTCGTAAGAGGCGACTAAAGGCCGAGTGGTTGCCGGGGTCCCAACGCCCTGTGCGTCCGGTGAAATACCACCCCATCAAGCTTTAGGCTCCGTGAAATGGTCGGGAGAAATCCCATCGATCCATCGTTCGGAGCTTGGCTGATGGACCGGTTCGAGAAAAGGGTGGTTAGGTGGTAATCGGTCCCAAGGTCCGTCACGCTCTACATTCCGCGATATCGCCGAGAGAAATCTTCGACGGTGTTTCGGATGTATGGCTGATGGCCCGGACTGACACGAAGATAAGTCATGATGGTATCTTCTGATAAAAAGAATTCCGGAGGTAAACTAGTCTCCCATTCGGATCTCCGGGGGGGCACTTTGTCAGGGGGAAACATCATGCATATATTATGATAAATAATGGAACTTTAAGAAGTTCGTCATCGCATAACCGGGCTCGCTTTCGAGGCTATGCCCACGCTCGGCTGGTGTCGGCATTTTGTAACATCAGGGGCATCGGTTTCACCAATACGAATGTAAACGCCGTCCACCAATATTTGCAAACAACAAAACCTGATATCCTTGCCCTAACTGAAACCCAGGTCGATTCGTCAACTGATTCGACATATCTTCGTTGCTCAGGATACGACTTACATTCGAGATTCCGTTTTAAGGGCGGACTCTGCGTTTTTGCGCGGTCCAATCTGGCTTGACAGAGGATGGAGGCGTTGGAACCCAATAATATGGACATCATATGGTTGAGGGTCGTGCTGAGAAATTCCGTTAAATTTCTTTGTTGTCTTTATCGCTCCCCGAATAACGATCGACCGGCGACATTTTTCGAACATCTTTCATATACCGTCGACTGGATACAGATCAACCACCCAGCTTCGGAAATGTTTGTCCTTGGCGATTTTAATGTGCACAATTCCGACTGGTTGTTACATTCTAACCGAACCGACGAGGCTGGGAGGTTGGCGGAGATGTTTGCTGTAAGCCACAACTTGACTCAACTGGTGGGGGAGCCAACGCGAGTGCCGGATGCCCGAGGCGGTTATGTGAACACCCTGGATCTGTTTTTGACATCCGAACCGAGTATTTATACCGTAGAGCTTTCTATGCCACTGGCAAACTCAGATCACTGCTTGGTATCTGTCGCGCAAGCACTTGCATATCAAGCGAATAACCGGCCTAGGCAGCTTCGCCATGTATGGAAGTATGGGGCTGCAGAGATTACGAGTATTCAGAGATTATTCTTCTGGGGATGGAGATGTATATTCCACATTCCATCAAACGAGGTTCATCTGATAAACCTTGGTTTGATAAAAAATGCGAGCTGATTACAGCGGCAAAAAATAGAGCTTTTAAGCGATGGCGCTCCAATCCCACCAATGTTAACAGAACGAATTTTATTAGAATCAGAAACGCGTGCAACCAGGCGATTGATACTACGAAGAAGGCTCACAACGACAGGGTGATCAATAAGCTCCTTCGGTGCCCAACTGGTTCGCGCTCCTTCTGGTCAATGGCAAGGGCTGTCAGCGGTAACTTCGCATTCTCCTCTTTCCCTCCGTTGATGACAGACAGCGGGACGTTACTCACGAATTCAAAGGATAAAACTAATGTGTTCGCGAATTTATTTTCCGCGAATTCCAACCTCGATCCCGGTCTTTTGGAGCCACCTGTGATCTCGTCGGTACAGTCTTCCATGCGGGATGTGAGATTTCGTCCGCGCACTATTCAACGCATTCTACAATGCCGGAGGGTATACCAGCAATAGTCCTTAAGAACTGCGCTCCAGAACTATCGCCGGTTCTTGGCAGACTCTTCCGCTTATCTTATGCACGGAGGACTTTTCCTGCCTGCTGGAGAATCGCTCGAGTTCAGCCAATCCCAAAGACGGGAAAAAAGTGTCTACCACAAAATTACCGTCCGATACCATTACTGTCTATTTTATCGAAGGTAATGGAAAAAGTCATCAATACAGAGTTTGTTAAGTATTTGGAGTGCAACGGAGTTCTGAATGATCGTCAATACGGATTCCGTGGCAGGCGGTCCACAGGAGACGTTTTGGCACTTATAACCGATATATGGACGTCTGCGATTGAACGGCATGCCGAGTCAAGGGCGGTCGCGTTGGATATCTCCAAGGCTTTTGACCGCGTCTGGAACGGGGCATTGCTGAGCAAACTTCGTTCATACGGACTTTCCCAACAGCTTTGCGACTGGACGAAGAGCTTCCTCGAGAATCGATCGATCCGGGTTGTTGTGGATGGCGAGTGTTCGGATCTGTATCCTGTTAATTCGGGGGTGCCCCAAGGTTCTATTTTGGCTCCAACCTTGTTCTTGCTTCACATAAATGATTTGTTGGAGACAACGGATAACAAAGTGTTCAGTTTTGCGGATGATAGTACGCTTGTTTCCTCCTTTTCGAGTGATCGGCCGATTGGTGCATCAACGTCGCACCAGCTGAGATGTAGACAGATTGACTCTCTGAATCAGGATCTGGATAAAGTCCTGCAGTGGGGAAGGGCCAATCTTGTCGACTTCAACGCAACGAAGACCCAGTATACAACATTCACAAAGAAAACTGGATCATCGGTTCCATCGCTGATGATGAGTGGATAGGCCCTCGAGGCTGGGGAAAGTTTGAAATTGCTCGCCGTCACGGTCTGTGGAAATGTATCATGGCATAAACACGTATCGGGTATCGCCAGATCAGCCTCAGGAAAACGGAGTTCTCTTTTTAGACCCAAGAAATATTTAACTCCGGCCCAACTTCTTCTCCTATATAAATGCCAAATTGGATCCGCGCTCGAATATTGCTCTCATGTTTGGAGCTCGGCTCGTAAACATACCCTCGACCTACTTGAGAGTATACAGAGACGAGCGATCCGCTTGATCGGGGACTCGGCGCTGACGTCGGGACTACGTTATCACATCGAAGGTGCGTAGCCGACCTCTGTCTGTTTTACAGATATTATCACGGGTGCTGTTCTTCGGAGATTCTTGGCATTGTTCCACGCAATTCGGTTTATATGCGTTCCACAAGTGAATCCGACGGATCGCACCCGTCTGTGGTTCATCTCCCGACGGCGCGAACATCCCTGTATCAAAACTCGTTCCGTTACAGAGCGGGGAAGCTGTGGAACTGCCTTCCCACGCGAGTGTTCCCGGAGCGTTACAACCTGCAACTGTTCAAAAAGAACTGCAACAGTTATTTGATGGCATCTTGGGGCGCCCACTCGGCGCCTCTCCCGAGAGGTCTAATAAAAAAAAAAAAAAAAAAAACATATACCTCTACTCCCTACAAACTCACTGTGTTTCGTTTTTGGAAAATAAGTTGCTACGAGTAGTATTCTTGCAACACGTTTGGTGCATATTTTTCACGACGGTTTTGCGTATTCGGGTGTCGTGTGGCTTGAAGTCGTTACAAATGACCTAGATGCCTTCCTTAAACACTTCTTCTAAATTCATGTGTCGCAGCATGCTTGATTCCTTATTATACAAAACAATTTAATTTCATCTAAATCTCTTAAGTTCATTTTATTCTACAGTTTTTTTTGTTATAATTTCCTAATCGTGAATAGTCTTTGTAAATACCTGCATGTTTGGCAGCACTGTTTTGGCTTTTGTTACTTTATTTTTTCTGTCATTGTAAAATGTATATATTTTTGTTACCAACTTTCGTTCCAATTTTAGATTCCACCATAAACTGTCTTGCAATATGATTGCCCTATCCTGTCAACCTCTAGCAGCAGAATTAGTAATCGCTACTGCAACACTCCTACCACAATTTTGGTTACTAGTTTTTCCTGTCGGCCAAAAACACTCCACCTTCATCCTCAAGATCTATCCTTGCCAAAAAAAAGTGTCCGCCCTCTATGAATCGACCACTACTATTAGACTGTTCAACAATCAAAACTTCAGCTAATTAAGTGTACTTTGCAGAGAACTACACTGCCAATGAAGAACAGTTCTTCTTACCATCTCCCTTCACCGTTCAATAATTTCCAATTCGAGACGGAAGCGCGAAATTTTGAAACCATATCAAATCCGAGACTAATTATTGTTTGATGTTCCACATTCCCTACCACACGGACCCATCGATGTTTGACCCAAATTCCGCGTTTAATGATACCTCACGGGACTCGAAAAATCCATTCAACATCCAAAAGTTCCATTCATAAACCGAAACGCAAAGACCTCAGCTTCATCGCACCGCCAAAAACATCGACTTCCGAAACCCCGCTGGGCACAAAACTTGACCAATCAACCTGCCACCGCCGAAGAGTCAGTCGGCCTAACACGTCATAATCACCGGATCGAACCGAACACCAAGCCGGTCAATGAATCGAGACTCATCCGCGATCGCCCCAGTCCCACTGGGGACTACCCGCAATTAGAAGATGGGAATTAGACGCTAACCACACATTACGTCTTCGTTACGCATCCGTTTGCGTGGGGAAAATGAGTCGAGCTCCAAACGGGGCAGAGGTGAGGTGAAAATTGAGGGTCCGTCCACCCGGCACCCACTGTCCACTGGTGGGGACTGTGTTAATGTCATTCGTGACTAGAGCATTTTATTTCGTTTTCCGGTTTATTTGAATAAGTTCGGGGTTCTGGGTCGGATGCTGGACATATCCCCCACTGGATTATTGTGATCATCGTTACTAGCGACAGATTAGATACAAAGAAGAAAGACAAACGCAGTACTCACCTTGGGTCACTGGTGCTGGAGCGGGTGGAAGTGGAGATGATTGTGCGTGCGGCAGCGATCGATTATTGTTGCTGTTACGTTGTTGATGATCGGATGGTAGACCAAAATCGGTGTGCGCACTGGGCGCGGCCACACCTGACACTGAAACTGGTACTGGAATTGCTAGAGGAACTTGAACCATGGCTGGCGTTTGTGTTTGAGTTGCGAGCGGCCCCATTACCGGAACTGCGTTACCTCCACATCTAGTAGCTGGGTTGTCGTGGTAGAACTCCGAATAGAGCGGAGGCTGCTGATGCTGCTGTTGGAGGCCTGGACCAAAAGTTGCCAAATGATGGAGGCTTGGCTGAAAAGGTGGCAGCGATGACGACGACGTAACCGTTGTCGTCTGCATCGATGGTGGCAGTGACAGTGGCAGCGGTTGTGCAACGTCTTGCAGTTGCAATTGCTGCTGCTGTTGCTGTTGTCCAATGATACCGAACAAATGACTGAGTTGATGCAGTGGCGAGGTGCCGTGTCGTCCGGGATGCTGACGATGATGCAGCAACAGGCGATCATGATCATGATGATAATTGTGCTGTTGTTGCTGCTGTTGCTGTTGCCGTTTCTGCTCGACCCGCTGTCGACTCTGGTGCTGGTGTTGCGGATAATGGTTGTGCGATTGATGATGATATATATGACTGGCGATGGCATTGTCATCATTACTATTACCACTAGCATCTCCGCCCTCGCTCAAGGGGCTGATGCCACAATCTCTAGTGTTTGGACTGCTGTTCGGATCTGCTTTATATTTCGACATCGTAAAGTCGATCGGTTGCTGTTCCAATGCAATGAAACTACTTCTGCTGCGGCTAAATCTATTGTGATCAAGTAGCATTCCGTAGGATGATGAAACGATATTCTGGTGATTGGCTAAGAGTAATGGCATAATCGGCTCTATAGGGACTTGGGGCGATTTTTTTTGTGTGCACTTTAGGGAAATTCGTTCAGTTGCTGTTTCTCCTTTGAAGGTTAGCTTGCTTAGATAGGTTCTTTTACTTGATCCACTTTATGCGGCCGCGATTGAAGATTCTCATGACGTTTGTTATTCTGGTTAACCGACAAATCTGCATAAAGGAAAGCAAAAACACCATTAGCGTCATTCAAAATTGAGGTATTGGAAATATGTATGAGAAATTCAGTGGCTATAAGAGAATATTATCAGCTTTGAGCTCAGGTCTTGTGAATGAACTGAAAAATGTTTTAATCAATTACTTCTAGTGGAGCATCGGGTTAAGAAAACTTGCGCCTACGTTAATTTTGAAACTGTTACCCTTTTCAGCAACCTAAAAGATGAAATTAATTAGAAACTGTAGTTTTCCTACTCTGTTTTCATTGCTGGCCGCTGAAGTTTCGCAAAGTAGTAAAGACCGAGAATCAATGCTATAAAAAAAGTTAGTAGAAAAATAAGAACGTAACCACGTGTACACATATGGAGAACCAACCACAATTTCATACCTTATTTCGACCGATTTCAGCGTCATTTCTATCCTTATTCCCCTTATAAGCTATTCCACCTGTAAATCCTGTTAAACGGACGGATAGCTAAACTCATTATCCCATACAGATAATGCATAATTGAGTTTAGCTATCTTTTCGCCATACGGCAACCCCATTTCGCTACCACATGAGATTTTCACCTGAAATCGCATCATGTCGGTTAGCAACGGCATAGTCTGATTAAACGACGCGGTTGCATAATCATCTAACCGTTGGGGAACTTATCAAAGCATTTAATTTAGTTCCCACGATCAGATTTCCCTAGCCAATTCGGCGTCCTATTCCCTTTCTCCAGACACTCTATTCGCTGGGGATCAATGCTCTCTTTTCGCAGGTGAATAGCACCAGCTAAATTTTCCTCTTCTTCATAGTTCTGTCTTCCTTCAGTTCAATGCACTCTGAGATCACCATATTCACCGCATTAAGTCAATGGGTTATCCTCAGAGCTGTATTGATTCATGCACACACAACCAAACCCACCCCGAGAGCATTGCACATTGTGTTTCTGTTCTCTCATTCTTCCATGTTCGTCGACCATCATATTAACCGATGTATTCACCACACATCGACGGGCGTGGCAATGAGAGAGCTGAAGTATGACCTCTATTGGTTGTCCTGTGTGCAGTCGTTATTCAACTACCACAACGCTGTTGCACACGCTCAAGCGTGAGGTAAAGGAGAAGTGTTGTCAGACGAGTCCTGTTATTCAATCTAGTAATATTAATAATAAGATAACTTAAGTGAATTAATAGAAAACGATTACATTAATAAGTAAAAAAAAAAACAATAAAAAACGAATTAACCTCGAAACAACATTCAGTGCGTTTAGTTATTCCATCTTTTCCGGTGAACAATTATTGCAGCAGAACTTGATGGGGATTCAATTGAAACAGTGCCCGTGTTTTGGCACACCCACTTGAACCCCACAGTCTTATCTCGATATTTTAACTACGTGATTTTTAGTTTTATTTGTTTTATACTTCTCTCACGAGAGGCGAACCTATAGGCCCAACACAGCTGCCCGAGATGCCATCAAATAACAGTTGTAGTTCTTTTTGATTAATTGTAGGTTGTCATGCTCTGGAAACACTCTCGCGGGGAGGTAATTTTATCACCTTCCCGCTCTGGAGTGGAACAAGTTCTGACGCAGTGATGTTCGAGCCGTTGGGAGATGAACCGTAAATTGGTGCGATCCATCGGATTGTTTTGCGTAGCACATATAAACCGAATTGCGCGGAACAATACCACGAATCTCCGAAGAACCGTACCCGTGATAATATCTATAAAACAGACAGAGGTCAGCTACGCCTTCGATGTGATAGCGACTGTAGTGCCGATGTCAGCGGCGTGATCCCGATCAGGCGGACCGCTCGTCTCTGTATGCTCTCAAGTAGGTCGGAGTACGCTTAGAAGCAGGGCTTCAAACACTGGATCAATATTCAAGCGCGTGTCTAATTTGGGATTAATACAGAAGAAAAAGTTGGGTCGGAGTAAAATATTTCTTGGAACGAAAGAGATAACCCAGTTTTCCAGAGGCGGACCTGGCGATGTTCGACACGTTCTTATGCCACGATACATTCCCACAGACCCAGATTCGAGGGCAAGGCCATTCATCATGAGCTGTGTAACCGATGTTCCCCTTTTTTGTGAATGTTATATATTGTGTCTTTATTTCATTGAAGTCGACAAGACTTGGCTTTCCCCACTGCAGGGCTTTATCCAGATACCCATTTAGAGAGTCGATCTGGCCACATCTCAGCTAGCGCGACGTTGATGCACTAATCGGCCGATCACTCTAAAAGGAGGAAACAAGCGTACTATTATAGCGTTTGGATGATAGTGAAGAACATGTGACTCGAACTGACGCTATGACAGTTAGAATCACCAAAAATTGAACCAAAGCGCAACCCATCAGGCCACCGCCGTGTGTACGAATTCGATTTCTAAACTCAAATACATTCGACTGAGGTGGATTTGTTGTGTTATCGCTGTGGTATACGGCTCTGATGCATTTTCCTATTCAATTTTCGTTCGGTGTTCTTCACTATTTGCTTGTGTATTGTGTGTGTATCTGTTAGAAACGCTACCCCACTCCCTCCTCAGTAACTTTATTCCGATCAGCTTCGTGTGCGAACGACGGAGCGAGGAACGAGCCAGCGAGAGATCGTCGGAGAAGGCCAGCGTGCCGGTGCTCTATGCGGAAGTCGTGATCGTGTCGTGAAGAACTGTTTTACTACGGGAAAGTGTGTACTGTGTGTACACAGATCACGTCATCATCATCATCGGCACTACAACCGGGAACCGGTCTTGGCCTTATTTAGCAAGTCCTAAGGCTTGTTAAATTTTCCATAATGATTTATTTTTTCTGGGCAAGGTCATTAGTCTTGCGCCAGAGGCTCCCCGATGGCGAATCGAACCCCGGTCTCCCGGGTGACAGGCGGGTATACTAACCACTATACTATCGAGGAGCCCACAGATCACGTCGCGGTCACCAATTATAGCGTTTGGGATGATAGTGAAGAATGTGTGATTCGAACTGACGCTATGACAGTTGGAATCACCAAAAATTGAACCAAAGCGCAACCCATAAGGCCACTGCCGCGTGTACGAATTCGATTTCAAGTACACTCAAGTGATGTGGAATTGTTGTTATCGCTTTGATATACCGCCCTGATGCTTTGCTTATTTATATTTATTTAGGTGTTCTTCACTATTGGGTTGTATATTGTGCGTGTATCTGTTGGAAACGCTACCCTACTCCCTCATCAGTAACTTCGTGTGCGAACGGCGGAGCGAGGAGTAAGCGAGCAAAAGAACATCGGAGCAAGCGAGTGGACTGGTGCTATGTGCAGAAGTCGGGATTGTAATAGTAAAGTCCCGTTTACCTAGGGGAGATTGTGTGCTGTTTGCACACAGATCACGTAGGGGTCACCAATTATAGCGTTTGCGACGATAGTGAAGAAAGTGAATTCGAACCGACAGTATGACGTAATGATTTAACCAATGCTCAACACATCAGGCCACTGCTGCGTGTACGAATTCGATTTCTAAACTCAAGTACACTCAAGTGATATGGAATTGATATGTTATCGCTATGGTATACGGCTCCCGCGCCTTCATTATTTGAATTTCTTTCGGTGTTCTTTATTATTGGGTTTACCCTGTATTGTGCGTGTATCTGTTAGAAACGCCACAGAATCTCACTTTGGGGCCGACTTACCACCTAAACCAACTTTTCTCGAACTGGTTCAGCATTCAAGCACCAAAAGATCGCCACGGGTTTCTCCCGACCATTTCACGAAGCTTATAGCTTTATGGGGTAGTACACTGGCCGACAGAGCTATGGGACCTCATCTACCAATCGGCCTTTAGTCGGCAAGACGGCCTAGCAGTGAGTGTATTCTAACGCGCTAATCACAAGATCAGATTGCTACGTAAATGCGCTGGTATATAGCTCTGTGCGGTTGTGTACTTCACAACGGTTGTCTATTCGTGATTTTCTGGAGCCACCATGTCACACAATTACTTCAAGCACGACTAGGTATCAGTCAAAATAAAAGTACCATGGAATTCAATAAGTTGTTTGTTACCGCACTTTGTAATCACAACCCAATGAATCATGCGAAGTTATTGCAACCGACAATGTGGTAGAGTTGTGGCGTTTCTAACAGATACACACACAATACACAAGCAAATAGTGAAGAACACCGAACAAAAATCGAATAAGAAAATGTAGCAGAGCCGTATACCATAGCGATAACATAACAATTCCACAACAGTTGAGTGTACTTGAGTTTAGAAATCGAATTCGTACAAGCGGTAGTGTCCTGGTGTGTTGAGCATGGGTTACATTTTTTGTGAATCTAAGTGTCATACCGTCAATTGGAATCACACGTTCTTCACTATCGTCGCAATACGCTATAGAGTTGACTGCCAGGATCATATCCTCGGTAACCTTCCACAAATTCAAAGGACTTTGTTATAAGTTCAATATTCTTATATATCCTATCCCAGCACCTAACTTGGTGTGGATCCATCTTCCTTTGGCGGAAGAATCTCACCGTCGTTCCCATTCTCTTAGGCTTCAGGTCTCTAATTGTGGTCGCATTCGCCGGCGATCCGCTTGCGAGACTAGCGTGTCAACTTCATGCGAAACTGCGGTTTGTCTGCTGGAATGTCAATTAGTTTCGTCCTGGTTACTATTCGGAAGGCGCAGCATAGTCTTAATGATGCGAGGTTATGTGCTGAGTTCGCTCCCCTCAAGTACGGCTTATACTGTGCCGCTCGTGCCGATATGTGAGCTGCATACATTTTAATAGAAATGTTGGGGCTAGTTAACAGTTTCCTTACGTGGGGCCTGGGTCGCCCAACATTGGGAAGCAAAGCGTTGCATACTCTTGGTGTTTTTTCACTCGTTTTCCTCAGGTGTTTCTTGAAGATCAACCTATTGTCGAGGGTAACACCAAGATATTTAATATAGGAACTGGATCGGATGATTTGTCCTTCTATTTCCAAATCAATGTGTTCAACTTTCTTGTGGTTGCTTATTAAAAGTGTCTCCGTGTTAAGTGCGGATAGTTATGATATTCTCCACGTTACGTAGATATTTAGCTGCAGCTATCATTAATCTGGTGCAAGGCTAATAACCTTGCCCGTAAAAACATATTATTATGAACAATTTAACAAATCTCGAATATGGACCGGGTGCCGGTAGAGAGACTTGTTAAATAAGACCAAAACCGGATCCCGGTTGTAGTGCCGATGATGATGATGACTATTGCCAAATCATCTCCGTACTCAATGATTTTTACTCCTTCTGGTACATTTGGCTGAGTCGGTAAGGAGGTTGTGTCTTCCGCTTGATTGTGCAAACCTAGGTCCAACTGACGACTCTTGCTATTCTGCAGTTCGGCACAATTACTAAGTGGTAGATAGGGTTGTGAGGACGAAGTATTGTGCCAAACACGGACACTCGGTTCACTTCTATCCCTATCGTCTATTGTTCACGCGGACACTGCTCACAACGCAAGGACGAAGAAAACGATAGTTGACCTTCGCGACCGAGCGGACACAACACAGAAACAAAACACTCAAGTTTGGTCAATATTAATTCTTTATATGTTACGTTTTATTCTCTTTAAAATTGTAAAGGTTAATTCTCTTTATAAAAACCACTTTGTCCTCAGCCATTATTAAACATGTTAGTGTTTTTATACTTCACTTAAAACTTATATTTAATATTAAATTGATTTTTATAAATTTTAAACAAGGTGAAACACTCCTATCTCGACATGACCTACGCTTCTCCGCCGCGCGACGGAAAGCGGGAGCGGCACGACTGTGCTGGTCGGCGGATGTAATAAGACTCAGCGATTCAACCCTCGTTTGGGGTGAGTTTGTTGGTGTGGTGGTAAATATCCTCGCCACTAAGGATATGTTTTTACTTACCAACAGAGAAACGTAAAGTCTTTCTTGGGGGAATAGAAAACCTGATCTCGTAATGTGGGTCATGGTGGTATGTGTGTGATCGTTCAGATCTGTGTTGTTTGCCCATGTGCGAAGGCAATGGCAAAACAAAGCAGGCAGGCGGCAAGGACAAAGGGATCGAGAAGATCGTTGTCTATGAAGTACATCGCGTCTAAATAAATAGACGATGATGCTTCGAAGAAATGTGGTAAGAGAAAAGATGAGACTAAGGCATCATAAAAGTCTTAGATGAGTGATGCCCTTGTGTAAATAGGCGAATAGCAATTGGGAAAAGGTGCTGATGGGTTGGTGAACGAAACGAATCCCTTCCTTGCATTTGTATATGCAAGGAAATTCGTTTGTGGGAAACGGATTCTATATTTGCATTGTTTATGCTTTGAATTCGATCCGGCGGCTATGCGCGAAGTCGATGATTGTTTGGAGATTTAAACAAAGGAGCATTTCTGGGTAATGTGCTTGCAGCTGTATCGATAGTTGCAAGTCATTGGAAAGCAGATTAGATGGTTATACAATCACAGTTTGTATATACCATCTGTGTCAATTGTACATGGCATCAATGGCGACGCCAGGATCGAACTCTGGTGCGAATATCTACACTAATTGGAAATTCGGTTCTAGGTCGCTAATGCAGAGATGCATTGATACATGTATGAATGCCCATGTAGGAAAAATTCTTTGCAGGCATTTCCAGGTAATGCATTGAAAGCATTAATTTTCCTTGGGAAGGAAATGTTTTTGCTGCGGGGAGATTGCGGTGCAGGTGTGGTGAGGTTGGAATTTGCCTGACAACCGAAGGTACCGAATAGGTTTTGGTTTATGCACCTGTATAATGGAAAGAATTCTTGTAGGGAATTTGTGTGCGAAGAGATGCATGAAAGGTAAGGACTCTTTACAGAGACTTGTAGATTATACCTTAGATAACCTAGATGCGTAAAGCATTTAAGGTGCTTAAGTGATTGCATTGGCGAAGCTTATAAGGTTAGGTCGAAGTTTGGGGGTTCTTCAGGTTAGTAACAGTGGGGTTTGGCGGAACCGGGTCCCAAAGGTCAGCCGTCCGATGAAAAATCACCCCATTAAGCTATAGACTTCCTGAAATAGTTGGGGTAAATCCTAGATCATCGACCGAGAAAAAAAAATATCTCAGGGCACTGACTCTCCTTTTCCTGGGAGAACTAAAAAAATTGAAATTGACATGATATTCCATAACAGCGGATCCAACACTTGTAGATCTCCCAACTCTTTTATCCGTTTCCAGTTCACCGAGTTAAATGCGTTTTTAGAGTCTAGTGTCACTATGTCACGCACGTAACCGTTTACACTTCGCTCGCACGTGGGCGATTTCTGCTCTCCACCAATACATTGGCCCCTGCTGGTTGTCTTTCTTTCACTTCATGACTTTTCCATCCTCCCTGTTTGCTTTGGGCTCTGCGTCAAATTGTTCGATTGGTAGTATATAATCGAGCAGCTCTACATCAAGGTCCCTCTCTTTCCACCCTTTTTAATGTCCTTTCTTCGCCAATCTGCCCCTGATGAATCACATGTGTGAGAGTATTTCATACATCACGGGTTAGTGGTCACTATCGGTGTAGGTGTCCAAAATTCACCATTCCATATTTTTTACCAATATGGAGCTGGCAAAGGTAATATCGATTTTGGAGCGGCCTCTCTTGTGTATGAATATGTCCTCAACGCCATCATTAAGTAGCCCTACCTCTAGGCATGCGAAGGCTCGAATAGTGCCCCGTCTCTACTGTTGGACCTGGTGCTTCACCACTCTACCGCCCAGGCATTGAAATCTCCAGCAATTAGAATGAGGTTAATAGTTCTGGCATCTCAGGTTACTGATTCAAATAGTAACTGAATTTTTCCATTTCCCACCTTGGTGGAGCGTAACAACAGTAGAAATGAAGTCCTCTGATCTTAGCCCAGTGGAATCCTTCATGCCGCTGGTCAATTCTGTGTTCAATGGGAGTTGTCCAAATGGCAGCTGTTCCCCTGCCGTCTTCCTCTCATGTGATTGTGCCAGTGCCAGGCATCTTGTGCTGCTCCTTGATGAGTATCGCGTCAGCACCATATTCCTTAACGGTTTGTGAAAGTAGATCTTGCGTGGCTCCATAATGGTTTACGTTAATTTGAATGGACCCCATTCACTTTTATTTAGAAGATCGACCATCGCATGTTTAAATTCTCGGCTCCCTGTTCGTTGCGGCCTTCGCGCCCTGATTCGTAGAACATACATTTGAGTTGTGCTTGACAGCCCATCACTTGTGGCCTTTTCCTCCGCATTTCAAATAGAACGATCTACTTCGGGATCTAGGCCCAGGCCGTCATTAATATGCACAATATATCTGCATCTCTTTTCCATAGTTTTTTTCCTTTTTTTTTACATGTTACAACCAATTTTTGTTATGTTTTAAATTAAATTGAATTAACTTAACCTCTCCAGATATTTTCCTGGGATATTCGTGGATTAAAAAATGCACAGTAATTCATTATAAAATCTAGCTTTAAACAGTCGGATAAAAACACAGATTCGTTCTGCAGCCGAAGTACGTAAATATGGACTGCTCTACCTGGTCGTGTGTTTCGTCTTCATTATATTGTAATGCACAGGTATTCAAGAATAACGTACACAGAGACTTCATTTTTCTACCCCCTTCCTCTTTTTCCATTTACAATGGGCTTTGGTATTTAGGAGTACCTAAAATTCCTTTTGTGCGTGCGTTCCGTGCAAAAAAAAAACCCTAACCACTCTACGTACGAGTATATGAGTTTATGCATCATTTCAACTTGTTTTTACGATATTTTAGAGCAGAACGAAACCCCTTGTCGCACGTGCATAAAAGTGGACATGTTTTGTTAGTGAATAAGTAAAATCATCAATAAAGTGATCACTAAATTGATACTTAAAATGATTAGTAATATAATGAGTAGCATGATCAATAAAATCAGTGCTTTTAAAAGTTAGGCAAATTTAAATGACTAGAATTTACTTTGGGAGATGTGGCTCCATGTGTTTTTCTAGCAACTACTGATAAATTCATGGGTACTTCTAATGTCTTATATGACCCTAATTTACAAAAGAGATACAACAGATTTCTCTCTTGATGGTTGTTAAATTGAGGTTGTTAGGTCTCATGGAAGTACAAAACATTATTCAGAATAAATCGGAGTTTCGTGGCGACTACTCTACAGGCATATACGCCTAGCTCGTTGAACTTATTTCGTAGCACGGCTCATCAGCCTACCTATAATATTCCCAACGTTTTATAAAAATAAGGTCGGCTTTTTTAATCATTTTCAGAAGTAATTCATAGGCTACGCCCCCTATGAGTATTCTACGCTTCAAATGTCTTTTTTAATAGTTCCGCTATATATTTATTTACTCCCGACAGTTTCACGAAAGCACGAAAAAGTAAATCCTCACTAAACAACTTTGGGATTATCATAAAGTATACATCATTCGGATTCAAACTTGGAAATGCGTTTCATCAAATAGTCTACTGTCACGCAAGGTGCTCTAAATCTAACATAGCAATGTTGATGGGGGAACCCGAAAGTAATCAACTCCTCAAATTGTACAAAAGACGGTCATGAATCTGCCAGAGTTCCACCTAACTCCAACTTCATTTGCAATTGTGGCACATTATCTGAATGTGTATTAATTCTATACTCATTGGTCTATACCGAGCGACTGGTCTAGGTATACCGAGAAGAGAGAAGAAGAAGGAGGAAATGTTGGGCGATAGTCGGTGCAGACAACTTTGACAAATCATCGCTAGAAGCGCAATTGCGATCAAGTTGTCTATTAAGCCCTTCCGGACAAAGTCAGTCACACCAACTTATGATACAAAAGTAGCTGCTGGTCGTAGGGTAATTAAGGAGATTCGGCGGTAGGTGATGTCTGTGAAAGGTATCATGGGATGGCTGGTTAGATCGATTACCACAAAACGATTGCCATAGCGAATCGAGCTTCACGGTTATGGGAAATTTAAATAAAATTACCACGTGGACAAGAAAAGGAAATGTGTCTAATTTTCGGTGCTTCAGCTCTAAGTTAGGAACGGTAGAAGAGTTAATAGATAGTAGTATTTGAAAATCTGTCAGGTTTTAATTGATTTCAACAGATCACGAAGAGAGTAGTGGAACCTGGGGCGGTGCAGATGAGTTTGTGTACAGTAGAAATTCTTTCCAAGTTCTATTCGAAGTCTGTCGTGTGGTCTAATGATTCCGGAATTTCATTTGTCCCAAGTAATATTGGGGCTTTGCTAACTGCCTTTTGCATGATAATTCCAAAAACAAAAGAAAAAGTCATTAACTGTCGTGAGTGAAAAGGTATTTTTTTTTTTTTTTGGTTTCGGTAGGAACGTGGAAATCTTGAAAAGATACCTCTCGACCGATCCAGAGGCATCCGGGTTTTACCGACAAAAACCACCTCCCACCAGGCTCATATTCGCGTTGATCCCTGCGGAACTTTCTTTTAGATATACCATCGCGGGGCAGGACGGAGTTTACCTCTTACTTTGCTCGTCGCGTCGCAACTGCTGTATTGGAATAATCAGGTATAGTCACTAATTCTGTAGTTGCGCTTTCCAGTTAAACCACATTGTGATGAAACACTTAATTTTTAAGTCAATAAAGTCCTAGATCACTGTTATATGCGTGTGTTCCTAAAGAAAAACATTATTGTTAGTGCAGTCAGTGAGTAACTTATATTGAGGCCAGGATAAATACTTACTAAGTATTGTGTGCCTGAATGGCTTTATACATACGAAAGGCAAAGACTTTATATTTTTTAAGCTTATTTAGACTAAGAATAGTGTAATACAATTTAAGTGATATAAATAAATATTTAAAAAAAGAGGGGAGGATACAAATTTTCCACACTAGTCAACGAGTGGTACCGCTGATGTCACCATTTTGACATTTCTGCCGTTAAACACGGAACTTTTCATTTACCCCCGTAAACTATAGGCAGACGTTCAACCGTGAAGTTGTATATTTTTTAATAGACAGAGCCCCCCCCCCCCCCCCCCCCCCCCCACCGACGGCTTAGCTAAATAAAAAAAGAAATAAAAAACTGTAAAGACATTCTCGTTAACACACAACCTGACCCCTAAGGGATGAATTAAAAAACAACTCATGGGGTAGCGCCTACGGGATGGTCATGAAAAGACTACAGAACAGCAGTAGTCAAATGCAAAAAAGCAAAACTGACATGGCAAGAGTGACTCGCGTGGAACAATTCACTGAGGGGACATCGGGGCTCTCTGAATCGCAGTATGGATTCCGGAAAGGAAGATCAACCGGCAAGACGCAATCTGTGGTGTGCGAGAGCGCTCGCAATGCGATAGCTGGAGCGCGATGGCTAGGTACAAAGAAATATTGCGCGGATTCTAGAAGCGTTGCGCGATCTACAAGCCTCACCCTACTTGGTGCGTATACTAGCAAACTATCTCTCGGATAGAAGACTGCTATATGATACAGATGAGGAACCACAGGAATATCAAATAACAGCGGGTGTACCTCAGGGATCTGTAGCGTTCTACGAACGCACAATTCCACCCAGGTAGGGTTCCTACCCATCAAGGAACATACCTAACCTGAAAACGATGCACGCGCCCACAGACGCGTGCCACTAAGTCCGCTAGGGCCCTGAAACATTCACCACAACGTTGAGCCCGACACGAAAAAGGAAGGAACTAAACGTCCCAAAGCTTTCAATATCAAGCTCAACATATCGATTGTAGCATACCTGAAACAAAGGTAAGAACCATACATTCATCCGGCTCCCTAGAGAAATTCCAAAAGATCGAAATGCATCGCATTCCAGCTCTGCACAATAGGAAATCCTGAACATCTATCTACACGATGTTACAAGGAATAGCTATCGTCGGTAAATTAGCCGACCAGCGGCTGCACGTGCGGGTAGCTGCCATAAAGACCACCCAAATCCGTCAAGCAAACAAAGGCAGCGACAACCTATCCGCTACCAAATTGCAGGCAACCGTAATTATCTCAACGAGATAATTCAAAAATGTTATGAGTGTAAAATCTACAATGGAACGACTCTGATCCCACGGTCCCTTCTGAATTTCACACCCTCAGAAGGATCTAATGGATTTCGGTGTGTTTACTAAAGGCAAACAAACCCACGGACTGTACGTCCTAACAATCATCTCCGTTCTACGTGCCAGATGGGCTGCACAAACAGAAGACCGTTGGGATGAAATGCTATCACCACCACCGACGGTGATGTTGATGTATGTGTAGGGCGACTTTCTCCTTTTCAGGTATCTAAATTACCCTTGGGACGTAATAACATGTTGCTAACAGAGATTCGGAAATTCTGTTAGCAGAACTAATAGGAAAATTCTCTGTGCAGATATAGATACGATCTGTATCAGGTTTATTTTTTGAATTGAGATGGGAGTTTAGTTTTGATAGTCATCGCGACGAGGCGTCTACATTGAAGTACCAGTAGGAAGCAGTGTAGTCGAAATTGAGAATCCGAAGGAGGAGGTGCGAAATACGAAAGACGTGTGTCAGGAGTAACAGCGAGACGTAGAAATTAAAGAAAACCCGAAAGTCGGGTTTAACGTGTGCCGTAACCACTGCTGTTAATTTCAAATTAAAAGAAATGTTCGTTTGCGGTTATTGATAGCAGCGGTTTTAAAAATAATAATAAACAACTATTAGTGCACGATTAGGAAAAGAAAGACGAGAGTAATATGTGGATTGTAAATTAATTAAATGTGATACTAGTTGAAACATTTTTATAACAGCAGATCAACGAAAGGAATAAAACAAAAATTAGAACAAAACAATTCCTTTTGAGTCTTTATTTGCGCTGTTTCCGCTCAGTGTGTTCTTCCTTGTGTGCGGACAGTGTTCGGCGGAACACTTACGACCGAATAGACAACATCCGCCAAAGATCTGTATTAGGTCCGCTGTTATGGAATATAATGTGCTCAAGGTCAATGTACCGGAGGGGGTTAGAATCATTGGGTACGCAGATGATTTGGCAATAGTGGCCGTAGCTAAACAACTAGATGTCCTGGAGCATATTTGCTCCCAAAAAATTCAGAGCATTAAATGCTGGCTAGATATAGCCAGACTGAAACTAGCTGGACATAAGACGGGGACAGTTTTAATAAGCAGCCGCAAGAAAGTTGAACACCTTGATTTGGAAATAGAAGGACAAATAATCAGATCCAGTCCTTATATTAAATATCTTGGTGTTATACTCGACAACAGGTTGAGCTTCAAGGAACACCTGAGGAAAACGAGTGAAAAAACGGCAAGAGTATGCAAAGTTTTAGCGAGACTGCTACCCAATGTTGGAGGAACCCGGCCCCACATCAGAAAACTCATAACCAGTGTCAACACCTCCATTATAATGTATGCAGCTCACATATGTGCAGGAGTCGCACAGTATAAGTCGTACATGTGGGGAGTGAGCTCCGCACATAGACTGGCTTCACTGGGCGATGTTCTCTATGTTTCAATGTTCAAGTTTAGAAAGACTGCAAATCTGCAAAAGCTATCATAATGCAGAATTGCAAACATTATTTAACGAAAACACCACACAAACCGAAAATCGGGGTTTGCCGGTCAAAAATCTGTTTCTAATCCTCTAAACATTCACACGTTCGGCGTTGAACGAGAGGCTCGGACGCTGCAAAAGAAAATCCTTTTTGTATAGGGTCGTTACATGAGATAAAAGTAGATTAACGTTGTGTAGTCCAGTAGATCATGGGTAGACACATAATCGCATGACCGAATAATTTTGGCAGGCAGTTTAATAGCACCAAACCAGTATGGTCTATATTGAACTGTTGGAGACCGGTTTAACAGTTCCTACTAAATGCTATCAACGGAACATACTGTGTGTAAACCGCCCATTGATTAAAAAATAACCAGAATATCAAACAAAGTAACCCAACGTTAATTTTTTTTCATCATGACAGTCATTTTTCTCACTTTTGTTTTTACACCAACGCGCCCACGAAAGAGGATTTGGAGTACCTTAAATCTCAGAATAGAATGCGAGAGGAAAGGGAGATAGAGGATAAGAAACGGAGATATCCATGTAGAGGATGGTCCAACTTAAGCGAGGGTATCGGATAACAATATAACTTTAATATTTTTTGTCTGACCACTGTCATAGAGCACATAATTGGAAATTCAGGTTTAGGAGATTTTTGGTATTTAACGGCACTCCACAACTAAACCTACTGAAGTTGTTCATCTGTACATTCAAAATAACTTTTCAATTGTGAAAAATCAACGTACATAGTGAATAACAAATAATGTTAAAAGATTATCTTCTAGAAAACGTTCGCACAAGAACTATTTTTCTTCTAGTTCTGTTGAGAATCGTCAGACGTCCAAATAAAGTTCGTCCGAGCCGAATTGATGCAAATATCTCAGCCGTATAGGCAGTATTCAGACTTCTCCAATAACGTTGTCTCGACGTTGTTTTGCGCAGTTGTACATTGGACGAACCACTCTACAGCGCATAACTCGTGTTTGTGTTAAAATCATTTTCGTACAAAACTCAATTGACCCACCCACAATAAAGCTCATCGCTGGGCATATGCGAATTTGTCCCTTGACAGGAATTTTAGGTAAAACTCATCATAAGCTATGAGAAGCATTTCACGTTAAGGGGAACTGTTAACAAACAAAATTAACAGTTCCATGGCACTGTTACGGACCGACCTTGAGTCCAGGTCCCCCCAACATCCACTAATCCCCTTTCGTTAGTTTCCCCTCTTTACCTGTAAACGGAGAACAACTCGCCAAGTAGTTAATTTGCATAAACTACTTCTGAGAAACAGCAATTGAACCGACCGCCCAACGGTCTATATAAGTAAGTCCACTTAAACAAAATATTCAATAATACAAATTATTACTATATTCAAATAAACCTTTAATATATATTGTACTTTAATATATATATATTGTTAAATAACACCTAACAGCACCAGAAATCTTCAGACTATTAAGGGGTTACCTCTTCACAAAAAAGTTACTGTGTTTATGCTAATATGGTCATTGGGCCGTTTTTCTTCGAAGATGACCGTGGTCAAACAGCAACCGTTAATCAGTTTATCGGACTGTGATAACCGATCTTATGCTATCGATTTTACATAAAGGTAGTTTGGGTCATTACAAGCTTCTGCTTCACCACACAGCTAAATTAACAATCTATTTATGAAGTCATTGTTCCCCAATCGCTTGACATCAAAAAGTATTTATTTCGACTGCTCTCTGCGTCCACCCAATTTGACGCTGACCGACTTTTTTTTGTAGGGATACTTGAAGTCAAAACATTATCTCAAAAAACGAAGGAACATAGACGAGCTTAAGGCCAACATCCCATAGGAAATAGTGGCAATATCGGCTGAAACACTTACCAGAATGAAGGAAAATGCCGAAGTTCGAACACATAAAGACATTAGAGCTCAGGACGACCTCTGAAGGAGGAATTTTACAGGCCAGTGCAGGAAAGGGTAGCTTCTTACAGAAAACCAAAAACAAAACTCCTTGAGACATTATGATGCCACTTGCTAGCCCCTTCGACAAATTATTATTTTCCAGTTTATCGAAAATAGCTACAATTGTTTGCTCAAATGAAACTCCTTCGTCTCCCACTAAATTGAATTCAAATACATGGAAAAAATTTAATATTTTAAATCGAGTACAGAACACCAGATAAGGTGACCAATTCGTTCAGAACCCCTAGTGACTTGGATACCTTTTAGAAATGAACACATAGGCTTACTCTTTGTTAGTTTATTCGTAACTAATAAAAATAACAGACGAAATTGTAATATGATTTGCTAGGTGATAATACCACCGAAAAGGCAGTACTTTCTTAGTGAATTTATGAAGAGGATATCTTGCCTCTTCCTATTCTGAAAATATTATGTAAAACTTTTCAGTAGTAAACTTGTGGATTACTTCTTTCGTCCTGTACTATTTCCCTTCAATTTAATAGTGTGCACCACTTCACATAAAAATCCAATTTTAGGCACAGGATATCGTTCTTCAGCCGAACTACATAATTATGAAACACACTACCTGCATAGATACTATTCCGCGTTCACAGACTTTACGCAATCAATACCAATATGTATATGAAAAAGATTGTGTTCGAAAAGTAATATCGGAGAGCACTAGAGAATACGTTCGCCGAAATTAGCTACTCTCCATTTACTCTGGGACAGATTGAGCTCAAAATCCATATGGCATCTCAAAACAGTGTTACCAAACTACGCGTTTCTTAAAAATTGAGTGACCTGATACATTTTACAAAGTTTATTTGTGTTATTTCAATGATCCTTAAATGCTCTTGGGCTAACTAACAACAGTTTAAAATTGTACACGTGTTGCTGACATTTCCATTTAATTGTAGCCTAGCAGATTACAGGTCATCTTCGGGATTTAAATAATTATCTTTTAAAGTCGCTGACTCTTTGTACTAGGATGACAACGAAATATAGTCCACCTACTTGTCAAATTACTTTTGCAAGTATTGGGCAGATTTGCCAAAGATCCTTTAATACTACAATACTTAAAATCGATCATGTATCATATATCTCAGCGTAAGCAAATAGATAAGTGCTTACGTCCTACTACGGCACTCCCAGAAGTTTAAAGCGAGCTCCATTGACTTTTATAAAGTGATAAGTTTTCAGAAAAATTTCACAACCGGAAATCACTCTTCATCGGAATGGTAAATAGGGCGATGCCTTGTCCGCTTGATTAACCGTTTGACGTTGTAGGATAGGAGGCCAGCAGGTAAAGGGCAAACAAAATTCCTGAGATTCAATATTTGCTGGCGATAACGCGTTCGTAGTCGGTGCGCCAATCGACCGCCTGGCCGTGACAGGTTAATTGGGTCTCTTCGCTTATCAATGTTTGTAACTTATATTCGATGTGATCATTCGATTTTTGACGCATATCAAACGCAAACAGTTAGCTTTGGCACGTACACCTGCCGAATGAGAAAACGTTCGGTAGGAGGTAAAAATTCGCTAAGAAAGCACTGTCTGAATAGGAATGAAACATCATACATCATATCATCACTGCATGTGTAATTATGATTAGTCACTCGGTGAATGTGTTCTCGACCCCTGAAAAAACATATTCATGTCATTGTGCCTAATATACACATTAAGCAAACTACCAAGGTTTCTGCAGTCGGCTATAAATCTTATTGCTCTAGAATGCTTTCGACACATGTGAATGTAAATGGGAATTGAGTTAAATGCTAAGGAATTTAATTTGTACAAACGACTGTCGCTATCTTCGATATACGATAAAGTCGTTTAAAAATGTTTCTTATTGTCGAGGGGGTTATCAGGTGACATCATAATGACTCAAAATGTGTTCAATCATATCTGTGAGCTGTCATCAAATGACAATAGGCATTTATGAATAGTGAGAGTATATACCGAATTCTGTCCAGCAAGCAGTCCATGCCAGATGGATTATTAGAAAGTGTTCAAAATGTGGAATTTGCAAAAAACAACAAAAGAGACGCATGTACACATTGTATATTTGAAGTTCAAGTCCCCTCAGATTTATACGTATGAAATTAATGAGAAGCGAAAATTTTGTGATATAAATAAATGAAGCCACAGCTATAGTTACCATCACACCACAATTATAAAAAAAATCAAGCATCTTAAAATTATACTTAACTAATGATAAACAGAAATCCCATAATAAAATCACCTTTAGCCAACTTTGTTGCACACAAAAACTGCCACCCCGACTCACCGGGACTGCCCATTACAATAACCATTCACTTAACGTGAGTTTCTCCACGTTGAATAATATGACTTGATCAACATGTCAAATACTTTTGAGAAAACTTATAAAAATGATGAAAATCTGAAATCCATTAACAGTCAATGAAATCATAATGTCCATACTCCTATCTAAAAAGAACACTATGACAGTACCCAAAAAAAAAAAAACAAATAAGAGTTATGTTACAAAAATATCCTTGGTATCATTGCCCTCGATTGGGCACTTGTGTAAGAAAAGTTCGTAATGATCATAATATTCATACATCCCAAATAATAAACAAATACTTGCGATCAATCATGTATCGCGATGTAAACATTCGTCTAAAATATTGGATAAACAAAGAATGTCACACATGCAAATTAAAGGGTGTACGCCATTATAATAAACTACAAATCAAGGATAAACGATTTTGAAAAATTACCAATCAACCTTCACTGTTGAAGATGACTGAATCCGAACAGATCTTATGTTATTAAACAATAATATTATTTTCAACTGAATCCGAACAGATCTTATGTTATTAAACAATAATATTAAACAATAATATTATTTTCAACGCCAAGCCGTCAACAAAGGCGGTCGGTGTTGTAAATATAAAAATAAATAGTCAGCTCTTTTTACACTAGCGTGCGTATAAGTGGGAATTTTGGAGTATCCTTAAATGTCAGAGCACAGTGCGGGCGAAAGGAGGAATCAATGTACGCTGGCCTTAAATGCTTGGGCATTACAACGGCGAGGAAACACATGATGATTCCACATTCGTATGGCTCGGCTAATGAATGACTTACTAAGTTTGTTTGTGCGGTTGAAGTTGACTTTCAACGTGAACTGATGCGGATTCTCAGATTGACGGGTGTGTTGTGTGATTTTGGAACTTCGCATTATGTTACTTACATTCTCTCACAACAATAAACTTGTTTACGGGGACATTCCGGTTTGTCGGGTCAAAAAATAGGTTATTTTCATGATTTTTTTAAAAAGAAAGTATTAAAGATATAACAACAATTTTTTTTTCAACATTTTATTCATCTTTCGACTACGTTTGTAAATTTTGTCGAGTCACTCCGGAACCGGAACCCCCCCTCCAGGAGTTCAAAGTTAGCCATCCGTTCTGCTCGTGTAAGGGTTATTTTCGTCCCCGGTGAAACAATACAAAAAATGCAAAAAGTTTATTAAACTTAAATACATTTAGCCTAATGTGAGTAGAAAAAATTTTAAAATTGATAAAAAACAACAAACTGGCGGACTATTGAAAAAAAAGTTGATTTTTCGGCCCTTTTTTACTCTATATTTTAGTTATAACTAAAAAATAAATAAATAAATAAAAAAGTAATACACTCACAATTTGCGTGTGCTTGTTAAAAATATGTGTGCGAACTTTCATAAGAATCGCATGCACCGTTTTCATATTATCGTTTACACCGCACTCAAAAAAGTCTTTTCGAGAAAAACGCATTCAAAGTTTGGAGATAAATTAGACAAAAGATAAAAGTGATTTATTTCATGAAATAATCGGGATTTTTTATACTAACAGCTAGACATCTATTCCTGGACCATAAACAATTCCTTCCACGACTTCGAATTGGTCCTCCAGTTGCATTTTCGCCTTTTTCCTCGCTGTTCGTGCCTCGTGCGAGTTCTATACTAGGCTGTGGTCAGCGTCTTGCAGCCGATCTCTGTCCCTCTCGTTCGCAAACGCTCTCGCAGCGTACCCAATTTTGATGCCCATGACTTGCATTATTAGCAATACGGGTAAAAACCCCTTATTAAACATACAAGCTGCTGAAGTGAAACAATGTAATCCATTTAACCCGACACCCAAGATGCGCATTACGAATACTATTCTACGATTAATTTCGTAAGCTTTGTTGGCGATTCGTAGACAGGACTCTATTACCCACAGTTGCATTCGACGATCAGTTTGAATCCTAGGCCTTTTTCAGATTTTTTTGAAAAGCTTATCGAACCGTCACAGTTTTTACTCTTTATAATGTTTGACAGTTCGGTAAAAACTAAAAAAAAGTAACATCACGTATGCTGCCGTCACTGTGACCGTTGGAGCGAAGTCGGGCGATGTAGCCAATTTTTGTGCCGATGTAGTCGCATACTCCGTTTCCAGTTCATTTACAGTTCCCATAAATCCTTTTCGTTTTTTATATCGACTCCCTGACTTACGTGAACCTTTAACGTTTTTAAACATTATGTTAGAAAAATTTACCGTTGAAAAACGTACGAAACGGACGCCTAAACGCAAGCACTGCACGCTCTGAGACCACGTTTACACTAAATACTTTTCCTCCTCATGAAAAAGAAACAAAGAAACATCAAAAATACCCACCCCGGGACGTCACCGGTAGGAACAGCTTCCATAGTCACCAAACAAGAAAAAACCACCAGCACCGTGCAACGGACAAGTTAGTTTCATATATATGAAACTAACTAAAACTCAGGCAATCGCAGGTCACCCGCAGTACGCCCGAATGTAATAACAACATACACAGGAGCGACTATCCATTACCGCTTATGAACATGTTGTTCAGTCGCACAAGATTGCGACATATTCAAAGAAGTGGCAGTTGGCCCAAGCCAACAGCGAAGCAAATTAATGCCCATAAATGGATAGTCTGCATCTTTCTAAATACACGGTAGTTGCCACCTATGATACGAATTTGTATCCGCGGGAGACCCGACCCTTTAATGACCTATAACTTTGGAACCGCCTAAGATTTCGTTTCCAAATTTTAACATATTATTTTTGAAGGATAAAACTATCGATTAAGCATTTAAATTTTCAAATTGATTTTTGGAACCGAACAAACCGGAATGTCCCCTTAAATTACTATAATAAAAGAAAAAACAAATATAGAATTAAGACAATACCCGATTTATAGTGTTTATGACGATAGTGAAGATCACACAGCCCACTTTGATCATTTGAAAAGCCCACTTAAATGGATTGTACATTTTTTTTCTGTCGCTAAGTTGGCACAACTATCCTCTATTCTGTAAACTGTAAACAAACTAAATGACAGAACACGCTTAAACTTCACATCAGAATAGAGGACAGTTGTGCCAACTTAGCGACAGAAAAAAAATTTGACAACCCATTTAAGTGGGCTTTTCAAATGATCAATTCTTGGCGCTTTTTTGACAGAATATACCATATCTAACAATAGGATGAATCCCAGAGTACACAAAAATTCGGAAGCCTCGGAAGTAATTGAAGAGGATTAGGAATGACTCAAAAAAAAAGTTGAAGTAACTTTAAAATTCAGAGTATGGTGCTTGTGGAACAAAAGCGAGAATTTTGAAAAATAAATTGTCGATGCATATTCAACACCGAAACCGTGATACCAGAATACTTTGCCTCACAGCAGTCGAAATTGCTGGGCTTTTTTTGAAGATATGAACAACTCTGTCTCCTTATCAATGTCTTCCCTCATAAATGATAATTATTCACAAAACAACACATAAATCGAATCTACCTGTTACACATTTCACAGAACATTTAACGTAGCTCGATACTTTTTTTTAAATATACTTCTCTGAGGAAATGTGAAGTTATAGCACTGAGCGGATAGGTTGAGATACTTTGTGTACCGATTCATCAGCCAAACTTCCAAAGATGATCAAGGATTTTCTCCTAGCCTAAATTTTGCTGGGATGGTGTTGTGGGGGTTCTTAAAGCTCACCTGAAGAACCCCCTATATTCGCAACCCATATTTGCACCTCAATCTCCCCGCATCAAAGCACTTCCTTTCACAAGGGCATTCTCCATGCATCAACGCATCGGCAAAAATTTCCTAAAAGGATTCTCAGGCATTCATAATTCATATGCATTTTCCTAGAAGAATTCCTTACAGGTCAAGCATTATGCCTGAAAGAAAACAATTCGGTTACCGTACCAAGTAACTGCATAATCGTGGAATCTTATCCTAGCGTCACCTATTCCCAGCCTCACCATGTGTACAACAATGTTACCCATATACACATTGGCCGGCGACCTTTTCACCCGCAGATAACAATCCAACGCAGCTGCATACAATTAGCGCAACCGACGCTAAAACCCAATTTTTTAGCACACACCATGTGCAAACAAAAGAACGGTGTTCTTCAGCAGGCATTCGGGCGATACGACAAACAATTCAAATTGTTTCAAGTATCCCAAATGCATTGAGCAGCTAATGAGTTGCAACTTGTTTACTCAGTTGGGCTCTCAGTTCATAAATCCCTTTATGTCTTTTAATTTACCAGATCCGTCTCATGACCTCGCGGCACGAGCAAACAGAAATCCAATTAGCACCCAATGAGATTCGGCTTATAAACCCATTAGCATAAGCAAACGCAAATAGGGATTGTGTACTTACTCTTGGCAGCGATGCCATAAACACCATTTCCCAGTAACCTAGCTAAAACCAATCAGCACCATGTTCACGATGCATTGCGGTCTATCAATACAGCTGCAATGCACATCATAGACAATCATCTACACGATCTCTTTGTCTATGAATATTTCTGGATCCGCTTCTCATGACCTCGCGGCAGGAGCAAACATAAATCCATTAGTACCCAATGAGATACGGATTATTTACTTAGCCGAACTCACGCCTTATTGATGCCCATTGTCGCTTTCAATTTATCCGATTCGTTCTCATGGCCTTGTCATGAAAGAACCAAGGTTCACACATACATGCGTACCACTATGATCTACCCCCAAAGATAGACTTCACGTTTCTCTTGGAATAGGAAACGCCCCCTAACTAAGAGAGCCAATACCACTGGCCGAATTTCCTTTGCCAGCGAATTCACATCGCAGAGTCTTTGCCCATCCTCTGGCCGAGCTGGTCGTCCCTCCATTCGCTCCCCGGGTCGTATGGGGACGCGTTCATTCGGAGTCGGAAACTTGTGTCGAGTCGTTAATAATTTCGCGATCAATGTAGTAAAGTGCCTGTTGTGTCTAGTCATTATTAATTTTTTGAACAATGTATTAAAGCCATGTGGTGACGAGTCCTCAGTAAATTGTTAATCGAAATTAAAAGATCATGTATTTCCAAACATAAAATGGACCTCAGTAAATTGTTATTCTCAATTAAAAGATCATGTATTACCAAACAAGAATAGACTCCGTAAAATAGATCGCAAACAACATCAGTGTTTTATTTTTCCTCCCTCCTTTGGTGGACGGTGCGTTGTTGAGGTTCGTGTTTGTGCGTTTCGTTCGGTCGTATTCGATGGAACTTTGCTTAGCAGCGAGTGGGATGGCGGTAGAACTCTCGCTCATGCAAGTGTCACGACCTCCATCCCCATAATATTTCACTAGATGATGGGAACCAATCTGTCACTCAGTGATTGAATACTCTTAGCATAGGGCTTCACATTCCACACTGTATCAAATAGAACTCACCTGCAAACTCTGGACTTACAAAAAATTAAGAAAGATAAGGGCGGCTTAAAATAGAGCTTTTAAACTACACCAAAAGCACGCTGTATTGGTTTGGGAGGAAAGAAATCCATTCATCATCATCATCATCATCGGCACTACAACCGGGAACCGGTCTTGGCCTTATTTAGCAAGTCATGAGGCTTGTTAAATTTTCCATAATGATTTATTTTTTCTGGGCAAGGTCATTAGTCTTGCGCCAGAAATCCATTATTGTGCGTTTATTTCAAAACCTTATTTAACCCATTCAAGGTAGGGTCGTTTTTGGCATCCTTAAATGATAGGCTCGGGTCACTCGTGTCTGACGCTTTTAAAAGTACTTAAAAGTGCTAAAACAAATCTGGCAAAATGCATGTTACTTCATTAACTATCGCTGTATAAAGTACAATCGCTATATTAATGATTTTTTAATTTATTTAAACAATAGAAGTAAATAAACAAATAAAAACGCTAAGAATGTATCATTTTGTTAAAAAAATCATAACTTTGGACCAGATAAATACTTTTTTTTAATTCGAACGGGAAATTGAAGCGTGAGAATAGTACTTTTAAGAAAAAAAATTGCAAATATGTATTTAAAAAAAAAGCTTAAGTTTGTAGCATAAAAATCGCATTTTTTCAAGGTACGTAAAAATGGTAATTTTACACTAAAATAAACAAATATAACTTTTTTATTAATTTTATATATAAAAATGACCTGAATAAATGTTCATTATACGAAAAGAGAAGGAATGTGAAATTTATAAAACAATATGGCAAGGCTAAGGTACAATTATGGAACGCAATCGATACATATGTCGGAGTCACTGTCTGTACCACCATAATATACTTCTAAGATTCATGGGCGCAAGATGCGATCAAAATCCACGTACGAGCGTTGAGACATTCTTTGAAACAGTAAAATTATTCAAAATTACTCATTTTATTGTAATTTTTTGGAGTTTTTACTTTAACTCACTTACATTTTTTGACAACCGTAAATGGTAGGGTCCAGACCGTCGTGCTTGTCGAAATTTACAGTGTCGTCGCTTGGGTAGCTAATAGTCTTCTAGTATACAATATTTTATAATAAATTATATTTGCCCCGATTTTATTTCGTTTGAACAAAGTTTAGCAAACTGAAAGTCAATCCATGCTTTTCGTCAAACCGTGTGACATCGAGCGTCTTTTTGAACTCAGCTTTATGCAGACAATTTTAAACAATTTTATGGTGGATGTTTAGCTTTAGAATGATGATACTGCTGTTAATGTGCCAATCTACTTCAGCCATTTTTATGATTTTATCCACACGTGGGCTTACCAGAAAGACCGGAATGGAACGGAATCGACGAGGTATAACCCTTTTCAGAAGAAGATTTTTGACCTTCTAACATCGGGTTCATAAACACCGCTGCCTGGCTAACATTTCAGCTTCCATCAAAGCAACGTTATAAAATAATAAGAATTTTTTATTTGTTAATTTCCATATTTCAAACCCTGTAATCGACAACCCAATCGAGCAATCGAAAAACTGTCAAGGTTTTTTAAGGTATGAAATGTAATTTTTCCAACGAATACGAATCTAAATTTATTTGATTAATGCCTTGAAAAATATATGTTTCAGGCGCCATCTAACGAAAAAATGATGGGCTTGTAGCGGTGCCGCCAAACCCTACGGTCCATTTACCTAAAAACCCCCATAATTACTACCCAACGTCCTTAAGTTCGCTAATGCAACGGTATTAGTACCTGTAAATGCTTCATGCATTATATAGATCACCATCTGTAATCATAAAATCCCTATAAAGAAAACTTACCTTCATGCATCCCTTCGCATACAATTTTTCATAAGATTTCTTTGTTTTCTTATTTGGTATTCTGAACCAATTCGGTACCAGACAAATTCCTGTAAACAAAATAATTCGGATTACAATCAATGTAACCGTCATGACAGGGACCATAAATATCGCGCCGTCTATTTTCCCTGCCGCGTCATATACCTTTTCATACACATTGCCTGGCAATCTTTTTTGTTTGTCTTACCAACAAACAACCCATGCGGCTGCATATAATTAGCGCAATAGACGCTGAAACCAAATTCTCCAGGATGTCCTAATGCAAATATGAACCCGGTTTCTATTGCAGCCAGAGATGCCATAAACATCCAATTTGCTTTTAGCACCTTTTTCTCCTAACGTCGAAAATAGCGACGAGGCATCGTATAAACATGACCCTCATTAAAGAGCGAACCATTTGGTCGCCTTTTCTTTTGTCCTTGCCGCCTGCCTGTTTCGTTGTTCCACTGCACGTGTGAATAGCATTGATCTCAACGATCCCACACATACCACCATGACCTGTATTACAAGATCTGGTTTCCTATACCACCAAGAGAGACTTTACGTTTCCCTGGTGGTAGGTAAAAAACGATATCCTTATTGGAGAGGATATCGTTTGAGTCGTAATTCAACCACTTAAGAGGTCGGTCGGGTTTCAGATACACCAGCATACGCCCGGGGGTGAGCCTACCCCCGAGGGTGTAGAAACCATTAGTTATGTCGGGTTAAAGTCGAGTTCTTTAATTTTCTAAACGAAATCCTTGAGGGAAAAGGGCAGATAAAGTGAAGTTGAAGACATTTTCCGATACCATTCGTGTGTGCTGTGGTCCAGTTAATTTGTAATCGTTGTTAAGTTAGAAACGGCCGTCAATGTACCAAGTGTTAATATAAATATATTCACGTAAAATTAAATGATAAACAATAACCATAATGATTTTTTAAACCTTTCATTATCGAATCACGTAATAAAAGAAAATAAATTACAACAATAGTGTGTTTCGTTTATCCGGTGTGTGATGTTTGCTTTTCTGCTATGGTGACTTTTCCGGCGAACAATTTCCAGCTATACACGAAGTAGTGGGTGGATGGTAGAATCGGCGTCCATGCCGACGCACAGACCATCTATACACTACAGGTTTCTATTTCCCCAAACTCATATAACGCTCTGATCATATCTCTGAATTGTAAATTGTATAATGATTTTTTGTTTGTTAAAATTTTTTGATGTTCTTTTCCATTTTGGTACCAGCTCTATTTTTGCTTATTTTAATGATAGTGTCAACAAGATTCACTTTTGCCAATGGTGGTATACCGAACTGTTCATTTTCCAACGACAGGTCTATTAAGGTATCAACAATCACGAGCTGAGATACAATCGTTATTGTGGATGATTTTAATGTGCATAGCTCTTGTTACACTCCGCGCCGTGCTTTGCCGGTAGACCCGAGAGAAGAGCGCGTAGGTTTTGCGTGTATAAAAATAAAAGGCCGAGAGACGTTTGGAGAATGTAAAAATAGATTGATTTTATTTTGTATTTAAACTTGGGATATTGTTGACCGGACATTTGGCCAGCGGTTCGGGCTTTGAAGTTTAACTCATCGCATTATTACATGGTTGGCCAGAGGTTCGGCCTCTGGTGATCTACTGATCATGAAATAAAAAAAATAAAAAAAAAAATAAAAATGGCTGGCGAGAGGGCCGACTTTGGCGAGACAAGGACAGATGTGTCCTTCATCTTGTCTCTGGCTTCTGGTCATCTTGCGATAACCACAATCACCCACATCCGCGAGGATGTTGGGCTCGGTCTCGAGATATCTGAAAAAGAAAAAGGGGGGGAGGTATCTAAGGATAGTGTGGACATGGTTAGTTCGGATGTTCTCTAACTACTTGGATGGAGGGATGGTGGGAAAAAAATCGTACAAGACCGGTAGGTCTTGAGTGCGGTAGTAAACGCAGATCACGTCTTTGGCGTCCTCACGTCTTTGGCGACTGATCATGAAATAAAAAAAAAAAATTGTGGCGAGAAGGCCGAATTTAGCGAGACAGGACATATGTGTCCTTCATCTTGTCTCTGACTTCTGGTCATCTTGCGATAACCAGAATCACCCACATCCGTGAGGATGTTGGGCTCGGTCTCGCGGCATCTGAAAAGAGAAGAAAAAAGGGGGGGTATCCAAGGATAGTGTGGACAGTGTTAGTCCAAGTGTTCTCTAACTACTTTTATAGAGGGGTGGTGGGAAAGAAATCATACAAGACCGGTGGGTCTTGGGTGCGGTAGTAAACGCAGATCACGTCTTTGGCGTCTGATAATCTGCTCTTTGGTCGGTGTGTATGTTTGTGTTTGTGCCGTCTTGTACTGTGCGTTCGTGTGTTTGGTTTGTTAATAGTAGACCCTATGGGATGGGTCCAGGAATCCTCTATTATAGAGGGGAATGTTGTTGGGAAGGGTGCTTTCTTCAGTTTTGTACTGAAGAAGAAATTGTGGGGGTTTGATCCGAAGAGATCGAGAGAGAGAAGGGTCAAGAACGCAAGAGTCCCGTACAAGTAGGTTCTCGCTGTTCTGAATGTTTTCGAGGTACTTATATTCTAATTGAAGCAAGTACTCGTCGATAGGGGTAATGGAGGCGCCTTCGTTTAGGTGAGAGTTGGGGTAATGACGACCGTCAGGCCTTCTAGAATGATTGGTGCATTTTCTGAGGAGTTTCCTTTCGAAAACCCGAAGTCTTTCCATTTGAGCCGAAGATATGCAGGACCATATGAGAAAGGCGTACGATATTCCACATCCGATTAGCTGCTTATAGCAGAGAAGCTTAACTTTGGTGTCAACTTTGTTCCTCCACTTCAAGATGTTGTGCAGTTGCTTAGACCGACCGAGGCCCCTTTGGAGAATGTGGGTTATTTGTTTGATGAAATTCATTTTTGGAGTATAGATGACCCGAAGATATTTCATCCTGTCCTGTGGTATAATCGTAGTATGTCCCATTTTTATTCGAATATTCTGTGAATATCGAGAAGAAGGTTGGAAGTGTTTACTACTCAGAATTATAGCTACTGCTTTAAATGAATTGAGTGCAATTTTCCATCGACTGTAATATTGATACAGTTCGTCCAATTGACGGTTGAGTCGATTTGTTGCGAGTTTAGGGCTTTTCGATGACGGAAACCCTGTATACTCCCTATGTGATATCTATTGTGATATGCATCGCACTTCTGAGAATTCGAATTCTTATTTCAAAAATAAACACTTGGCTCCAGCCAAAGTATCTAAAATTTTGCTTTCAATTCGATCTCTTCGAGATACAAAATCTCGATTAGCTGCTTATAGCAGAGAAGCTTAACTTTGGTGTCAACTTTGTTCCTCCACTTCAAGATGTTGTGCAGTTGCTTAGACCGACCGAGGCCCCTTTGGAGAATGTGGGTCACATGTTTGATGAAATTCATTTTTGGGGTATAAGTGACCCCGAGATATTTCATCTTGTCCTGTGGTCTAATCGTAGTATCTCCCATTTTTATTCGAATATTCTGTGAATATCGAGAAGCAGGTTGGGAGTGTTTACTACTCAGAATTATGGCTACTGCTTTGGATGGGTTAAGTCGGATTTTCCATCGACTGTAATACTGATACAGTTCGTCCAAGTGACGGTTGAGTCGATTTGTTGCGAGGTTAGGGCCTTTGGTTGACGTGTACACCAGGACGTCATCCGCATAGCATATTTGGTTTACTCTCCCGTCCGCAGGGCGGGGAATATCGGAGGTGTAAATATTGAATAAGATGGGGCCTAGAATGGAGCCCTGTGGTACGCCTGCAGCGGCGTGAAAAGTTCGGGAAAGCTTTCCATTCATTCTAACTTGGAAGGTTCTGTTGCGAACGAACTGGTAGATGATGCTACATAGCGTTCTGTTCAGTAGTTTAAAAGCTAGACCTTCGATCCAAGTCGTATCAAAAGCTTTTTCAATGTCTAGGCTTACCGCAACGGTGGGTTCCTTATTAAAGAGCCGCACGCAGACGTGGTTTTGAAATAAATTGAGAGCCATAGTGGTGCTGTGCGCTCTTCGAAATCCGAATTGGAAATCAGGTATTAGGTGCCTGGCACTGACAAAGTTATTTAGCTTCTTGTATATGAATTTTTCATATATTTTGCTGATGCACGTGAGAAGCGAGATAGGGCGAAAGCTTGAGGGGTGATACGTTGGTTTCCCAACTTTTGCTATTGGACAAATAATAGCGTGCCTCCAAGCTTGGGGAAAGTACCCCATGTTGTAAGCATGGTTGAACAGAATTGAGAGCTTTATAAAGAATAAGTCAGAAAGCCTTCGCAACGAGTGGTATGACATCTTGTCGATACCGGGTGACTTCTTAGGGTGTCGAGATTTAACCAGACTCTGTAGGGTATTTGGTGTGATGAAACCGTGACCATTATCACGTGTGTCATCGAAGTATGCACTGTTAGTTGGGTTAAAGACAACAATTGGCTCGTTGAAGTCGTCCAACTTACTGTGGACCTCTGAACTAACGATTGCATTAGTTTCCGGGTCGCCATCTTGGAGAGTGAGTTTATGATTGTTTTCGAAGGTCTCTCCGATGATATTTGCTTTATTGGTGTCGTTATTGACAACAACACCATTGTGCATAATTGGCCCAGTGATGCGGGAAGTGCCACATATCTTTTTAACATTTTTATAAACGTTCTGGTCCATCTGAATACCCCTCAGCTTGTCTTCCAATTGTCGGGTACGATTGTTTTGGATTCTCTGTTTTATCAGTGTACCAATATTGTGAATAATGGATCGCAATAATGGCTCCCTTTGCGTAAAGCGGTGACGATATCTCATTCTGCAGAGCTTTTTACGCTCCCGGATGAGACGAAGAGTGATGTCCTCATGGGGAATCTGATAGGTCTTTTCAAGTTTATACTTCGGGACATGAGTCTCCGAAGTTTCAACTAGAATCTCGCGAAGTCGTTTTGCAACGTTGTTTATCTCAACCGTCGTTAGGTTCCTGTCAGTGGGAAGAGAGAAGTGGTGGAGTTTATCGTTCAATGTAATATTGAAGTTGTCCCAATTTGTCCGCCCATAATCGGGTATGTATCTGTTATGAGCCCGGGATGCTCGATAGCCGCGAATGAATGTGGTCACAGCATTGTGGTCAGATACGCCCGCTGAAACTTGAGGAGGAGTGATTTGTGGAAGTAAGTCTTTGGACACAATAAATATGTCCAGAATTGAGTTACCTCGAGTACCAACCGTAGGTGCGACTATTTCGCAGTTGAGGGCATACATGTTTGCGGTGTACCATTGGTACAGTTTTCTGTCATTTGGGCAAGAGACAGAGTTGTTCCAGTGGGGATGTCTGGAGTTAAAATCGCCGCCTATGATGAAGGGTGTATCGATCTCTTCGAATCATGGAGAAGTTTGGGAATACGGGACGGTGACACGGATGCAACCTAGTTTCGGTTACAAGTACCACGTCCGCCCGGAAGTCAGAGACTATCATACGCACTGATCATGAAATTGAAATGCACTCCCCTTTTATAGGTTTTGGAGTTGACTTTTGTCAACTATTTTAATGTCAAAATTCCAAGAAGCGTACGCAAGACTTGGCGTGCTTCGTTTGGAATTTTGTTCCGAGAATTTTTTAAAGGTTTTTGTTGGATAGATTCTGGGAAGGGAATCATGAAATGCGTTTTGAATTAAGCATTTCATGATGTTAGGATTTTTATGAAATTAGTCAATGTACGATGAATTAACTTTTGGTTAAATTCGTTGTACATGTGACTCAATATGGGATGTGGATGTATTATGTGGAATTTGAATCAATGTGCGATAATTAAGTTTTGTTTAATTTATCGCTCATTGATTCGATATGAAATTTGGGTTTTTTGTTATGGGGTTATGGATAGGATTTTTGATGTTATTGGGGATTTAGATAGGAGTAGCGATTTAGGATCGCTACATCCTTCCCCCCTTTAGAAAAGAAAATTAATCTAGAAGAGATTAATTTTCCAGAGTGGGTGAAAAACAAAGGGTGGTGGCATTTCAACTTCGCGATAGTTTACATTTGTTTCAATTTTAATATTGTTAGTTATAGTTTGTTGTCTTAAAATAATTCATTAAACGTTTTGGCTGCCTATTTGAAATTGTTCATTAAAGATTTTCCAGGTTTTAATTAATGTTATTGTTATTTGTAATTGTTTAAAGTTATGTTTAGAATGTGTGCTACATGTTGTATTGTCTCATTTGTGGTAATGCTTCTTAAGTTTATTTGAACAAAGAGTGGTATGGTATTTATTAAGCAATTTGTGGCTGAGGCCATGTTTACAATTATGGTTTAAGTATATTAAAAGGATTTTTAAAATAGGCATATGTATTATAGATTTCTTAAATTAGTACTGTTTTTATTTTGGTTCGTATTTTACTATGTTATTTCTTTAATATATACTTAAGGGTATGGTACATTAATATTTATACTTTTTTTTGATTGGGACGTAGTGCTAGATTAACAAATTAGTGGAAGTAGATGTGTATTTATTTTCAAGAGGATCTTATTCATTTGTTTTTAGATGTGGTATTAATTAGTTTGGTATATTTGTCCTTTCTTTATTATTATATTTGGGTTTAATCTTACTTACTAACAATTATTAAATTTTGTTTATGTGTAAAGTATTTTCTATAGTTCGTTTTTCATTAATCCTTTAAATATTTTAGATTTAAGGGTGTGAACATTTTGTTTTGTTTATATGCTTATTTTTATATTTACATTTGTGTTTTATTTAGTCATATATGAGGATTTTGTTTTTCATATTTCACACATACATATATATCTAAAGTTTGGGTTGAAAGAAAAAATCTATTTGTTTTGAGCTTTTCCCTAAACTTGTGGAAGATTTTCCATACTTTCGTATGGCTAGGTTGTGTAATAAGTTTCGAAATGTGTGTAGTGAAACGACCGAAGGGACACGTTTCGAAAGATGGGGGTTTAGTGATAGCTTTTGAGAGATCAGTCTTTGCTATATCTCTAAAGAGGGTTCTATTTATTTGTGTATCTTTATGTTTTATTATTGAGCTTATTATGAGCTTATGTATGTTTTTTAATTGCAAACGTTTGACATACGGGTTGTTTGCTGGAATTTGTTTGTTCTCAAGCCTCTGCTTTGCTGGGACTCTTTGTTCCTCAGTCTGGCGCTCTGCTGGGACTCTTTGTTCCTCAGGCTGACGCTCTGCTGGGACTCTCTGTTCCTCAGGCTGACGCTCTGCTGGGACTTTTTGTTCCGCAGTCTTGCATTTGGCTGAGATTATCTGTTCCTCGGGCTTACATTTTGCTGAGAGTTCTTGCTGCTCAGTCTTACACTCTCCCGCTGTTATTTGTTTCTTTAGCTTAGGTATTTTGTTATTAGAAGATGGGGCATGTGAAAATATGGGAACGTAGGGAGCTGTGGGGATAGTTGGTTTAGAGACCTTGGTTAAATCATCGGATCCGGCCCGTAGACAAACGGATTTTGATGTAGTATTGTGGGTACGGGCTTTGATTTCTACTTCCTTTATTTGGAGAGCAGTTAGATCGTCCCGTCTCTGGTTTGTATCCCTAGCTTCGAACAAGATTTCATCTGTTTTTCCCCTAAATTGTTTTTTATTGTTGATTTTTAATAATTGTACGCTGCTTATTTTGTTTAGTACTCCACTTCTCCAGGCGTTTGCGGTAGAAGTGGGTTGAATTTTAGGAATAGTTTTGTTAAATGGGGAGCTGTTTTGGTTATTTAGTTGCGACAGTCTACTTTTGCATTCCTCCTGGGAATGGTTAAATTTGCTGCAGTACCTGCATTGGAGGCGTTCAACCTCTGTTTTAATTTGGGGGGTAGATTGTAAGGGTTTACTGTTGCGGTAGCATTCCTCAGACGTGTGTCCAGACCTATTACACGATTGGCAAATTATTGGTCGGCTAAAATTCGTATAAGCAGAAAAATTTGCTGGAGTGTTGTTGTTTCTTAGTCGAGGGGCCTGCTCGAGACCGTAATTAATAGCTGCTCTGAGATTTGGGGCACCTCGTGCTTTAACCAAGAGTTTTAGGTGTGGATCACTAAGTCCGTCTTCGAATGTGTGTAGGGAGAGTTTATTATTTTCCTTGAGGAGATATGTTCGCACCGCAGGTTCGGCAGTGCTTTCAAACGTGGCGCTGTCCAACAGATGCAGGAGGTGTGTGAGTCTGTCTCCAAACTTCTTCAAACCTTCCTTGCTTCCCTGTTTGGCTGTTACCAGATCCTTTTGCGCCAGCGACCTAGAGGGGAGAATTTTAAATTCTTCATTTAATTCCGCAGCAAGATCATTCCAGTTTGAAATGACCTTGTATCGGATGTGGTCGTATGTTGGCCCTCGCTTTTTTTTTTTTTACATTTCTGTATTTATTGACCATAAATGATTTGTTACAATAAGTAATACAGATAACTTATAATTAGTTTAGCTTTAATCGTTTACACATACTTGCTAGTACATTTTTCAAACATTATTATAAAGTAGGTGGGGCTTCCTAGAAAAGGTCAGAAAAGCAGGATATAATTATTTACTTAACCTATAACTAATTTGCTTAACTTAACTTAACTTAGCTTTGCCTAGCTTATCTAATTATTAAATCTATTATTATTACAATAAGTTAGAGTAGGGTGGGGCGGGAGGTATAGTGGTCGATGGGTAGGATTTGGGTTAGGCTGGGTACTATCAGTCGGGGATATGGGTTGGGGGAACACTTTCCGATTGGTGGTTGAAACGCAAGATATTAGAGAAGGGGCTGGCCCTCGCAGTCTGGTTTTTACTACGCTTAGAAAGAAAGCGTGCTGACTGTCGTCCTGTGCCTGCGAAAAAATTATATCTGCGCAAGAGATAAAATTATATAGTTCGTCCGGGTTACCGCTGAACACCGGTACGAGGGCTATAATGTCTTTAAACCCGATGGTGACTTCCATTATGATCGTTTTTTTTTTCGCGCGTTAATTTTGCGAGAAAAGTAGATCTTCCCAAATGTGAGTGGAACGAACCTATGAGAGAATCCAAAATGCTAACGGAAGAGGCAGAAAATCCAAGTAAATATTGATCATATTAATGGCAGCATTGTTTTCTTTTAAATTCAAATATATTAGCCCTATGAAGAAACCGAGTATAAAGAATTTTCCGAACTTACTTGTTCATGGAGGAAGCTTATTTTGAGATATATGTATGTATGGATATGTGTGTGTAAATATATGTATTGGTTATGTATCATTATATTATGATATGATAAGTGTTTTAAATTTTTTTGCCTTGGGATGCTTGTGTCCCTTAAAATATTTGATTAAGATTTTCCCGTTTGAAAGAAAAGAGAGGGGGAACAAATTTGAAGGTATTTAAATTTTGGCTTGGGGTTTGTATGTTTCTATTGTTTTTCATTATTTAATCGTTATGTTTTTTATTTTGAATTCTTTTCCCAAATTTAATGTATGAATTTTATATTTTGTAAAATTGTGTGCTTGTTTCATGTTTTATATAAATGTGTAAGTGTAATGTTAATAATAATATATTAAAGGGGTACAGTATTTATTTTGATTTTGTTATGTAAAATTTTGGGCTTGAATTGGGTGAGTGCATGCTTGGAAAACATGATTCAAGGGCAATTTCGATAATTTATGATAAGATACTGATTGGAAAATAAAACGACGTAGTGTTGCTGCGGCTGTTGAGTGCGTTGCTACCTTTGGTGTCGTCAGTGTTTTGTTAACAATTTTTTTTTTTTTTTTCGCCTTTCGGTTTTTTCCTTGCTGATGTTGCGCTCGCTGTCTTCACTGCAGTTTTTATTGTTGGTCGGAGCTGCCACTGATTATTGTTTTTCCGTTGTTATTTTTTTTTTCTTTTGTTGTTCTGTTCTTATCGTTTTTTTTTTTTCACTTTGAATTTGTTTTTACTGCCAGGTAAGCTTCGCGCCCTATAGTTGAGTGGTCCGCAGCAGGCTTGTGTTGAAAAAATTTTTTTTTCACTTTTCTTTTGTTTAGTATTATATTTTTGTGTTTGTTTCACCTTTTGTTTAAATGGTTTGTTTTTTGGGGTTTAGATGTGTGTTTCGGAATCACCGTTTTGTTATGAAGGGTAAACCAAAGGAAAATCAATATATTCTCACCTCCCACCAGAACAAATACACGATTGAAGTTTCTTCGCCCCTGGGCACTTCAGACCACTGTGTCGTGTCAGCTAAGTTTGCTCTAACCAACAGCAACGTTAACGAGAAATCTCCCAAAAGAACAGCATAGTTCTATGAGAAAGCCAACTGCGAAGGTCTGAACGACTTGTTTGGGAAGTTAAATTGGTCGCTATGTTTCCTCAATAACGATGTTGAATCTGTGGGGTAGGTAGTCGTGGCGCCAGCATGGACGCGGGTTCTACTACCAACCCGCTCTGCTAAAAGTTCGACGAGCACCCAAAGAAAAAAACTGTTCACCCGAAAGAAAAACGAAACAAGACCTCACAACACAACGTCCATGAGGAGCAAGCAACATACACAAGCTTTCACTGCACAGTAAATGAAACACTTTCGTTTATTAGTTCAAATAGTTCCTATTCGGGTTTTATTGATGTACATGTATTTATTTTTACAGATTTATTTTTGCGGGAAGGCACATTTAATAATTACTCGCACTTAATTCCGAAACACAGCGACTTTTTGATTAATACAATTAATATTTTTGGTATAAGCGACTACGAACTGAACTCGATGTGTTAGATTCCACATCGTACCGGCGCCGGTACGGGGGATGGGGGACGGCCCGACCGCCTTGCTGTTTGAAAAACGACTCCATGATACAACCCTCGATTGGGGTGAGTTTGGTGGTGTGGTGAAAAAGACAGTGAAATTTTCCTGCTGGCTCGATCAATAGGAGTGGATTTCCAGTACATAGATCCTGACGAGGGTGTGTCCATTTGCGCGCGGATCACTTTGTTTGCTCGTGATGCGAGGTCATGGGTGCACGAACCGTGGGAAGGCACATTCACAAGATAGAACGTCTCTTAGGAAAAATACTTGCAGCTGTTCAAATATCGCGCTGGGGATTAGGATGCGTTTGAGATGATTACACAATGATGGTTGTGTTTACATCCATGTCAATTGCGTATTGCATTCATAGGGAGTCACGGGTGGAATTCCAGTGTGAGTATTTACACTGGCAATGAATTCGGCTCTTGGCAGCTAGGCGCGAATTGCGCTGGTACTTTGAAGGTTGCATAAAAGCCGCCCTGGGTACGGGTACAACATGTCGCGCACGTGTGGGATAGGAAACGCAGGCAGCAGGGGTTCCGCTGATTGTTTTTATTGTTCAATTCGGTTATCTAGTATGGCAACCGAAATGTTTTCTTTTTAGAACAATGCTGAGATGCATTGATGTATGCGGTACTGGCGTACCGATTTCTCCCAGGAAAAATTATATAACGCATTAATTGCGTGAATGTCCTTGATGGGAAAATGCTCGAGAGTGTTAATGCCCTTGCATAAGCGAAAAACAATGAGGTCTCTAAAGCTTTAGGGCAGGAAGATATGGAGGTAAGTGGAAAAGGTAGCAGTGGCGTCAGTAGAACCGCCACAACTCTATAGTGGACAGATTGACAGACACGATTCTACTTTCCACGCGGACCTTTATTGCACACAGGGTAAAGAAATATGAGAAATATTCCGAGTACAGAGAAGCCATTAAGGCTAAAGAGTTGAGCTTCCGGTTGTATAAATCAAACAATACTGAAGAAAACCGAAAAAGATTTAAGAGAGCTAGAAATGACTTCAATGTGCATATTCAACACGCCAAGTTCTTGCATGACCAGAGAATGAGACAAAAAACACTATACTCTCCCACAGGTACTAGAATCTTCTAGGCATTCGTGAAAAACATTCAAAAATCAGTCTCTTCATCCATTCCATCGGTTATAGTCGAAAACTGAGCAGTAACCAGTGCAATAGAGAAGGCGGATCTACTTCTATTCCCCCAATTCTCTTGAAGAGATGTTCCTCTTCACTCGCTGAATCACTGCGGAAACTCTTCCATTTGTCTTATTCTAGTGGCCGTTTCCCAAATAGAGGAAAGTCTGTGAACATTCGGCTCATTCCCAAAAGGGGCGATAAATTGTCCATCTCTTCTTATCGACCCATAGCACTAACTTCTATTCTCTCGAAGGTTATGGAATCACTTATCAAACATCAACTTTCGAAATATATCGATCAAATGACTTCCTCAATGACCACCAATATGGCGTTCGTAGCAACAGGTACACAGGAGATTTGATGGCGTACTTTACCGAAACGTGGAGCCATTCCATCCACTACCTCGGCGAAAGCAAGTTAATCGCATTGGCTCTTTCAAAAGCCTTTGATAGAGTTAGGCATCCAGCCCTTTTGTCAAAATGACATTCATATGGAGTGGACAATTCCCTGATCCAATGAATAAGAGACTCTTTTTCTGACCGTTTAATCCAAATGGTTCTTGATGTTGTCAAATCTGTCTCCCATCAAATTAATGCATGTGTTCCCTGGGGTTCGGTACTCTCACCCACTCTCTTCCTTATCTTTATAAATAATCTCTTGTCAATTACCCACAACCCAATTCACTCGTTTTCTGATGATAGCACGTTCTCATACTTAAATAAACGTCACTACCAGTCAACAGTTTATGCTTGATACATGAAATTCCGACCTCAACGAGATATATCAATGGGGATTATCAAACCGAGTAGAATTAAATGCCTTACAACCTAGTCCTATCTCCTGTCGTCAAAGGACAACCCCAAAGTAAACATACTGTCCATGAATGGCGCTTGCATCGACGAAGCCAAGGAACTATCAATCCTCGGCAGTCGAATTAATTCGACTCTTAATTGGAATGACCGCATATTTGAAGCTGCGAAAAATGAAGCCAAATGTATGGGTGGAACTGTAAAAGATACTTCACTCCATCCAACCTGGCCACTATTGACAAGGCGTACATTCGTCCCAAAATGGAGTTCAGCTCCCATATTTGGTCAGGCGCACCGAAAACTGCAATACCCGTGCTCCACAGGATGCAAAAATGAGCAGTGAAACTTATTGAGACTCAACCGTAAGTCGTTTAATTCCGTCATTAGAACTTAGGCGCAACGTATCATGCCTATCTCTTTTCTATAGGTATTATCATGGTCGTTGCTCAATTGAACTTGCTGAATGTATTCCGCACATTCAGTCATTTTCCTGCAGTACCCGCTAATGTGTAAATGCGCATCAGTTCACGTTGAAAGTGAACTTCAGCCCCACAAATAAACATAGAGAGTCATTCTTTAGCCGAACTACACGAATGTGGAATACTCTACCTGATCATGTGTTTCCTCGTTGTTGTGATATCCATGCATTCAAGACCAATATATATCGGCACCTCTTCTCCTTATCCGCTTCCTCTCCATCCGCTCGCACTATGCTCTGACATTTACAGGTTATTCAAAATCCCCTTTTGCGCGCGCGTTAGTGTAAAAAAAATCAAAGCCAAGACAACATTTAACGGTGGGAAAAAAATCCCTTTTATTTCAACATAAAAAAGGCACAATTTATGACATTTATAATAAAAAACAGGTCATCGGTAGCACAGCTTGTGATGAATGACTAGGTCATCAAACTTAAGGGAAGCAAGATGCTCGTCATCACAGTCACTGCGAACATGACATCACATAAGCACGTGTTGAATATGAACGAAAAATTCCTCTCAATGAATATGAGTGAATTTTTCAAAGATGCAAAACCTTTTCATTTCGTCAAAACCCAAGAAAAAGTCAATATTTTCATAAATTTGATACTAGATCCTAGTTCTTCAGTTACAATAATGTTACGATTTCGTAACATTTAACATGTACCACACAACTTGCGACAGTTATCACGCGTTAGAAATGAAACACCCTTTGAGTTTAGATTAGCTCCACGGATTTCTCGGATATATCTGTCTTTGGTTACGGCGGCTAATCCACGGCTTTTAATTCGATCTGAAATGTGCACTCGTTCGCGATGCTGGTTACAACGTGGCTTTTTTTTTTACTTAAATGAAAGCACTTTAATAAACGACGTCCGCTTAGGACGCTGGTTTGACTGAGACTCTGTATATGTTGGCCATTGAGGACAATGGTTGCCTACAGACTCCCTTATCTCTACTTCGGTCGTGCAGACCGAAGGATACATTCATTGTTTGCACACACAATTTACGTTTTCCAACACAACAGATGTATATCCCGCAGTACACTTTTTGTTTGTCTAACATTGAAAATGTTTATGATCTGCGACACTTGATTGTGTGGATGCGTGTGTTACAATTCTTCGAACCACGTATTAACACAAGTGTTCATTTATGGTCAACGATGGCAAAGATATTTTATATATCTTATTGTTATCTGTTTTGAGTAGCACATTATTTCCTTTGTGTCGTCAAAGATTTTTTCCAGTTGCGGTATTTATATTCCATGATTTGCCTGTGTATACATTTAGGAATTCATGCACTTTTACGAGTTAGAGTTACTTATTGTTGTTATGTTAATTATGGGAGGTAGTCCCAAGGGGTTACGCATCAGGGAAGGTGTTGCGTGTACAAAACGAGTATTATTCACAGAGGAGGGATAACACTCTCGAAAACTCTATATAGCGGGTTTTAAAAAAAAAAGTATAATTAATAAAGTGCAGACAGATTAAAGGTGGGATGGGAGCGAACATACAGGGCAATGTCACTGATTGCTTTCAACCCGCCGAAGGCCAGGACGATACATATCCCTGTTCAACCCAAGTTGACATGCAGCCTCCACGTGACATTCCTGGATAGCTACTTTGGCACCCGCCAAGTAAAGAACCAATGCATGCAGCGACATCCTGAGAAAGGTTGACGCAAGGCTAATAACCATGCCCGTAAACACGATATATAACGGCAAATTTAACAAGCCTCGGATGTGGACCGGATACACGACGACGACCACGGAAACAAAAATGGATAAACGGTTTAAGAATTTTCTCATGGAACGTCCGCTCACTATACAGAGCTCGAGCTGCACAGCAGCTACCCGATTCCCTGTCCGAATATAAGGCTGACATAACAACATTACAAGTAATAAGATGGACGGGGAGTGGTGTTATTCAAAGAAACGAGTATGACATTTATTACAGCTGCCAGGCAAAACACCATGTGCCAAAAACTAAAGAATAAACGAAAGGCTATGCACTCTTCGCGTGCGAGGCAAGTTTAAGAACATACGCCTCATAAGCGTTCACGGACCTACAGAGCAGTCCCCTGACGAGGAAAAAGAAGAATACTACGAGAATGTCAAATGGGCCCTCAATGCCTGCCCAAGATACGATGTGAAAATCATTCTTGGTGATTTGAATGGGAAAATAGGTCGGAAGCTGGGTTTCAGGCACTACGCAGGTTCCCAGAGTTTGCAAGAGAACACTAATGGCAATGGACTATGAGTCATCGAACTGGCAGCATCAAAAAATTGGTCGCTGCAAGTACCAGGTTTTTGCCCAAAGATATCCACAAAGCCACCTTGGTATCACCTGATGACACCACTCGCAACCAAGTTGACCACGTGTTGACAGATCGCCACCACTCCTCGAGCCTGATGATGGTACGAACGTACCGAGGTGCCAACGTCGACTCGGATCACTATCTTGTTGGTACAGTTTTCCGAGCGCGGATTGTCTTACGGAGACGTATTGCATCGGCGGATCAGGTTCGAATCAACACGGCTGCCTTACCCAATGACCATTGGCCTTACCCAATGACCATTGGTCATACCCTAAGATTCGCCCTCGATGACCGAGGGAAAGTAAGTCCTGGGGCCAGAATGCCGGGCGTTACAGAGAAATGAAAACGCCTTAAGGATACTGTCATTAGCACTGCCAACTCCATCTTAGGCAGTAGTCGTAGAGATCGGAGCGACTGGTTTGATGATGAGTGCAAACTAGCGACTGAACGTAAGAATGCTGCCTGCCGGGCAATGTATCAGTCTCATAGGACGTGGGTGCGCGAGAAGAAATACAAAGAGCTCAGAAGATCTGAAAAAAGTCTTCACAGACAAGAGAAAAGTGCCTGGAAAAAAAACCTTGTCTGTGAAATAGAGAAAAGTAGAGAGCGAGGTCCGCACCAGGCGCGGAAGTTCTACCAAATAATCCGTAGTATGGCGCGGTACACACCACGCTGCACTTACTGCAACGATAAAGCGGGTAATCTTATCACCGATCCTGAAGGCATTCTGGAGCGATGGGAAGTGCACTTCAATGAATTGCTAAATGGTCAGCTCACAGAACAATTGGAGGCTCCATAACCGCAAGATCAAGACCAAATGCTTCCGCCACCAAGCATTGATGAAACACTAAAAGCCATGAGCCAGCTCAAATCAAATAGAGCCCCTGAAGCTGATGGCATACCAACTGAGCTGATCAAACAAGGAGGGACAGCGTTACATCACGCAATTCATGAGATCGTGGTGCGCGTATTGGAGCAGGAGGAGATGCCGGAAAATTGGCGTCGTGAAATAATTTGCCCCATACATAAGAAAGGAGATATCACAGTGTGCAGCAACTATAGGGGTATAATATTGCTGAGTACCGCCTATAAGACACCCTCCACTATCCTACAAGACCGGATATGCCCATACCCTAAAGTCATCATTGGTCAATATCAGTGTGGCTTTATCCCAACCAAATCAGCGATAGATCAGATATTCACCCTTAGGCAGACGATGGAAAAATGTCTGGAATTTAATATCCCATTATACCATCTATTTATAGGCTTTAAGGCCGCCTACGACAGCATAGCTAGGGTAGAACTATATAATGCCATAAGAGAGTTCGACATTCCAAACAAATTGATACGACTTTGTAGGTTGACCATGACCAGCGTAACCGGTCAAGTAAAAATAGAGGGATTGCTGTCCAAACCAGTAAACATCTTTAATGGACTCCGTCAATGGGACGATCTGGCCTGCCTGCTCTTCAACCTGGCGTTGGAGAAAACAATTCGTGACTCTGGGGTCACAATTAGAGGGTCTATTATCACCAAATCCAGTCAGATACTTGCCTACGCAGATGACATCGACATCATAGGTAGAACCGAATCGGCTATACAGGTCTCCTTCACCCAGATCGAGCAGGCGGCACAAAAACTGGGACTGCACATTGATGAGGGGAAAACTAAGTACACGTTGGCAACTTCTGCGAAGAGAAGACCTAACGTTGGTCAAACTATCAGGGTAGCGAGCACGAATTTGAAGTAGTGCAATCCTTTAACTACCTTGGGTCAATAGTATCAGCCGATAACAATATGGAAGAAGAAATACGCGAACGGCTGATCAAATCCATCAAAGCCTACTATGGTCTCTCAAGGCTCTTTAAATCACGAAATTTATCCAAAACATCCAAGCTACTTCTGTACAAGACCATGGTCTTACCAGTACGCATGTATGGATCCGAGACCTGGGTGCTCAATAAAAGGCACTTTGAACTCTTAGTCGCGTTCGAAAGGAAGGTCTTAACGAGAATTGTTGACCCCGTATGTGACGGAGGACGATTCCGGAGACGATACAACAACGAGTTGTACGCGATCTACCTTGAAGCTAATGTTGTAAGAAAAATCAAGCTCGGTAGACCCCGGTGGGCGGGACACCTAGCCTGCCCGGAAAGTCCTTTGTGGCAGGATGTATGGAAGAAGACAGCGCGGCAGACCTTGTCTGCGATGGAGGGATGGCGTAAACCAGAACGCCCAGGGCCTAGGAGTGCGAAACTGTATGCCATCGGCTCAAAACCGGGACCGGTGGAGAGATTTGTTAAATAAGGCCAAGACCGGATCCCGATTGAAGTGCCGATGATGGTGATGATACAGTTTAAAGATACATTTTAAACTTGAAGGGTTTTATTTGTATGGTTGAATGTGTGTAGTGTGGTTGAATATTACATTTAATTGTAACAACTCCACATGCTTTCCGTTCTGTTCCAAGGCGCACTCTTAACATAATCGAAAACGTACAGAATCGACCAATCCGGTTAATTGATAACACAGACTGATAATAGGTCTACATGGCACAACCTGCTTACTAACTAGACATTGTGGCGGTGATTGCCGTTGCTATGTTTCTACTGAACTAAATTCGGATCATTGCATGGCACTCCGTAATTAAAATCTATAGGTATTAAAGACCAAAATGCATTAACACCTTTCTCAGTTGTCTCCATCTTCTGTCGCCGCCACTCTATTTCGTGTTTTAGAGGAATCCCATTTGTGGACGTATTAAACAAGCAATAAAAAAGATATTTAAACATTCAAAACATGCTGCTGGTTTGAATGAAATTACCCTTATAACTTCGCGAAAATGTATATTTTCACTCTGAACAGATTTAAATGCACAGAATTCAGCGAATTTAGTGCTGCTGATTACAAAGACCGATCCATCTTATGCTTTATCTTCTATGGAGCCGTATAACTCATTTAACTTCTATAGAAGGTTACAGAGTCATTCATAATTCATCAAGTCATGAAATATCATGGAATATTCGATCCCCTTAGTGATAGCCGAAAACCCAACATATTCTCGTGAAAACACAAGATGCCGCTTATTTAAATCACATATCATTTCTACTCTACACCGTGTGGATAAAATGCAGTATGATTTGGCGATAAACATTAAGACATTAAATGCATTCTTTCGTATGCAATGACAGTTAAACTGAGTTTCATTTGCTGTTAATACGATTTGTACAATTAGCGAAAACCATGGTATGCATTCCCTTTGTTGGTTTTGTTCATTCATTCCATAATTTATGACATTACTCTGTCTTTTACTACGACACGTATTTTATCCTTATTTTAGTATGAAACAGGACCGTCTTTCCCGACTCTTTTATTCAAACTTCATTTTATCTAACAATACGGACATCTTTAAGAATATGACTTGGTCGGTCAAAGGTTTATGAACAATTCTTTTCTACACTGAATTTTTCAAATTCCGTTTAATCTGCATTTATTACAATCATGGCAGACTATCTACTTATGAAATTTAAACATTCCGTAAGGTGCATGCATGGCACTGCATTCTTCCTTTACCCAAAATATGGTACAAATACTCACACTGCGATACCTGATGTAGTGATCCTAAATCACTACTCTGATCAAATCCCCATAATTTTACCAGAAAAAAAAAAAAAAAACAGTTATCTTACTCCTATCCTATTCCCAATCGTCATCCCCAATTGAATCAAATGCGCGACAAATTAAACCAAATGTTCATTTGTCGCACATTGATTCAGTTCCCAATAATCCTAACATCGCGAAATGCCTATTTTCAAATGAATTTAATGATTTTACCCTCCGGGAATTTGTTCGAACAACTTCCCATATCATTCCTGGAACCCCATTCCAATTGAAGCACATACAAAAGGGCGACACATTTTAGATTCATGATCAGTCAGTCTCCAGAGGACACAAATTATAAAATAAATCGTTAAAATAATTATAAAATTAAGTCCACTAAAAAGACTGCCTATTCGGTTGTTTCTCTGTCCAGATTAACACGAATTTTTGGAACTTGGTGTGGTTGGTTTCAGTGTGGTATATATTGCGTTTCATTTAAATATTACGGGTACCTAGACCCGTTAACTATTGATTCGGTCTATACCGACGTCCAAGGCTGTTCTCAACACTGCCAACTAGAAGATCCATCACCTGTCGGGGACTAACTTCGGGAACCACTTGGAAAGCACCCCATAGTGAAAGATCGGCTCCTCGGAAAGCTTCCGCCAAAGAAGCAAGAAGCGTATATCCCTCGACACCGCCTTCATCCCAATCCTTGTCCCGTCAACGGGGCTCACACGCCCACACCAGCGGCCGACAGGATACAATTGCCCTCTAGCCACCTGAAGCATCGAGGGCGGACCTCCCAACCACTTAAGGTAAGGCCAAAAAACCATAATCAAAAATAACATAACACTGATTTATCGCTGACGCTTGTTTATTACTTGGTGCGTGGGTATCGCGATCCTCACAAACTTAACATAATATAATCAAGTGTACACAAGTGCCCATTCGTGGTTAACAACACCAAAGATAGGTTTGTATATTTCCTGGAATTCATCATTGTATTTTTCAAATAAGAGTTCCTCCACTCCATGATTTTATTTCCTATTTATGTATTTTAGGATGTATGTTACCGTGAATAAATTTATGCGTTGATTAAATGCCAATTTGCCAACACGGTGAATTCACGTTAAGGGAATTCCGTGATTGTGGTGGGTTTCCCAATGGGTAATATTTGGCCCCACTTTTTTGGAATACTTCCTTTGTGGCGACAGCGCGGCAGACCTTGTCTGCGATAGAAGGGTGGCGTAGACCAGGCCCAGAGCCTGGGAGTGCCAAACTGGATGACATCGGCTCGAAATCGGGACCGGTGGAGAGACTTCCTAAATGAGTCCAAAACCGGATCCCGGTTGTAGTGCCGATGATGATGATGAAACTTTAGCACTAATTTTCTAATTTCTAATTTAATTGCGTACCCCACCAAACAGAGGAGCCCCTCTTAGGAGGGTTTTATTGCGAACGTCCTCCAAACACAGCAGAAGTAAATGAAAATTAGTGTATTTTACATACTTTGTAAATTTTAATGTATTAGGAATTTAAAACAAAGGGAAGAAAAAAATGTTTTTGATTATATTGAATGTATTTGTTTTCCTTTCAGTTTAGGAAAGCGCAGAAAGTCTTCCTTCGCGTGGCGTACCTTAGCACTGGTGGGATAAACGTCTTTCGTGTATCTAAATGGAATCGATTTCGAGCACACCTTACTACTAGTGGGGGGAATCGTTCTGCAGTATCTGAAAAACAGTGAAAGGATTAGAAGCGACTTTGCTCTGAATACTACAAAGCACTTTCTTATAATGTCTAAATTTATTTACAGTTCTATAATTCTAAATTCCTGAATAGTACTTAAGTCCCTAACTATTTCCTACCAGCGAAAGCACACCATAATCGAACTCAAATAGAGATGACATCGTTCGCCTTTATATGGTCCTGTACACGACGTGTGTGAGGTACTAATGTCTCTGCAGCGTCTTCGCAGGAAGCGAGTCATTACTTGTTGATTGTTGCGTCATCCCAGGAAGCAAATCGTTAGTTGGGTCATCCGTTTCGATTAGGGAGTTATTGATTATTGAGGTTGGACATGAAGTGACGCTTAAAAAGTCAAAACCAAATTGCCTGGCAATCCAGATGCAAGGTAAATACAAATAGCCAAAAACGGTAGCTAAACGCAGTATCACCAGATGTTAGATGTCTCCGTAGATCCCAGGTGACAAGAACATATTTAAAAAAATATCCAAAGACCATAACTTTTCTGATCTTCGCTAGGAGTGCCAACTGGGGTTCCTCCTTCAATGGGGATTATATTAAAAAACCATTTAAAACAATTATAATGCAGTTCCTACAGTGCTGTGAAATTTATAGACTCAAATGTAGACTCAAATGTTTTCTGTTTACTTGGAATGTGTAATCAAATTTTATGACTAGTTTTGTGACAAAATATCGTTAACTCAGGGAAAACCCTTTGATGGCTTAATTGCTTTTTTACCAGGAATGGTAATTAACTTTCTGAAAAAAGCCCAAATTTCTTTGTGAAAAAGTATAAACTCAATACATTTATATTTAAATTTTTTGTAGAATAATTTATTTAATATGGAATGCTATGTCCGTTATATCTTATAATTGTTAACAATCTTTGTAGTGGACTCGAAATAAGTTTGTTTAAAGTGTTGTTCGGTATATTATTCTATGTTACAACAATTGTTTCTTTGAGGTGTTCCACGTTTGGAATTTCTGACTTTTCCTGATCGTAAACCGCCCTTGCCCGGATCACCCACAGATTCTCAATGGGGTTTATGTCCGGACTTAAAGCTGGCCATCCTAAAAGTTTAATTCCGTGCTCTTAAAACGTGCTTTTTTTTGTAATATACTTCTCTCATGAGAGGCGAACCTATAGCGCCCTGAGTTTCCACCAAATGACCATTGCAGTTCTTTTTGAACTGTTACACGTTGTAACGCTCGGGAAACACTGGCGCGGGGGGAGATTTCCACAGCTTTCCCGGTTTGTAACAGTACGAGCTCTGATGCAGGGATGTTCGCGCCGTCGGGAGATGAACCCCATATTGGTGCGATCCGTCGGATTGTCTTGTAGAGCTCATATAAACCGGATTGCGCGGGACAATACCACAAATCTCGGAAGAACGGTACACGTGATAATATCTGGAAATCAGACAGAGGTCGGCTACGCGCCTTCGATGTGACGACTGTAGTCCCGACCTCAGCACTGGGTCCCCGATCAGCCGGATCGCTCGTCTCTGTATGATCTCAAGGAGATCGAGGGTATGCTTGGGAGCGGAGCTCCAAAGTTGGGAACAACCTTCGAGCGCGGGTCTCATTTGAGATTTATACAGAAGACAAAGTTGGCCCGGAGTAAAATATTTCTTGGCTCTAAAAGGATAACTCAGTTTTCCAGAGGTTGACCTGGCGACGTTCGACACGTGTTTATGCCACATACATTCCCACAGACCGTGACGCCGAGCAACTTCAATCTTTTCCAGGTTCGAGGACCTGGCCATTCATCATCAGCTGTGGAACCGATGATCCACTTTTCTTTGTGAATGTTGTATACTGTGTCTTGGTTGCATTGAAGTCGACACGATTGATCTTTCCCCACTGCGGGACTATATCAAGATCCCGATTCAGAGAGTCGATTTGGCTACATCTCAGGTGGTGTGACGATGGTGCACTAATCGGTCGATAACTCGAAAAAGAGGAAACAAGCGTACTATCATTCGCTAAACTGAACATTTTCTTATCCGTTGACTCCAACAAATCATTTATCTGAAGCAAAAACAATGTTGGAGCCAAAATAGAACCTTGAGGCACCCCGGAAGTAACAGGATACAGATCCGAAAACTTGCCACTCACAGGAAACCGGATCGATCGATTTTCGATGAAGTTCCTCGTCCAGTCGCAAAGCTGCTGGGAAAGTCCATATGAACGAAGTTTATATATGTGAATATAGTGAATATATCCTAAGGTATTATATTATAATAATTTAAGGTTGGATTAAGCCTAAATGAAATATCTGTTATAGGGGTCAAATGGTCCACGGAACCGCCTGCCACGGAATCCGTATTGACGATCATTCAGAAGTCCGTTGCACTCCAAATAGTTAGCAGACACTTTATCCCGTCTTAAGGATTGGCTAAACTCGAGCGATTTGTCAGCAGGCAGGAAAGATCCCTTGTGCATAGGATAAGCGAAAGGGTCTGCCAAGAGCCGGCAATAGTTCTGGAGCACAGTTCTTAAGGACTATTGGTGGTATTGTGGGAGTTCTCTATATTATATGGAGAACCAACCCACAATTTCAACCACAATTTCCGCCTTATTTCGATCGCTAACAGCGCGTCACATCAACCCCCATTCCACCGTTCATGCTATTCACCTGGAATATCATATTTCCCAAATGGACGCATAGCTGAATCATTCTTCTATGCAAATAATGCATAATTGAATTCAGCTACCTTTTTGCCATACGGCAACTCCATTTTTGCTAGCCCATGTGATTTCCATCGGAAATCACATCATGTCGGTTAGCAACAACAAGTCGAATCAGACGACGCTGTTGTATCATAGCAAAACCGCTGGGGTTATTTCAGCGTCTTAGAGTCTGGTTCTCGCGCTGATTATTTCCCATGCATCAGCAGCGTCCTATCGACTTTCTCCAGACACTCTATCCGCTGGGGTTCAATGATCTCTTCTTACAGGTGAATAGCGCAAACTACATTTTCTTCTCCTTCACAATTCTGTCTTTCCATAGTGCAATGCACTCTGAGATCACCGCAATCACCACACTAGGTCAGTGGATCATTTTCAGACGCTGCATTAAAACACACACACTAAGCCAGATCAACCCTGGATTATTGTGCTTTTCTTTTGGTGTCTCCATCCTTTCTACGCCCATCGACGTCGAACGAGTACGCGAGTACTTATCCATCTCGATAAGCGTGGGGACTTGAAGGATGCACAAGAGACCACGACTACCATTGGCTGATCGTTGTGCAAAAGCAGAAATCTAAATTTCCATCCCTAATTCGGGTCGGGCGCTTGTCGTTTATCACCGTGGTCAGGTCACGCCGCCACTCGGGGAAACAATTTAATTTCGTGCCTGTTTAATGGAGTCGAATATTGTCGTTGAGCGAGTCACAATTCAACACCAGTTGTTAATAACCGCGGTCGCAGTGTCGAGAAAGAAGTGTGTCAACTTGGATTATATATATAAAAACTATTTAATAGGATTATATTAATAAGTGAAATAAAAAACGGATTAACCTCAAAACATTTAAACTGTGTTAATCATTTCATCTTTTCTCTCTGCGAACAATTTGACTACGTCTGTGCTGGCGGGTAAAGTGAATCCGTGCCCATGTTCGGCATAATACTTCGTACCCCCACAGTATTCCGTCCGGGTCGGTTGCCTTCTTACAGTCCAGTTCACGTAGAATGCGTTGAATACTACGCGGGCGGAACCTCACATCCCGCCTCGAACACCGTACCGGTGGGAGCACAGGTGGTTCCAAAAGACCGGCATTGCGGTTTGATTTCGCGGACACATGAGCTCTTTTGACAGTGTAACTAACGTCCCACTACCCACCATTAACGGAAGAAAAGAGGAGGAAGCTAACTTACTGCCGACAGTAAGGGACGCAAATTGACCAGAAGGGACCGGAACCAGTTGGGCACTTAAGGAGTTTATTGGTCACTCTGTCGTTGCTGGAGCGCCTTAAGAGCTTTATCTTTGCCGCTGTAATCTGTTTGCATTTTTTATCCAACTAAAGTTTATCAGATGAACTTCGTTTTATGGAATGCGGAATGTAGATCTATAGCGTTTGCGACGACAGTGAAGAGCATGTGATTCGAACTGATGCTATCACGGTTAGAATAACTAAGAGATAAAACCAGAGCTCAACGCGTCAGACCACTGCCACGTGTACGAATTTTATTTCTAAACTCAAGTACACTCAACTAACGTGGAATTGCGATGTTATTGCTTGGTATACGGCTGATACTTTTTCTTATTCGATTTTCGTTCAGTGTACTTCACTATTTGCTTGTGTATTGTGTGTGTATCTGTTAGAAAAGCCACAGATTTCCATTTCGAGAAGAATAATCTCCGTTACCGACTACGCGCATGCGTTAACGTTGGAGTATCCAAAGTACACCTTCGACTACGGAAAGGATGCAAAGAAATCTCGCAAATCGTCCTAGTTGGTAGCCCCATATCTCCATACATAGCGACGCTGCTTAGGTTGGTTATACGCTTGAAATGCAACTGGCTGCGCGACAAATACCGAGCAGCAATCTCACCGGTATAAATGCTCGACTCGGATACCAAAAACAGATCCAGGGTGTTCGCATAATCCCTTCGGGTATCCTTCAGGTTCCTCCACGAGTTGAGTCAAATTGCGGGTAACAGCGAACAGCTCCGCCAGCCTCCCAGCCTCGTTAGTTGTGTTAGAATGTACCAACCAGCCGGGATTGTATGCCTTAAAATCGCCAAGCACGACAATTTCATAAACCGCCTGGTTAATCTGTATCCAGTCGGTGGTACGTGAAAGATGTTCGAAAAGAGTCGCTGGTCGATCGTCATTCGGTGAGCGGTTGAAATATGACATCTGTTGAAATATGACATCTTCGTCGTCTGTTAGGGCTAGTAAAGGAAGAAGATGCCCTTCCAACACTGCTTGGTACTTTTTGGCGTCCATTCTTTCAGATACAAGAACAATTTCTATTTTCAGAGTTCCAATTAAAGCTGCCCACACCATAACTCCTCCTCCGCCTGTGTCGCATGATTTTCCTGTCTTTCCTGAGATCATGCCAATAGTAGTTAAAGCCGTCGGGGCCGTCCATATTAAATTTTTTCTCACCGCCGAATATCACATCAGACTTTGGCGGATTCTCGTACTGTCGATTACGAATGTGCTCCGGCGAACACTATTCCAAATGAAAAGCGAACCTGGAGCAGACACTGGAACCAATAAAACACCGGGCGAAATTGCCACGAATGAAACTCTGTACAAATGTTTTTGTTTCTAATTTTTACTTTATTTGTATTCACGTAGGTATATGTCAGAGTAAATATTCTCGGAAGTTTCCACTATACGAGGGTTGCCTTTTATATTTCGGGATTAGAGAACAAAAACAAATATTGATCATCGAAAATCACTTTATTGTTTTTCAAAATATTCCCCATGAAGATCTATACACTTTTGCAGGCGCTTGAACCAATTGTCGAAGCACTTTTGCCACTCTGATTGAGGTATTTTCAACACATGCATTCTGAATGCAGCAACCGCTTCTTCAGGTGTCGAAAAACGTTGACCTCTCAGTTTGTTTTTAACGTACGGGAATAAAAAGAAGTCATTCGGTGCCAAGTCAGGACTATACGGCGGATGACCCATCAAATCGATGTTTTGTGTGCTCAAAAATGCAGTTGTCGCAGCCGATGTGTGAGAGCTCGCATTGTCGTGGTGAAGAGTGATCCGTCTTCGGCGGTTGATTTTCCTGATTTCTTGGAAGACAACTGGCAAACTAATGGTTGTGTACCACTCAGAATTGACTGTTCTGCGTTGTTCTAGTGGTTGCGACATGTCCAGTTTTTCCGAAAAAACAGGCGACCATTTGCTTGGAAGTGCTTCGTGCGCGAACAACTTTTGTTGGATTTGGCTTATCTTGAAACACCCAGACAGTCGACTGCTGTTTACTTTCGGGCTCATATGCGTAAATCCACGATTCATCACCTATAACGATGTCATAGACGTGTTTCGAAGCACCGCGACCGTATTTTTTGAGCATGTCTTTCGACCAATTGACACGAGCCTTTTTTTGGGCGATTGACAAATTGTGTGGGATCCAACGCGAACAAATTTTTTTGACAGTCAAATGTTAATGCAATATTGAATGTATGCTGGTCCCACTAACGCCTAAGGTTGTTTCAATCTCACGATAGGTCACATGACGATCTTCCAATATCAGTTCGCGCACAGCATCAATGGTTTTCGGAACAACAACTGATTTTGGACGACCTTCACGAAATTCATCTTGGAGTGAACTACGACCACGATTGAATTCACCATACCATCGATAAACACTGGTCCTTGATGGAGCTTCATCGCCAAAAATTGAATTAAGCTCACCCATGCACTGTTGCTGAGTTAATCCACGCCGAAAGTTGTAAAAAATAATCGCACGAAAATGTTGACGATTTAATTCCATTTTTGGGCCGAGATGAATCTTTTAAGTTACTGTAAACAACACAAATAGCGCTCGTATGTCAAAACGTTCTGAGTGCGTATAACCTCAAAAATGTCCAACTTTACGACAGAGCTGTCAATTGCCGGATTGCAACACTAGGGTTGCCAAATCCCGAAACATAAGAGGCAACCCTCGTACAGAGGTTATTTATTTGTGCAGTGTACACTATTCAAAGAGTTATTTTATTTGTTTTTAGTTAACACTGTTCACAGAGTTATTGATTTGTTCTGTTTACCACATTTAATTTTTGGCACGTATGCCTAATTTAATTTTCGATAATACTATTGTTTCTGGTTTTGCGACACTTTGCTAAACCTCACGTTCTTCGGCAATGGATGTTATCTTAAGCGACACTCAACAAATTCACGACATCACTCTCACAACGTAAGACTCCAGGAGTCTTCACCGTACGTAAATTATCACCTCTCTGATTAGATTCTCAATGTGGACTACTGAAAGTTTTCATCTCCATTTCGAATTTTTCATCCCCTTATCCGTAATAGAGAATTTTCATCTCCATTTTCGTTCCTATCATCTTATCTGTAAAAACAATTTCCAACATGATCATTATTCTCGTTCTCTTATCTGTAAGAGAACTTTTCATCTGGATCCATATTTCCATCCTTTTATCGGAATCTTCTTTCGAAGGATCAAGTTCTTTTTCGGTCCTTTCCGGTTTTTGTGTGGTTCAGATGGGTAACCAAGGAACCGTGGGAATTGGTATCGGTTTCTAGATCGCATTTCCAAGTCATAAACATCTAGCGTGGTATAGGCGTTACGAGGTTTATGATCGCAAGAACTGTTGGTCGGCGGGCGAATCTCTGGGCCTTTGTTTGCGCACGTGCGCTTGTCGGTTTGAGATCTTGCGAGGAATTTAGGGTGCTAATTGCTATTAGGTACATGAGAAGATTATTCTGTTTGTTTTCAGAAAAATGCGTTTCATGGATGAATTGAATGGATGCATTTAATGGATGCACTGAATGGATGCATTGAATTCGATATTAGGAAATTTTGAACGTTAAGTTTGATTGGGTTTTACTATTGAATTCAATGTTGCGTATTTGGTCTGTTACCTTTGTTTCAGGCGGAACGAAGGACTTTTGAGGAACGTGTCTGTGAGTACGAGTAATGGATGTAGGTGAGTACAAACACTTTCGATATTTCAAGTTGCTTGAGGCTATTGCTCGTTTTCTAATGTGGCTAGAATCGCTGTCCAAATTAAAATGTCAAACCATTTGGGACGAAGAAAGTCGTGTTTTAGACATTTCACGTATAACGACTCGTTTTACCGTCGGGGAAAATGTTGTTAGTCTCCCAGATCGCTTATTTCTTCCGCAAATTTTAAATACCGGATTGTAGAAAATTCTTACCTACACCTTGAGAGCGATTTATTTCATTGGCAATTTGCCTTTGCGCCATTCCACTATTTTGTAAATCGACTATTCTTTGTTTTTCAATGTCCGTTAATTGTTTCCCATGTGTCATATTCAGAACTTTCACTACGTAAAACAAGAATCTGTTTATTATCACTCTAGAAGGTCTGCACTGTTTTTTAAGAACCTTTGTTGTACCAAGCTATGCGTTACAACTAAGACTGGGGTCGAAAAAAAGGTCTGAGTTTATACCTTCTCACACCGAAATGTGGGGTTTTTCAGAAAATTAATTGCCATTCCTGGTAAAAAAGCAATTAAGCAATCAAAGTTGGTGTCGGTTGACAACATTTTGTCACAAAACTAGTCATAAAAGTTGATTACTCATTCCAAGATAACAGAAAATTCACGTTTGGTCTATAATTTTTCACAGTACTGTATATTGTTGCATATGCTGTAATTTTTTTATAATGAGTACAAATTAAATCGCTCTATTTTTATAACGTAAAAATAAAATGAATGAACAGGTTAATCAAAGTTTTATCCATCGCCGGCTACTGCTTTTTCCCACCTCTCAGGCAATTTTTGAATTCCGTCTTGAAAATAAAGTCTGGACTTGGGATCCAAGTTAGGAGCCTATTTATCATTTCTGCGAACGTAGTGAATCGATGTTCGGCCAAATCGTGCTACATGCGTCGGAACAACCATTAATCGAAAGGAGGAAGGAAATACCCCACTTTACCATTTTCAGATATGGTATATTATCACATTGGGCTCCTCGATAGTATAGTGGTTAGTACACCCGCCTGTCACCCGGGAGACCGGGGTTCGTTTCCCCGTCGGGGAGCCCCTGGCGCAAGACTAATGACCTTGCCCAGAAAAAATAAATCATTATGGAAAATTTAACAAGCCTCAGGACTTGCTAAATAAGGCCAAGACCGGTTCCCGGTTGTAGTGTCGATGATGATGATATTATCATATTGTATGTATATTTAACGATTTTTGCAACATGTGGCCGAGCGTTGCCATGCAGGAAAATAAATAATTCGCAATACACAGTTCAAACGAATCAATTGTAGCCTATACCTCTTACGTAGTAACTCTCCCACCATCTTTGTCCCAGTGAGAACACATTACAACTCACACAAAAATCATAACATACAAGACATTGAAACAATTTAAAAAATGTAAATTGTTTGAATGGCTAGTGTTTAATTTTTAAATTGTTTAACCCTTATGTCAATGACCAACTTTACCGACAGTAATCATTTCGTCGCAATTTCACGATTGCTCGGCCTAGTAGACGAATTTCGGTCCCATGTCTTAGATCATCTCCATTCAAACGTTTCTGAATGATAATTACGAAATTTCAATGAAAAAAAAATATTTTTTTTACTTTCAAATTGACATTTTAAAAAATCGAAATGGGTACCCGGGTACCCGGTCATTGGCATAAGGGTTAAACGTGTTTTATGTTATGTATTTTTGTGTGAGTTGTAATGTGTTCTCGCAAGGACAAAGGTAGTGGGGGAGTTATTACGTAACATACCGAGCGCCGGGAATGGAACTACCAGGTTGTAGCAACTCTTGATACACAACACCCCTTTAACTCACCAGATTCAAGACATAACCTTCGAACCAATACTATTCGGCATTGGTGTTGATGTTGGAGTCGAGGGCAACGATTAACAGGGCATAGCGTAATATTTTTTCTTCTTCAGGTTATCGTAGAATATCTATTTCTAATCCACAGTCGCAATCCAATGTAAAAAGATCCTGCCTCTGAATCAATTGCTCGCAAGTGAAAAATCGCCTTTCGACGTCTCTCGGTTTCACTTCATATGGCACTCAATTGCAGTGCTTTAGAATTATTCCCATAGATTTCAATGGTATGAAAACAACTTGTTGAATGACTCATTATGATGCAGCAAGCGCCTCTTGGGTGTGAATCATTTCATAGAATAATGCTTCCAATTCCTTGTTTTCAAATAATATTACAATTGTAGTAAAAAGGAATCCATTATTTTTCCATGAAATTGAAGGCTTTATTTAGCATAGTTAGAATAATCAAATTTAGGGCAGATATGCGGCGTTTTGTTCGATAAGTTATTGCCATTTCGAAGGTATGTTTATGCCTCTCTAGTCCCTATTGGCAAAAAACTGGAACAGTCGATTTTCACAAGCTTCTTTTGAAGCGAATTTTTCACCAACAAAATCATTCGCCATAGACAGAAACAAGTGGTAATCACTTGGCGCCAGTTCCGGACTATGATGTGAACCTAAGAACCTCCCAACTAAGCTCCCGGAGCTTCTGGCGAGTCACTATCAATATGGGTGGCCTGCCGTTGTGCTGATGGAACGCAATTCCTCTCCAGTTGCAAGACGCCCGCTTCTGGGCGATTGCTTCCTTCACAGGGTTCTATTGTTGATAGTGCATATCCAAATTACGAGTTTGGCTGTAGGGGAGCAGATCAGGGTAGATGGTTCTCTGCCAATCCCACCAAACACACAGCAAAACCTTCCTGACCTTCAACCCTGGCTGAGTGCGCAGTTGCGTCGGCTCATCCGAATCGACCACATCGTTTACGCTTGACGCTGTTATAAGTGACGCACTGTTCATAACCAGTCACCATCCACTTCAGAAATGGGTCGATTTTTGTGCGATTCATCAGCGATTCGCAGATGGAAATTGGGTCCATGACGTTGTGGCGTTTCTAACAGATACACACACAATACACAAGCAAATAGTGAAGACCACCGAAACAAAAATCGAATAAGAAAATGCACCAGCCGCATATCAAGCAATAACATAAAAATTTCACATCAGTTGAGTGTACTTGAATTCAGAAATCGAATTCGTACACGCGGAAGTGTCCTGGTGTGTTGCGCATTGGTTCCATTTTTTAGTGATTCTAACCGCCATAGCGACAGTTCGAATCACACCTTCTTCACTATCGTCTCAAACGCAATAATTGGTGACCCCGACGTGATCTGTACACACAGCACACACTTTCCCATACGAACGCAGAACTTTGCTACACGATCCGACTTCTGCCCAGAGCACCGGCACACTCGCCTGCTCCGACATCCTCTCGCTCGTTCCTCGCTCCGTCGTTCGCACACGAAGTTGATCGTAACAAAGTTACTGGGGGGAGAGTAGTGTGGCATTTCTTACAGATACACACACAATACACAAGCAAATAATGAAGAACACCGAAAGAAAATCGAATAAGAAAAAGCATCAGGGCCGTATACCATAGCGACAACATAACAATTCCACATCAGTTGAGTGTACTTGAGTTTAGAAATCGAATTCGTACACGCGGCCATTGGCCTGGTGCTTCAATGCTTCGCTTTTCACCCGTTTCATCGTATGTTCAAATCACCGTCTGTCTTCAATATCCTTGCTTAACGCTACAATTCCAACGCGTGCTCTGTACACACAGCGCACACTCTCCCATAGTAAACAAGTCTTTAAACTACGATCCCGACTTTCCGCATAGAGCACCGGCACACTCGCCTGCTCCGACGTTCTCTCGGTCGCTCGTTCCTCTTTCCGTCGTTCGCGCATGGAGTTGATCTGAACAAAGTTGCTGAAGAGACAGTAGAGTGGGGTTTCTAACAGATGCACACACACAAATACACAAGCAAATAGTGAATAATAGCGAAAGAAATTTGAATAAGCAAAGCACCAGAGCCGTATACGACAGCGATAACATAACAATTCCAAATCAGTTAAATGTACTTAAGTTTAGAAATCGAATTCGCACACGCGGCAGTTGCCTGATGTGTTGAGCATTGGTTCAATTTTTAGTGATTCCAGTCGTCATAGCGTCAGTTCGAATCACACGTTCTTCATTATCGTAGAAAACGCTATAAGGCTTTTTGTGTTAACTCGTACGGCATCTCAACCTTTTTCAAGAGGTTCCAGACGCTTTTATTGTAGAGTGTTTAGCTCCTGGGCAATCGAAACAGTGCTTACATGATGGGCGGACTCGACGATTTCTATTTTATCGACATTTTTGGCAACTGGCGTTCCCTAGTGTGTGTTGCATCTATGATATCGAAATTATCGCAACGAAATCGACGAAACCAAAATTGCGCGTGATTGGCTGTTACAGTATCAGGACCACAAGCACGATTCGCATTTTTAGCCGGCTGGGTTGAGTTTTCGCCTTCATCGACGAAAAACTATCATCATCATCGGCACTACAACCGGGAACCGGTCTTGACCTTATTTAGCAAGTCCTGAGGCTTGTTAAATTTTCCATAATGATTTGTTTTTTCCGGGCAAGGTGATTAGTTTTGCACCAGAAAAACTATGGTCCGTAACAAATGGTATTCTCGGTGAAATGATGCAGCAGTTGCGACGTGATGAGCGGAGTAACAGGTAAACTCTGTCCCGCCCCGGGATGGAATATCTAAAAGAAAGTTCCGCAGGCATCTACGGGAATATGAGCCTGGCGGGAGGTGGTTTTAGTCGGTAAAAGCCCGGCATGCCTCTGGATCGGTGTAGAGTTCTAGAGAATCTTTTGAAAATTTCCACCTTACTACCGAAACCAAAAAAAAAGAGAGAGAAGATAGTATTACAAGGGTTGATTAAAATCTGAGTTGCGTTCCAAAATCCGAATGCCGTCGATCAGAGCGTACCCGACCGTTCACTCAAAATGCCAATTTTAGATGGACAGAGAATCGATCTTTGATCTAATCGGGACCTCTGTAGCACGTCAGGTACCCCTTTCGGTTTCAATTTACAAATATTCACAGCAAATGTGTCAACATATCCTTTCCCAAACTTCTACTTCCTGCTGGTCTTTGATATTTAAAGAACTAAAACTATCCCTGTTGTTTGCTGGTATTAATAAAAAGTTAGTAAACATTGAAACTCACGCCACAAGACGGAATTATTGAAATATGAAGTTGATTTTGCTAAGTAGAATCGAAGGTAAGTACCCCACAAGGTTTCTTGTTAAGAGCAAATCTGTAAAAGGCAACTAATTATAGCTCACGCAAAGACGGAATCTTCGAAATATATTCAGATTACTAACGTTGTCCCTGATTAACGTGTGAGGATTACGAATAACCGCAGTGCAAGCTGGCGGAATAAATGAAAAGGTTTATAAAACCAACATTACCATGCATATTGAGCTCTAACTTTTTTTTTCATCATCATCATCGGTACTACAACCGGGAGCGGTCCTTGGCTTTATTTAGCAAGTACTGAGGCTTGTTAAATTTTCCATAATGATTCTTTTTTTTTTGGGGTAAGGTTATTAGTCTTGCGCCAGCGGCTCCCTGACGGGGAATCAAACCCCGGTCTCCCGCGTGACAGGCGGGTATACTAACCACTATACTATCGAGGAGCTAACTTTTTGTAATGGGCATATTCATGAACTCCCTTACAGAAAAACAAGGCTAAAATGAGGTTTTAACCATAATAAATTGTAAATTATTCTGCAATTATCACAATAACAACAAATCACCAGTTGAACCTACGCACATATGATTTCTCATCTTGGTAGTCGAATTGTAGGAAACATTTTCGATTAGGTCAACAGGCTGCAATCGTCGCACAATTTCACAGAGGATAACTTTATTATCACAAATTTCCCGCCGGAGGTTTCTGCAAGAGAAATTGAAAACCCCCATATAATTACTTAAATTAAACATTTATACAATAAGTTCAGGTCTGTGACGAGAGGTTGTCAACAGGTTTCATACTGTCGTAAACCAACTGTAACTGACTTTTTAAGAAAAGCTTTATGACAGCCGTCTGAGTATGACAAAAGTTCCCAATTTGGTCTGTTTACCATGCTAGGCTTCCACTTAACATAAGTAGATAGTCTTAAGTTGTCAAATACGATTGTTCTAGATCATCATCATCATCGGCACTACAACCGGGAACCAGTCTTGGCCTTATTTAGCAAGTCCTGAGGCTTGTTAAATTATCCATAATGATTTGTTTTTTCCGGGCAAGGTCATTTAGTCTTACGTCAGAGGCTCCCCGACGGGTTGTTCTAGATACTTAATGCTAATATCGTCTAGAGTCACAAGATCATGCCAGCGATTTGTCGGCAAAGCTAGAAAAGTTACATAGGGGAGCACGGATCACATTCGATATGAATTCTACACACAAATAGACTAAATTGTTCAGTATCCTGGCGTTGATTCATGTAGGTTTCAAGGTTAGTTAGAATGTAATGCCCTTGGAAAAAAAATTGGATCGAAATATCTAATATCTAATCTCTTTAAAAGGAAAGTTGAGCAGATCTAAACAGCGGGTATTCTGTACTTTTCATGTAGTCCAGGTATTTCTGAGACAAACGTATTTGATGCATGTATATCATATCCAGTATACGAGATATAACCCATGGCTGAGCAGGTACACCAGAAATTGTATTAGTAATCTCACTCCCTCTAGAAGGATAAGAAAACACTAGATATCGCGAAGAAGATTTTAAACAAAAACAACCGATCAGTCATCGTTATAGCAAATATCAGGAAACCTTTCACTCTTAAATAATGGATGTGCTATTTAGGCCATTGATTAAAGTTTGACGCAGTTTTAAAATATGCGACCTCCAGATCCATATCAGCGACGCGGTCTCAAGTGTCACAATATCTATACAAATATCAACCTAACCCCATTCTACATGTGCTTCCTACCTAGAACAGATTGATGTCAGTGCCCTGAAAAATCACCTTCGAAAAAACGCCGCAAAAATTTTCATTTGATGAGGCCCTTATCACTTTCTACAAGCAACAATCTGTTGACTTAAGGTGAATCGAATCGCTTTAAGTTGAATTGAATTGATTGCACATTGTTGTCTATCTACAAGCGACAAGTTGAATATCCTTATCAGAAGAAACGCAAAGTGCGTAAGTGATCGTGTTCCTTAAAGACTACCTAGATAAGTTGAAGCAAGTGTATAGCACGATAACACTTCGCCCAGGTTTATTTAAATTTATCATACGATCGATGGTTTTCGTCGTGCATGCAATCTTTATCTAAGTAGAGTAAACTGGCAGCAATCGATTGAGTAAATATTTGCTCTACACACACTTGCTCAGTTCCATTACCTATCTATCATTGGAGTTAATCAGATACATGTCTTGCGATCGAAAAAGGGAGGGAAATAGGAATATGATGACAACCAACTCATTGATAAGAACAATCATATACAGGTTGATGTGTTTACCTGGTTCTCCAATTTGCAGATTAGATGAGTCTAATCTGAGTAATTTAACTGCGTAGTCTCCTGGAAGGTTAATATCCTGTCATCAACTTAGTAACCTTTCACTTTTCACTTTCAATGAACACAAATATTAGCTAACTGATCATATCCTTCTGGTACTTGTTCCCTCTTTTGATTCTCGCTTTTTTCGACCGACGGCGAAATCACTTGTTTACGTTGCCACACAGCACAATAGCTACGCGAATTCACGACACATTCTCAATAGAGAAAAAGAAAGACTATCTCACACCCGGTTAGAATAATATTTTTGCTTCTAATTTATTGCTCTCGTCTAATTCATTAAAATCGCGTTAAACCGTAAAACTCGCCAAGTGCGCATCTACCGAATGACTACAATACGTTGCCGCGCATAAGACCCAAGGAAGAGGCCCACCACCTTCACCGCACATGCTGCAAGCAGCCGTCCCGCTCTGTATGCAAAAGTCCGATAAGACGATGAACAAAAACAAAAGGTACCCCAAAACGAGGGTAAACCAAAAACAAAGAAAAAACAAGCAACACAAAAAAACGGCAAAAACAACCAACTCACACGTATGCAGGTTTGCGGCGAAAAACCTTGTGTACCGACCTTAACGTGGAGCCCATCAAGCAAACGAAGTCGTCGCCGTGATCGTATTTCTCAGTCACTGTAGAACTAAGCGAACAAAAACCACTTCAGCCGCCCCAGTCCATACACACAGTGATACAGCGAATAAAAAATATCTAAAACAAGCGAAGCAGCGAACCGGAGGAAACTGATCGTCAGTGGTGAGGATCGCGATCATATCCAACCGGACCATGTAGCCCCCACCACAAGGCGGCCATCGGGGAAAAATGCAGATTTACGACTGGTTGCCTATATTGGCATCGCTACTACGCTGAGAGATCATGGCAAAAAGCGAAAATCTTACCCAATGGTAGGTAAATAAAAAGTTGTCGATCGTGTGCGTGTGTGTGAGGGGGTGGTAGCACTGGTTTTTGTTGGTGGTACTACATCTAAGCACAATTCCCCATGAAACTCATCGCGTATGGTAATCGCTCCACGAAGGCGTGGTATCGATCAGCAAGAGAAGATCCAATAGGAAAGAGAAACGTTGTACATTGATTGCTCGCTTGAGTGTGGGGATATAGAATACAAGATGTGGTGATGATTTCGCCGTGAATGAAGCGAATATGTAAAGCGTAAAGCAGATAAATTTATACATTTATATATGTTTATATATATTTGGGGTTAGGATAAGCGTTGTGTGTAAAAATGCCGGGATTTCCAATAGCTGCAAATCGTTTTCTGCGAGGGGTGTGTATCTAGCTAGGTGCGTAAAAAGTGGTGTTCCTTATAAAAGTAGGCGAAGTATTACTATTTAGTCATAGTATTACTATTTTGCTGATTTCGAAGTATTTTTTGTGTCAATACTTTTAAAATTTAAAGGTATGATTGGAAATTTCCAGCGTAAACCATTAAAAAAAATTCCTAGCGAGGATTATTGGACATAATTTTAATGTATAGCTAAGTTTTTCTCACTATGCATTTTCCAATAGGGGTTTCTCAGCGATATCTGGCATGTATGTAACATTCATATAACACCTTGAACTGTAAAATTATACCGATTGTAAAATATAGGATAATTTAACGACCGATACTGTTGCACGCGAACTTCCCAGAATGTCGCCTCATTTACGCGAAAAAGTGTGTGGTTCAACTTATTCATTACATTACATTAAATTCCACATTTATTTTACAAAAAAAAAAAAAAAAGAATTACATTTTTCACTTAAGACTACGTACAGTTATTTTCTCAATTAATATTTAATATTGTCATTATGGTATATATTAGGTGTACAAATAAGTTTCCGCCGTTTTCTATAAAAAAAATTATGAATTTATTGTGAAATAACGGTAGATTACGTTTTATTCAAAGTATTGTCCATTACTAGACACTACTTCTTCCCATCTTTCTGGCAGCATCCGTATACCACGTCGGAAGAACTCTTCATCTTTTGAGGATATCTACGGGTCGACCCAACTTTTTGGTATATGTTGTAAAGTGCTGCCCAGACAAACCCTGTGCCATAGATCGAAATAAGTGATAATCAGAAGGGGGAAGGTCTTGTGAATACGCCGGGTCGGGTCGGACTTCCCTTTGAAGTGTTTCCGAATATTTTTTCACCGGCACCGTAAAATGCGGACCAGCATTATCATGGAGAAGATAAATTTTGTCATGTCGGGAGTAGTAATAGGCGCGTTGTTCCCTGAGTACTCGGCTCAATCTCATTAATTGTGTTCTGTAGAGAACTCCAGTGATGGTTTTGTGGCGGTTCCGCCAAACCCCACGTCCCACTTACCTGAAAAACCCCCATAACTACATCCCAATTGTCATAAGTTTTCGCTAATGCGACCGCATTAGCACCTTAAGTGCTTTACGCATCTACGTTATCAAATTTTTAATCTAAAATTCCCTGTAAAAGAAAACTTACCTTTTGTGCATCCCTTCGCATACAATTCCCTGTAAGATTTCTTTCCCACCTTTTCAGGAATTTCAAAACCTATTCGGTACCTTCGGTTGCCAGGCAAATTCCATCCTTCCCACACCTGCACCGCACTCTACCCGCAGCAAAAACATTTCCTTCCCAAGGATAATTAAGCTTTCAATGCATTACCTGGAAATGCCTGAAAGATTTTTTCCTACAAGAGCATTCATACATGTATCAATGCGTCTCTGCATAAGCGACCAAAAACCGAATTTCCAATTAGTGTAGATTATCACACTAGAGTTCGACACTTGCGTCGCCATAGATACCATGTACCATTGACACAGATGGTATATACAAACTGTCACTGTATAACCATCTAATCTGTCTTGCAATGACTTGCAACTATCGATACAGCTGCAAGTACTTCTCGTTGAAATATTTCTTTGTTTCAATCTTCAAACAAACACCGACGTCGCGCTTAGCCGTCGGATTGGATTCAATAGCATAAACATATGCAAACAAAAGAATCCGATTCTTCCAGTCGGCAGAGATACGATATACGATCTCAATTATTTCAATCCGTTTTAGCATCTAACGAGTGGCTGATATTTACTCAGCTGACCCTCATTACCGGACGATGCATTAGGTCGCTTCGTTTCGCTTTTGACCTGCAAGGGTTATGTAAACAATCTGATCTCAACGATCGACTTCACGCACACCACTACAGGACCTCGCCAGTGAGATCCTCTTTCCTAATTTTTACCCCGAGAGGAACACTTGCTCTCTCGAGAAAATTCACTCCCGGTTGCGAAGTGGCTCTGCATCGAGCAGAGCAACGCTGAGTCTTATTACACCCACCGGAGGAGTCGCTCGTGCCCTCTGCTATCCACCGTACCATCCGCCGGTGCGGTGAGTACACACAAGTCTCCGCACGAATGCAGCTAACTAGTTAGATCCCCATTTCCACGTCAATACTCCGTAACGTGCATCGAATTAAAAGCACAAATCAGTTTAAAACCGTGTCGAGTGTAGCTTATAACAACACCAAATTTAAAAGTATCCTGTCAATATATATATTAAGAGCCAATTTAGAGTGAACCATATGCATGTGCCGTTAGCAAGAAAATCCGAGAAATAAAGAAGAACTTTTAAATGACAATGAATCCTGTGTGTTTTATTCGCTGCGCAGTGTTGGTCCTGTGTTTTGAACTTGATTCTTGGTAAACCTGTGGCGGTGCCACCAAATCCTACGGTACACTTACCTAAAAACCCCCATTACCTCATCCCAAGACGCATAAGTTATCGTCAATGCAATCGCCTTAGGCACCTGAAAATGCTTCACGTATTGAAGAGATCAAATCTATGATCTTTAAGTCCCTGTAAAGAAAACTTACCTTTCATGCATTCTCTTCGCATACCAATTCTCTGTAAGATTTCTTTATTAGCTTATCAGGAATTCCAAACCAATTTCGGCATCCACGTTGCCAGACAAATTCCCCTAGACGAATTCCTGTAAACAAATGATTCGGTTTACATACAATGTAACCTTCATGACAGGGATCAGAAATATTGCGCCGTCTATTTTCCCAGCCTCGATGTGTGTACAAAAAACTATCTACACATACATCGGCTGGCGACCCCTTTTAGCCAACGATAATCAGTCCAACGCAGATGCATGTAATTAGCACCATCAGTGCAAATTTCTTGAAAATAAAGAACAATAAAGAAAGAATCATTCGAACATTAAATCTGTGCGTTTTATTTGTGGTTTTTCCTCTTCCTGGTGACCGTTGCTTGGATATTCGGTGCCTCTCCAGTGTTTCATCCGTGAACAGTGTCTGAGTTCTGGTTTTCATTTGGTGGAACCTTACAGTGACGATGGCGGAAGGAAGCGAATCAGCGTCGTACGCCGGCGCACAATACTTCCTCGCCACAAACCTTCCGGCGGCGTTTCTTTTGCAGTTTTACAGTGAATGATGGACGGGGATGGGAGGGAATTAGCGCCGTGCGCCGACGCAACATACTTCCTCCCCACAGTTTCACTCGGTTTCAGCAATTCATAATATACGACACCAATCTGATCTCACCAAATACACAGCACGAGTTTTTTCCCATGAGTATTCGGTTTTGCTGTCGATGTTGAAGCATGGCCGGGTGGTCCCCATGATTTTCATTACTTGGGGTTATTGTAGTGGATCCATTTGTCCTCCCCAGTGACTATACTCTCTTTTTTTGCCAGGCAAACTGCATTTCACTTTGCAAAGTCGGCGTTTAACTTTTCCCGGCTTCAGTTCGTATGGAACCCAATTTCCTTGTTTTTGAATCATCCCTAACGATTTTAAACGATGTGAAATTGCTTGTTATGTTACATCTGGTGTACGTGCAAGTTATTTTTGTGTTTGGGATGGATCTTCCTCCAATATTGCTTCCAATTCCTTGTCTTCCTAGACTTTCGGCCCTCCACTTCGTTCTTCGTCTTCCACGTCAAACTCACCGTTTTTAAACTTTTGAAACCACTCACGACAACTTCTCTCAATTAAAGCGGTCTTACCATATGCTTATACAAATAATCGATGAGCCTCAGCGGCAGATTTCGTTAAATTAAAAAACTGAATAAAAAGTTCCCACAAGTGACGCTTATTTGGCACAAAAGTAGACATTTTTGCACAAAAAAAAAAAATTATGTAAAGCTGATGCAGTCACTAATATTTTGAGGTTATGTTGTTATCATGTGTTCAAACTCGCAATATTACGTTTGATATCTGACAATGTCTACATAATTTTCTAATCTTTTGCCAAACGGTGGAAACTTATTTGTGCACCTAATATATACGAGGGTGGCCCGAAAAGTTTCCGACCTAACAAGGATACAAGACATTTTTTCTTAAAATTTATTTTTACTTTTCTACATAGTCTCCTTGTAACTCTACACACTTCTCCCAGCGATGCTGCCATCTCTCTAATCCGTCCAAAATGTACTCGCCGTTTTTCTCTGCAAAATAACTGTTCACGAAGGTGATTTCCTCGTCATTTGACGGAAATCTCGGTCTTCCGAGCGCAATTTTTAGATTAGGGGGAACAAAATGAAAGTCGCCTGGTTCTAGATCTGGTGGGTGAGGCGGATGGTCAAGCAGTTCAAACCGTGTGAGACGGTGCGTTGTCTTAGTGAAACAGAATTTCCCTTTTTTTGCAAATGTGGCCGTTTTTCCGCAATCTCTGCCCCCAGTTGGTCAAGTACTGATGCGTAGCATGCTCCTGTAATGTTTTTCCCTTTTGAAGAAAACCAATCAAGATAACTCCATGACTATCCCAAAAAACAGTCACCATCAATTTCCCGGCCGAAAAAAGAGTTTTTCCTTTTTTTTTTTTGGAGCCGATTCCCCTTTGCAGTCCACTGTTTTGACTGTATTTTTGTTTCTGGCGTATAATGGTGTATCCAAGCTTCATCGACCGTAGTTAGTCGGCGCCAAAACTTGGATTTGTTAAACCTAAACTGCGCCAACAGACGGTTGGAAATGTTCATTCGAACACGTTTTTGGTCTAACGTGAGCAAACGCAACACCCATCACGCGGACAGCTTTCTCATACCTAAATCTTGATTTAATGTGACAAACATGTTCTTTGGACATTTTCATACCCTCTGCAATCTCTCTCACTTTAATTCAGCGGTCATCTAGCACCATTTGGTGAACTTTAGCGATGTTATCGTCAGTTGTTGCAGTTTTTGGGCGTCGCGAACGTCCATCGCCTCCCAAGCTTTCAAAGCCACGTTTAGATTCAACTGCCCAAATTTTCACTGTGGTAAATGATGGTGCAGGGTCCCCATGCACAGAGTCCACTCACCTTTGATTTGCGTAGGTGTATTGCCATTCAAAAACAAAAATGTGATGACAGCTCGATACTCAATTTTGTCCATTTTCACAAAAACACTCACATCGACTCACTCAGTCTACTGTCAAATAAAAACGACGCCTCCAAAATGGCTGACATTTTGGTGAGTAACTGTCAAAAAATGCACAACGACATTCACTAGCTTTTATCGACAAGTGCTGCTATCTGCACGTTGAGGTCGAAGACTTTTCAGCCCACCCTCGTATATCGCTATGTCACCGCCTTGAGATGTTACATTTTCTCGACCAGACCCATCAACCAAGCTATAGAAGATGGTCAAGGTTTTTTATAACCTATAGCTTAATGGGGTAGTGTGTCACCGGGCGACTATCTAGTCTAAATAAAAAAACCTACTACTCAGGAATCTTTCCGAATCGCCCCAACGGGTCGAGTGCTGCTATCTTCACGTTCAGGTCGGACATTTTTCAGGCCACCTATGTATATATACATAAAAAGTTTTAATTTTTTTTTTGTCCGAACTCACAAGCATTTCAGAACCCAACGAAACATCATTAGGTATTAAAATAAAACTAAATTGACGGCAATAATAGTAAAACCAAAACTACAAGTACGAAAAGGAAATGAGAGCGTTGCGCCTGAGGGGCATATTATATTTGGCCACGTAAAGTCCCTTCTTCGTCGCACACCCACCACCAGTTGTGATGAGTTCGGTCTCTTTTAGATTTATCCCTTTCACTGATCACCATACTGAAACGTATGGAACATTAGAGATATCGGTATCATGAAGAATTCATTTATCCCTGGCACCACGAAAAGCGTGGTAAATCAAAGGAAATTCATGTTAGTGTAGTGCTCTGAAGAGCCCTACCATCTCCTTCCCCCACACATACATTCAAATGTCATCTTGTGATAACCAGAATCACCCACATCCGTGAGGATATTGGACTCAGTCTCGAGATATCTGAAAAGAAAAGAGAAAAGTTGGGTATCCAAGGATTGTATGGACAGTGTTAGTTTGGGTGTTCTCTAACTACTTGGATGGAGGGATGGTGGGAAAGAAATCATATAAGACCGATAGGTCTTAAGTGCGGTAGTAAACGCAGATCACGTCTCTGGCGTCTGATGATCTGCGCGTTGGCCGGTGTGTGTATGTTTGTCCCGTCTTGTACTGTGCGTCCATGTGTGTGTGGTTTGTTAACAGTAGACCCTATGGGATGGATCCAGGAATCCTCTATTGTAGAGGGGAATGTTATTGGGAAGGGTGCTTTCTTCAGTTTTATACTGAAGAAGAAATTGTGGTGGTCTGATCCGAAGAGATCGAGAAAGAGAAGGGTCAAGAACGCAAGACTCCCGAACAAGTAGGTTCTCGCTGTTCTAAATGCTTTCGAGGTACTTGTATGCTAATTGCAGCAAGTACTCGTCGATAGGGGTAATAGAGGCGCCTTCGTATAGGTGAGAGTTGGGGTAATGACGACCGTCAGGCCTTCTAGAGTGATTGGTACATCTTCTGAGGAGTTTCCTTTCGAAAACTCGAAGTGTTTCCATTTGATCCGAAGATATGCAGGACCATATGAGAAAGGCGTACGATATTCCAGATCCGATTAGCTGCTTATAGCAGAGAAGCTTAACTTTGGTGTCAACTTTGTTCCTCCACTTCAAGATGTTGTGCAGTTGCTTAGACCGACCGAGGCCCCTTTGGAGAATGTGGGTCACATGTTTGATGAAATTCATTTTTGGGGTATAAATGACGCCAAGATATTTCATCCTGTCCTGTGGTCTAATCGTAGGATGTCCCATTTTTATTCGAATATTCTGTGAATATCGAGAAGAAGGTTGGAAGTGTTTACTACTCAGAATTATAGCTACTGCTTTAAATGAATTGGGTGCAATTTTCCATCCACTGTAATATTGATACAGTTCGTCCAAGTGACGGTTGAGTCGATTTGTTGCGAGTTTAGGGCTTTTCGATGACGGAAACCCTGTATACTCCCTATGTGATATCTATTGTGATATGCACTGCACTTCTGAGAATTCGAATTCTTATTTCAAAAATAAACACTTGGCTCCAGCCAAAGTATCTAAAATTTTGCTTTCAATTCGATCTCTTCGAGATACAAAATCTCGATTTGGTTTCATTTATAAGGGTGATGAATTTCAGATTCCAAGATCAGTCTCTATTGGCGTCCCATTAGAAAGGACGCCAAAAATCGAATAAAATAAAAATACGAATTTAGATTAATAAAAGTAGTCCTTAATAAAGCTAATCATTGGCTTCTTGCACTAAATTCAACAATCGGTCGTCACTCTTCCCTCAGGTCTGAGGAAGCACGGTGGCGACCGCAACGAGTCTTCTCAGCAGCGGTCTTGAGAAATCCCTCTTCATTTTAAGGACAAGGAGACTCGCTCCCTGAGTGAAAAGCTACGACATTAGTCTTGGATAAGACCTTTCCTATCTAAGAAGGGGAAGGCTTCTGGGGAATTAATCCATTACATATCATTGAGATAGAATGCATCCGAAATAAGATTATTTTCACTGCACATTGTCTTTCCAGTGTGACCACGAATAATCCTGACAATGAAATTATCTGTCGTGTTTATTGGGGTAGAATTTTTAAATTGTGACTCTGCTGTTCTGTACATCCCGAGGCAAGAACCAAAACAATGCCTCCTGGCCACCCGCAAGTTCTCCATGTAGAATGGGGATATGCTATACCACACGGAGTAGCCATGCACCAATACGGGTCGCCAGTGAGATTATTAGGATTTTGGAGTCTAGAAGACTGCTACGGAAGAATATGCGTTTTTAGTTGCGGTAAGCGATACTGTTATCTACCTATCAAATAAAAGATACTGATCTAGCCAGATACCAAGGTTTCTAACAACAGGTTTTTACTTGTAGGGGCAGATTATTACTTCCCACAATGTAGCATTTCTTTCAATTCTGTTTTGTAGTCCCCGACGCCTTGGACAAGGGCGTTCTGAAAAGTAGAGTCTTTGTTTTCTGAAAATTGATCTTTAATTTCCATTCGTCGCAAAAACGTTTAATTCTATTGAAGTCATCTTGCAGAAGTCTCTTGATGACATCAATCTCTTCTCCAGATCTATACACCACAATGTCGTCAGTTTTCCGATGGATTGGATAATATGCATTATTTAGAGTGTTGTTGAATAAAACAGTGTAAACCTTCACTGCTTCTAGAGGCGAGTGCTTTAGAACAATGTTTGGAATACTATCTATTGCAGAAGTTTTCTTGTTCTTAATAGATCTAAGGATGGCCTTAAGCTCAACCTTGGACATAAATATACACGAGTTTAGTTCTCTGAGAGGGGAATCCCCTTTATTATTTACACTAAATGTACTAAAACTTCGACTTTCAAGATGCCATTTGTTAATTTCATGGCGGATCGAAATATGTTTTTGGAGAGCCCTATTTTGCAAGTCGAAGTTAGAATGAATGGATTCGTTCACTCAATACACTGCCTCGAAACAGGCACCAATTGAGTTTGCTTTTTTTTGTGGATCTTCGACTATTATTAACTCTTCGTTGGAGTTGACGTATTCCAGGGTAGCACCTGCGTTTAGCATTGTTTGACAATTTTTCGAAGTCCGTGGAACTCCCAGACATGGAATGTCCTTATAATCTTTCCTTCAAAATACTTTATTTATTTGTGGGAACATATTCGGCACACTAGCTTTAATGGTTTGAATTCTGTTGTTCCAGTCTACATTGATTATTGATCTATAATTGTCACGGATCGGTTTTTGGAGGTTTTTGATTAGAGACTTAATCCTTTTTATATAGGGTGGGCCATACATTTTTGCAAATGGCAACGCTTGATTTCTTAAAAACCGGTAGAGGGAGGCGCGCGCGAGTCTAGCATCTATCGCATACATTGCAATATGCGATATAAATAATAGAAGGAAATGAGTACTTACTGTTGATCGGCTGGGTATTTCCTAGAGACGGTTTTATCTGTACTCTTTGATTCCTTTATTTCCCATATTTTGTTACCTTCCTTGAGAAGGTCTTATAAACAGATTCCTTTTGCATATATAAACAACATTAAAAGACACGCTATTTTGTTGTTTTTATCTTAACATTTAATGCTTAGTTCCTTAATGTTTTCCGTTCAATTCTAAACACATAAAGCTAAACATTTATCATTCTTTTTCTTGTTTTTAATTTTACATTTAACCTAGGATGGAATTCATGTCAGAGTTCTATCCTCGGTGAGTCTTATTCCATTCGCTGACCGCCACGGTCACGCGTCACTCCCGCTCTACGCTGGCTGCGGAGATGCGTTTATACACGGGTCGTTTTGTGAAGTGCTGGTTGACTTGATAGGTCGTCTCACATTTAAAGCGATAGTGAAGACTAAAGTTTTCGGAATTAAATAAACTGCAAGAGAACTTTTCTTTTAATAATTGAATAAATTGACCGTCAGGTATAAATTAATGAGCTCAGTGATCGACTTCATTTTCATTGGCATATCGAAACAACCTGACGGCGCGGCGCTATGATTGATTTGACGAGTTGCCAAATAAATAAAATCACCGAAGCAGAAGCAGCAGCGGAGATATTTGTCCAGGGATATTCACGAATCAATTTTAAATACTTTAAACTACACGTGTATCATTCTATTTCTTGTTTTTGTTTTTACTATTGTACACACGACGGCTCCAGACACTACAACTACTTTTTTCAAGAGACGACACACACCAGACGGCAACCGGCAAATATCAACCACAGACTCTCTCCAACAACAGGTACTGTCTCCCTGATCGCCCATTTCCGATCACACACTCATCCTTATCTTCCCATTTCCCCGTACATTAATGGTGAATAAACTCCTGCGAATTTACTCATCAGTCAATAAACCCAGGGAGAATGGGAAAATTGCAAAGGAGAGCATGGCGATTTAGGGATTGGTTTGGTTTCGCTTGCAACGAAAAGGGAAACCAGAAGGGTCACCGCATGACCTTGTTTCATGCGTGGATGGTTCTCAGAATGCAGAACCACAAGTGCACTACGAGAAGGGGAAATGGAAAGGGTTGAAAAGTATACTCATGCATAGTTTTCACCTGGCATTGATTTTGTTCCCTAGCGAATGCTTGTAGTTTTTTGTACAGGAACTATTCCCAAGTGTATTTTCTATACTTTTTTGTATAGGAAAGCGAGGATATCGCTTGGGATCTTATTTTGCATTGGTGCGTGGAAAAGGGATTTGGTGATAGAGGAAATTGTTTTACTATGTAGAAACAGCGTCGTCCACCCATGCTTTTCTGTTGCTAACCAGCATGATTGATTTGATTTCAGTTAAGGGAATCTGATATGGGGGACTCAAATAATGGCGTTTTTTCTTTGAAAAACGAATGCGAATCAGTTTAATGATTTGAAGGGGTTTTAAGTATGTAAGAACGGTTTCACGCCTATAACCTTTGGACTGTCGGTTTCAACAGTATTTAGTTCCTCAAGTAATTCCTCTGGGACAGAAGAAGGATCAACTTCTTTTAGGAGCATAGAGACAGTTTTCTCCGCTTTTGGAGTGTACGTGTAGTATCGCTAGTCCCCCTACCCAAAGCAGATTTAATTTTATGATAATCTTCTAAATCACTACAGATTACACTAATTTTCGCATTATTGATGAGTTTGGTTTTAAAAATCTTACATGTTAACTTACCGAGGTTTATTACGCCCTTAGTCTCTATGTGACTCACAATGGTGGGAGGTACTTTCTTCTTTCTATCGATTTGTTGTTCCTGGTGCTGTTTTCCCTGCTGCTACTGCTGTTGTCGTTGTTATTGCTGTTTTTCTCCACATCGTTGTAAACGCAGCATGTTCCTTTTTTCCAGAGCTGCACATCCCATCTTTTTGTTCTCGAGCTCTTCATCAGAATCCCCTTTTTCCACTGGCTCCCTAACGGACAGGTCCTTGTATTTGTTCTCTGCTCCAGAGTAGTGTGCATCATCATCATCATCGGCACTACAATCGGGATCCGGTCTTGGCCTTATTTAGCACGTCTCGAGGCTTGTTAAATTTTCCATAATAATTCTTTTTTACGGGTAAGGTTATACGTTTGAGACGATAGTGAAGAAGGTGTGATTCGAACTGACCCTATGGCGGTTAGAGTCACTAAAAATTAGCGTTACGTAGCGTGCATCACTGGGATACAAATTTTCATCATTTTTACGTATTTCACGCTCCTCGTTCACAACTGATTTGTGCCTATTGGGGGTTAAATTCGGTTGAGGATTCAACCGTCTTTTTAAATATGACCTGACCTTCGTTCATGGTCAGTGCGTCACTTTTCTTTTTTTAAATGTTTTTCGCGAATTTTTTATTTTAAATTGTTGTTTGTTTGATGATTCACGTGATCGAACCCTTACATATTTATTTATTAAACACGCGCTCTCGCGCACTCTCTAATACGCACACACATTTTTTTTATGATTAACGTGTATCCAACGACCACACCATACTGTTATTTCCTCTGTGAGTAATAGGTAAACTCCCGCCGTTCCCGCGATGGAATATCTAAAAGAAAGTTCCGCGGGGATCAACGGAAATATGTGCCTGGTGGGAGGTGATTTTAGTCGGTAAAAACCCGGCATGCCTCTGGCAAAATGTTCGATTATATACTGGAAGACCAAATCGAATATTTTAGCGCAGAGGCCGACGCGAACAGGCAGGCTGGAAAAGTCTTGAAGTAGCTAACTAACGTATATGATGCTTCAACGACAAAGACAACCAGCAGGAGCTATCAAACCAGTGTATTGGTGGAATCCAGAAATCGCCCATGTGCGATCGTAATCCAACAGGTAGCGACGCTGGCAACAAAGAGCAAGAAACCGTAACACCTATCCACATTTACATGCGGAATTCGTCAACAAACAGAACGGGTTGGGGAATGTAATCCGCAAAAGTAAATATGACGCGTTATGCTCCCTATGGGATGAACTGAAAAACAACAAATCGGAGAGCGCCTACAGGATAGTTATGAGAAGACTACACAACAATAGTAGTCAACCGCAAAAAAATAAAACTGACATGGACAGAATCGTTGCTGTCCTCTTCCCGCAGTGTAATAAGGTGTTGAGAGTGCAGGGGGAGTGGAGTATCACTGAAGGAGAGATACCTCCCTTGACCACCGAAGAGGTGCACTTGGCTGCAAGGGTTGTCAAAAAAAAAAAAAAAAAAAAACCGGGACTGGATGGTATTCATAACGCTCTAGTGAAGACTCATCATCATTATCGGCACTACAACCGGGGACCGGTCTTGGCCTTATTTAGCAAGTCCTGAGGCTTGTTAAATTTTTCCATAATGATTTGTTTTTTCCGGGCAAGGCCATTAGTCTTGCGCCAGAGGCTCTCCGGTGGGGAATCGAACCCCGGTCTCCCGCGTGACAGGCGGGTATATTAACTAGTGAAGACTGCTTTAACGAAAAAGGTGGAAGTCTTCAGCAATCTCTTCACAACCTGCCTTCAAACACAACAATTTCCTAAACGAAGGGAAAAAACAGCGGCTTTTGCTTATACCAAAAGGAGTCAAGAATCCAGAAGGCCGTCTTCTCATCGTCCGTTGTGCATGTTCGACACACAGGAAAAGTGCTTAAGCGAGTAATTGCCACTCGCCTGAAACAATTCACTGAGGGGACATCGGGGCCCTCTGAATGGCAGTATGAGCTCCGGAAAGGTGAACGGGTAAGGCACTATCTGTGGTGTGCGTCATCGCTCGCAACGCGATAGTTGGACCACGATGGCTAGGAGGCACAAAAAAATATTGCGCGGTGGTGACACTAAATGTTAAAAATGCATTTAACTCGGTCAACTGGAATCGGATTCTAGAAGCGTTGGGTGCTCTACAAGTGTCACCCTACTTGGGGCGTATACTAGCAAACTATATCTCGTATAGAAGACTGCTCTACGACACGAATGAGGGACTGTGGGGCTTTTCAGGGCCCGAAGAGCCATACATCGCTCGATCCCCACCTTTCCAGGCGAACGACTTACCTCTCGGTCGAACTTCAGCAAGGTTGCGTAACCTTGCTACGGCATTTACCCTCAGCCAAATCGCCGGAATTAATACGGTTACCCAATCGGATAACCGTTTTGAATTTATGTTAGGCAGCTTACCTATTCTGTAGGGGATTTCCTTACAAACCCCTTTTTCTCCAGCATCACCACTGAAAACATTAAATCCACGGCAAAGCTTATCACCTTGCCGTGGCATCGAAAACTCACCCTCGGCCAGACCATATTCCCTAAAAAACATTAAGCCCACGGCAAAGCTTATCACCTTGCCGTGGCATCGAAAATTTATCCCCGAGGCGTACATCATTTCCTGAAAAGAACATAAGTCCATGGCAAAATCAACACATTGCCATGGCATCTGAAATCTTATCGTTAGGCATACATTCTGCCAGGGCATCTCGTTTCCATAGCCTTAAGCTATGGAAACAACAATCAACAAGAGTTCTTTGTGACTCGTTGTATTTGTTTATCCCCTGCATAACATGCATACGGCTATTGCCCCTATCGATTTTCTACCGCCGACAAGGTTTATATTGACGCAAATCAAACACGTCCCTGTTTTCCAGCAATCGCTGGCACCACAATTAGCGTTCCCCATGTTCATAGATAACATTCAAACAACGATCACCAGCAGCCAGAAAATGTTTACTTACAACATCTGGCAATGGCTGCACCCTATGTTCGTTGCAATGTTTAATCATCGGCAACAGAAATGATGATTTATGGCCTTCCATTAGGATGACCAAATCATCGGTTTGGGTCTTTCACACCCCAGATGCTATTATTTACATTCCTAGAAAATGCACTAGCGATGTTGCCCGCCATCCACGGTCGCTGAACGATCGTATGCATGGCATACGCACACATGCGTAATGTATGCCTATCTCACCCGGTCCAATCACGATTAACTACCTCGAGTTAATCGTGTAACTCCGCCTCTTTTTCAGTCTCTTTGAGGTTCCCTTTTCTTGGATGATTTCCAATTAGTCAGATTTGATACGCCAAAGTCGTCACGAGCATTCTGAGTCGGAGTCCTGTGCCGTTTGAGTCCGTTAATCGCGAATTTATTTTCTTGAACTTGATCGCTACCAGTAATCGCTTTTACGAAAATTCAACCTGGAAGAGTGTCGTCCTCTCCAGACCTCGTGCAGTATTATACGTTTAAGTGATTTTCAAAACATACAAAGACCTAATGGTGTTCATTTAAATTAATTATATTTGTGTAACTGATAAGTGTTTCGGTGCGATCCTGAGGACTAAATTTAACAAAACCAAGAAGCGCATAAATGAAGAACTGTCAGTGTTACATTGGATATTTTATTTGGTTTATTTTTCGTTCGTTTAGTTTAACCGATAAGTGTATTTTATGTTACTCTAAATACAATAAAGCATAGACCTATCCAATGGAAAGTCACGTTGAATTAATTATACATCAATAGTCCGGCAGTAATAAATAAACATTCATCTAAACTAGACATCGTGTTTTCTTTTTGTATTTGGCGTTTGGATTTCGCAGTGCACCGGCCGCAGGAACTTGAGTGCTGATGCCAGAGTTCACCAGATTAATTTTGTTTCGGTCTACGTGTGCCTTTTCTCTGTGAACTACGTGGGTGTTTTTTTATCTAACCTGCATTCCTGTCAATGCCATTGTACTTAACACCCACATTGGTGACCGCGACAAAAAACGCGTACCTTTTCGAACATTTGTGCTCATAGTCGCGACATAGTAAGTGTTTTAATCGAGGAACAATTACATCCGGTGCAATTTCGAAAACGCTTAAAGACAGTGACCGGCACTATACAATACACAATACAAGCCACCAAAGAACAATATAAAGTACGAAAAACACCAGAAATAAAAGTCAATAAAAGGGTGCAACCACCCCAACGTTCAACATAGCTACCACGTGGAGTTACCAGCGACTTACATCTTTAACAAACACCAACATCTCAACAAGCAGCCAGGCGACGCAATCAATTCCCGCCCACCGCAAAGCTCCCAACGTTGGACTTCAGGTTTTTCTTTATCATTTATTTTTCCTAAATGTTCAATTCTCCTCGTGACGAGCTCCTTCTGAGCCTCCGAAAATAAGCTTTTAAATATTGTTTACCTTGTTTAGAAAACTGTGTAATTTTCAAGTCATTAAACTCAAACCATTTTTCAAAAATTAAAATTTATACAATAACTTTATTAACTTTAAATAAGGGACAACTATCGTAGAAATATTAAAATCTAATAAGTAACTATAGATGTTTCACAAGTTATAGAAGATCCACCAATGTCCAAAGTGCTTATTTCTAAGTGAAAGCGATGCAGTGATCGTGAGAATAATTAATTTATTATTTTGTTTTTTTTTCTCTTTCTTTTACGATGTGCTGGTTCAAGTTTTTTTTATAAGCGTACAACTCGATTAGTGTTACGGATTATTTATTGCTACACACTCTATTAATAATCGACCAATGCAAACACTTCGTTTATTGTCTTAAAATTTAGAAGCGAATTAATATTTCGAAACAATAGAGACAGACATTCCTCAGACATATTTTCCCTTTGCATACGGTGTTTACTTAGAGTTAATATATAGAAAATTATTGTTGACTAATTTGGTGGTTCTACACTTGCACACGTAGATATATTTTTATTTGGAGAATAAATAAGGAAAGCCAATAACCGAATTAATAATTATGTTACATTTTTTTTATACAAATTATAACCTAAGATTAAAATTATAAAGATCATTAAACAATATTAAAAATCAAATTAAAAAGAAGGAAACCGAAGCCGAACCACGAATTTAGTATCTAGCCGAACTGTAACACTTAAGAATAAAATATATTTTCTACGTCGTCACATCTCGTATTATAATACACGAAAAGGCAGTGTATACCTTTATATAATAAAGATTAAAAAAACAGAAACCAGTGTGCCAACTATTCGGTAGTTTATTGTGTCGAAATAACAACCTTTTAAGGTATTTGCAAACCAAATATAACTAAACACAACCAAGGCACGTTTATTTTATACACCCCTATATTCCTTTCTGGATTAGGATTAACCACACATTGTAAACTTCCTAAAATATAAAATACACAAGAAAGATATCCTTTGTTTCGTCAAGCATCCATAGTCCTGTGTAATAAAGTACTAAACAACAATCAATAACTCAGAAACAAATACACAAACATAATTGTTAAAATTAAAAACCAGTAAAATTACCATACCAAAAACTCGATTGAAATTGTAAACGCACTCTCTTACATTTGTAAACCCCTTCAGGGTACTAACGACAATTTTTTTTAACTCTCTTTTTATAAGCACACTAACATTCGCGACTCTAAGCTTCACCACTCGACTTGGCACAATTCTCCTTTGACTCGGCACCTTCAACCCTTCCTTTTTATCACAATTTGGCCCCTCATAACTTTAGTTGGCCCCTTATACCCACTCCATTCAATTCTTTCGACTCATCGGCCTCCCTTCACCTTTCTTCGCGTTCTCTTACGCCTTTGACTCCCGTTTCGCGTCATACAACCCATAATGGTCAACACGCGGAACACCATGGCCAAAAAGGCTCTGGAACAATCCGAGCCTCTTGAATTTCACGACGCCTCCAGCGTCGATTTCCCCGCTGAGCAAGTCAATGCTGACCAAGACTTGCCGGCACAATCTACTCCCCTGGCACCACCCGTTGCCCCCAGCGTCGTGAACCGACCCCAGCCTACTTCCCCAGACACACTCTCGACTGCTCCTAACGCCCCTGGTACCGGCCTTTTGGTAAATTCCGGCTTTTTAATGCCCACAACTGGTGCCGGCACCTCACAACAACCCCAAAGACCTTCAGAGTCCCAAGAATTCCACGATGCTTCCAGCCTCGGGAATGGGACTCGTCACCCTAATATAGGACTTCCCCCCTTCGATGAGGAGGACCCGGACCTTTGGTTTGCAGTGGCAGACCGCATCTTCCAGGCCTCAGCCTTGCACGACGAACAACTTCGTGCAGTTGAGCTGTTGAAAGTGCTTGACCGCACTCAGCGACCGCATGTTGCACACATAATAAAGTCGGCCGGCCGCAACCCATATAGCAACATGCGTGATGCCCTGCTTGAAGCTTTGGACGAACCTGGAAGTGTGCGGCAACAACGTTTGGCCGCTGTAACCAACTTATCCGGGATGAGACCATCTCTTTTCCTGACCCATTTACGCTCTATAGCGGGGACCAGGATTGGGGACGACCTAATAAGGCCTCACTTTTTGAGGTGTCTTCCCCAGCATGCCCGTTCGGCACTTATAGCCCAACCCAATCAGAGTTTGGGCTATTTATCCAAAATTGCGGACGCAATTATGGAAAGTTCAGACCAGTATTCTGAGCCTCCGGCGTACCAGGTAGCGGCGGTTTCTCAACACGCCGCCCAGCCTACACGGCACCCTCGTCTACCTTTTACAGCCCATCAATTGGTCTCAACTCCCAATCCTCCTCAAACCCAATCACCTTTTAGAGGGCCCGCCTCAACCAATTTCCCTCAGGGGAATCCAGTGGCAGGCCCCAACCCTAACCAAAGAAATTCGCCTACACAACTAACTCCTGCTGACCTCCGGGCGCTCCAAACCTCACTCCTCCGCGAGATAACTCAATTGCGGGCAGAGGTGAGGAACAATCCTCGAAGCGCCCAGAATCGTGCCATGCCGAGCCGTCCTCTCAATCGGCAGAATTTCTCCCAAAATGCCCCCCAGAGGGCCTATTTCCCTCAAAATGCCCCACAGAGAGCCAATTCCTCTCAAAACGGCCCTCACCGGGCCAATTCCCAGCGAGCTCCGGCTCGACCTCCCCGTAACGGCAATGGTAATAGGCAGAACATACCTGATAATGCCGTTACTCTGCCTTGGTGCGCCAATCACCAGCGATATGGTGATCGCGCATTCAATTGCAAAGCGCCTTGTGGTTGGACGCAACCTTCCACCAACCAGAGGCGCTCTTTAAACTGATTTTGCCGACCGACACCCTCGCGCAATCGGCCGGCACCCCTACGATAAGTCGCTTAACCATCCGGGATTCGAAACTGAATATCGCTTTTACTGTCGACACCGGCGCCGATATTTCAGTCCTCCCGCGATCGTTTGCTCCGCGTAACCGCGTGCCAGCCGCACTCAAATTGTCAGCAGCAAATAATACGCCGATACTTACGTACGGACGTAAAAAGCTGACACTGCAATTGGGTCTTTGTCGTCCGATCACTTGGCGTTTCGTCATTGCGGACGTGAATGAACCCCTGATAGGTTCCGACCTATTAGGTGCACATAATCTGTTGGTCGATTCGACCCATAACAGACTTGTGGCTCCAACCGCACCCCCCTTGCCCATGACGGCATCACCAGCGGCAACTTCAGGGGCCACAGAGTGCTTAGACCCATTCCAGGTTATGGTACAGGAATTTGTGAGCACAACAATTCCTCTGCCTAACCAGCGCCGACATAAAGCCACGGTGTTTCATCATATAGAAACACGTGGTCCCCCTGTGAGCCAGCGTCCACGTCGACTGGCTCCGGAAAAATTACGTGCGGCGCGCGCGGAGTTCGAGCATATGATCGAACTAGGTATCTGCCAACCGTCGGACAGTCCCTGGGCAAGTCCACTCCACTTAGTGAAGAAACGTTCTGGTGAGTGGCGCCCATGTGGCGATTATAGGCTGTTGAACGCAGCAACTGTCCCGGACAGATACCCAATTGCACACCTCTACGATTTTTCGTACAAGTTACGAGGGTGCAATGTCTTCACAACCCTGGATCTCACCAGGGCATACCACCAAATTCCGGTGGCACCTGAAGACATCCCCAAGACCGCAGTCATTACACCTTTCGGACTCTTCGAGTTCAAAGTGATGACTTTCGGCCTCAGGAATGCCGCACAGACATTCCAGCGGTATATCGACACGGCTTTACGTGGTCTTAATTGCTGCCATGCTTATCTTGATGACATTCTCATCGCCTCCAAAGACCTCGCCGAACATAAACGCCACTTACGTCAGGTCCTAGAGCGCCTCCGTGAATTCGGTCTTGTCATCAACCCAGATAAGTGTCAATACGCCAAAGAGCAAATCACCTATCTGGGTTATGTCGTTGACAACCAGGGCATTCGCCCACTACCAGACCGTGTGGAGGCCCTCATGAAGTATCCCCGGCCTACTAACGTGAGTGAGCTTCGTCGATTTTTGGGCATGCTGAACTTCTACCGTCCTACCCTGAAGAATGCTGCCCAGATTCAAGCTCCGCTCAATGAATTTTTAAAAGGAGCTAAGCGCAATGATAAGCGCCCCATCAATTGGACAGAAGTCTCTGATAGAGCATTCCAACTGTCCAAAGAACAATTGGCAAATGCCACCTTACTCCGATACCCTCTCGAGGGAGCGGCACTTTCTATCCAATGCGACGCATCGGATACCGCAATCGGAGCCGTCCTTGAACAGGACATTGAAGGCCGTCCGGAACCACTTGGTTTCTTTTCCAGGAAGCTGAGTCCCACTGAGCGACGTTACAGCGCCTACGACCGTGAATTGCTCGCGATCTACAGCGCTGTTAAGTACTTCCGTCACATGATAGAAGGTCGCTCACTCTCCATCTTAACAGACCATAAGCCATTGGTCTATGCGTTCCGGAAGAAGTCGGGAAATGCCTCCCCCCGACAAGAGCGTCAATTAGACCTCATTGGGCAATATTCCACGGAGATAAGGCATATCTCCGGTAAACAGAATGTCACGGCGGACGCCCTTTCTCGAATCGATACGATTCATTTGCGTACCGCCTTGAATAACGCTGATCTTGCCCTAGCTCAAGAGGAGGATGAACAGCTCAAGTCCCTCCTAACTGCCGATACGGCACTAGAGCTGAAGAAAATTACCCTTCGCGACCCTTTGGGCGAAATCTGGTGTGATGTCTCCACTGGAACCGCTAGACCTTACATTCCCGAGAAACTTCGTAAGGGCGTGTTCCAGGTTTACCACAACCCTGCCCACCCCAGCGGCCGAGCAACAGCCGCTGCTGTCCGTCGCAAATTTATTTGGCCCCGGATGAACAAAGACCTCACCGGTTGGGCCCGTGCTTGTCTCCAGTGCCAGCGCTGCAAGGTAGCGCGACATAATGTACTGGAGCCAGCGCAATTCAAGCTTCCCACGGCACGCTTCGCTCATGTCCACATAGACATAGTGGGACCGCTTACTCCATCAAGAGGATTTTCTTATATCCTCACTATGATGGATCGCTGCACGCGATGGCCAGAGGCGACACCTCTCCGGGCAGTTACTGCCGAATCAGTCGCCAAGGCCTTTTATTCAACTTGGGTCACACGCTTCGGTGTACCAACCACCATTACGTCGGACCGAGGTCCACAATTTGAGGCGACAATCTTTAGGCAGCTAACAGATCTTCTCGGCTGCCAAAGAAGTCGTACCACCGCCTACCACCCGCAATCAAATGGGATGATAGAGCGCTGGCATAGATCTCTTAAAGCCTCACTCATGTGTCATAATGACACACAATGGTTTGACGCCCTTCCAACCGTCCTCCTCGGCCTGAGGACAAGTATTAAGGAGGACCTGGGTGCTTCGGCAGCAGAGCTTACCTACGGTACCAACCTCCTTCTTCCAGGAGAACTTTTCCTGAATGGCGAAACACCGTGTGACCAACTTCGTGAATTGGGACATCTCCGTGACCTGCTACGTAAGGTTAGGGCAACCCCTGTAACCAGGCACGGCTCCAAAAAACTTTTCGTCCACCCTGAACTGCACAGCTGCACGCACGTCTTTGTCAGGGTGGATAAGGTCAAAAAACCCCTCGACCCACCTTATGATGGCCCATTCAAAGTCTTCCGCCGCATCAGTGACCGCGTCTTCGAGATCGACATTAGAGGCAAGCGATCCACGGTCAGCGTCGAAAGGCTTAAGCCCTGTTTTCTGGAAGCTTCCGCTCCAGAATCACCTCCATCTACCGACACCGCTCCTACTCCACCAACACAACCTCCCCGTACTCGCGCTCAAACGCGCGCCCATAACCAACTAACCACCCCCTAACCTGCCTTACCTGTTTCGTGACTACGTCACTGGGGAGGGAGTGATGTGGGGCTTTTCAGGGCCCGAAGAGCCATACATCGCTCGATCCCCACCTTTCCAGGCGAACGACTTACCTCTCGGTCGAACTTCAGCAAGGTTGCGTAACCTTGCTACGGCATTTACCCTCAGCCAAATCGCCGGAATTAATACGGTTACCCAATCGGATAACCGTTTTGAATTTATGTTAGGCAGCTTACCTATTCTGTAGGGGATTTCCTTACAAACCCCTTTTTCTCCAGCATCACCACTGAAAACATTAAATCCACGGCAAAGCTTATCACCTTGCCGTGGCATCGAAAACTCACCCTCGGCCAGACCATATTCCCTAAAAAACATTAAGCCCACGGCAAAGCTTATCACCTTGCCGTGGCATCGAAAATTTATCCCCGAGGCGTACATCATTTCCTGAAAAGAACATAAGTCCATGGCAAAATCAACACATTGCCATGGCATCTGAAATCTTATCGTTAGGCATACATTCTGCCAGGGCATCTCGTTTCCATAGCCTTAAGCTATGGAAACAACAATCAACAAGAGTTCTTTGTGACTCGTTGTATTTGTTTATCCCCTGCATAACATGCATACGGCTATTGCCCCTATCGATTTTCTACCGCCGACAAGGTTTATATTGACGCAAATCAAACACGTCCCTGTTTTCCAGCAATCGCTGGCACCACAATTAGCGTTCCCCATGTTCATAGATAACATTCAAACAACGATCACCAGCAGCCAGAAAATGTTTACTTACAACATCTGGCAATGGCTGCACCCTATGTTCGTTGCAATGTTTAATCATCGGCAACAGAAATGATGATTTATGGCCTTCCATTAGGATGACCAAATCATCGGTTTGGGTCTTTCACACCCCAGATGCTATTATTTACATTCCTAGAAAATGCACTAGCGATGTTGCCCGCCATCCACGGTCGCTGAACGATCGTATGCATGGCATACGCACACATGCGTAATGTATGCCTATCTCACCCGGTCCAATCACGATTAACTACCTCGAGTTAATCGTGTAACTCCGCCTCTTTTTCAGTCTCTTTGAGGTTCCCTTTTCTTGGATGATTTCCAATTAGTCAGATTTGATACGCCAAAGTCGTCACGAGCATTCTGAGTCGGAGTCCTGTGCCGTTTGAGTCCGTTAATCGCGAATTTATTTTCTTGAACTTGATCGCTACCAGTAATCGCTTTTACGAAAATTCAACCTGGAAGAGTGTCGTCCTCTCCAGACCTCGTGCAGTATTATACGTTTAAGTGATTTTCAAAACATACAAAGACCTAATGGTGTTCATTTAAATTAATTATATTTGTGTAACTGATAAGTGTTTCGGTGCGATCCTGAGGACTAAATTTAACAAAACCAAGAAGCGCATAAATGAAGAACTGTCAGTGTTACATTGGATATTTTATTTGGTTTATTTTTCGTTCGTTTAGTTTAACCGATAAGTGTATTTTATGTTACTCTAAATACAATAAAGCATAGACCTATCCAATGGAAAGTCACGTTGAATTAATTATACATCAATAGTCCGGCAGTAATAAATAAACATTCATCTAAACTAGACATCGTGTTTTCTTTTTGTATTTGGCGTTTGGATTTTGCAGTGCACCGGCCGCAGGAACTTGAGTGCTGATGCCAGAGTTCACCAGATTAATTTTGTTTCGGTCTACGTGTGCCTTTTCTCTGTGAACTACGTGGGTGTTTTTTTATCTAACCTGCATTCCTGTCAATGCCATTGTACTTAACACCCACAGGACCATAGGAATAAAGGTCTGCTGTTATGGAATATCATGTATGATGATGTGGTCAGAGTCAATGTAAATACTAGAAGGGGTTAGAATTATTGGGTACGCAGATGATTTGGCAATAGTGGCCATCGCTAAACATCTAGATGAACTGGAGAATATTTGCTCCCAAACAATCTCAATGCTGGGTAAATTCAGCCGGGCTAAAACTAGCCGGAAATAAGACGGAGGAAGTTATAATAAGCAGCCGCAAGAAAGTTTAACACCTTGATTTGGAAATAGAAGGACAAATAATCAGATCCAGCCCCTATACTAAATATCTTGGTGTTATACTCGATAACAGGTTGACCTTCAAGGAATACCTGAAGAAAACGAGTGAACAGCGGCAAGAGTATGCAGAGTTAAATACTAGAAAACCTAATAACCGGTATGCTTTCAACGCTATGGTCGATGTGGCAGCCGAAGCAATAAAAGGTCAAATATGGAAAGAAATCAACAGAAATAAAGAAATACTGTGCCATTGTAACGCTGAACAAAAACAAATGCCTTTAATTCGGCCACTGGTTGTCCATCAGGAAAGCCGTTAGTTAAATGTGCAATCCGCTGTACCTTCTAAAAATCGTCATAAGTTACTTCACCAAAAAAAAAAATCTATTACGTCTCGGTACGAGTTCCTCAAGGGTCAGTACTTGGTCCGGTACTGTGGTGTGTAAATTATTGGCTTGGCAGGTGACATTGTGATTGTAACAATAGCTGAAATTAAAGATAAACGAGGTAGAAGCGGGGGCTCCTCGATAGTATAGTGGTTAGTATACCTGCCTGTCACGCGGCAGACCGGGGTTCGATTCTCCATCGGGGAGCCTCTGGCGCAAGACTAATGGCCTTGTCCGGAAAAAACAAATCATTATGGAAAATTTAACAAGCCTCAGGACTTGCTAAATAAGGCCAAGACTGGTTCCCGGTTGTAGTGCCGATGATGATGATTATACATCCTTTGACGCAACCATAAGAAAAGCGAACAGAATATTATATCTCCTACGAATAGTAGAACATTAGTTGACCAGAATAGGTGGAGCATTATATCATCATCGGCACTACAACCGGGATCCAGTCTTTGCCTTATTTAACAAATCTCTCCACCGGTCCCGATTTCGAGCCGATATCATACAATTTGGCACTCCCAAGGTCTGGGTGTCCTGGCCTACGCCATCCCTCCATCGCAGACAAGGTCTGCGCGCTGTCTGCTTCCATACACCCAGCCACAAAGGACTTTCTGGGCAGGCTCCTCTTCGCTCATTCGAGCTAGGTGCACCGCCGACGGGAGTCTACCGAGCTTAATTTTTCCTACAATATTAGCTTCAAAGTAGATCGCTTACAAAATTCATGGTTGTAGTGTCTCCGGAATCATCCTCCCTCACATACGGAACCAACAAATCTCCTTAAGACCTTCTTCTCGGACGCAGCTAAGAGTTCAGAGTGCCTTTTATTGAGCCAGGTCTCGGATCCATACATGAGTACTGGGAAGACCCTGGTCTTGTACAGTAGTAGCTTGGATGTTCTGGATAAATTTCGGGATTTAAAGAGCCTTGATAGACCAATTGTAGGCTTTGTTGGGTTTAATCACCTATTTGGGTATTTCTTCTTCCATATTGTTATCGGGTGATACTATTGATCCAAGTTAGTTAAAGGATTGCACTACTTTAAAATCGTGCTCCACTACCCTGATAGTTTGACCAACGTTAGATCTTCTCTTCGCAGAAGTTGCCACCATGTACTTAGTTCTCCCCTCATTAATGTGCAGTCCCAGTTTTTGTGCGACCTGCTCGACCTGGGTGAGGAGTCCTGTACAGCCGATTCGGATCTACCAATGTTGTCGATGTCATCTTCGTAGGCAAATATCTGGCTAGACTTGGTGACAATAGTCCCTCTAGTTGTAACGCCAGAGCCACGTATTACTTTCTACAACGCCAGGTTGAAGAGGAGGCAGGGCAGACCGTCCCCTTTTCGGAGTGCGTTAAATATGTTTATTGGTTTGGGCAGCAAACTCGCTATTTTCACTTGCCTAGTTACGTTGGTCATGGTCAACCTACAAAGTCGTATCAATTTGTTTGGAATGCCGAGCTTTCTCATGGCATTATATAGTTTTACCCTGAAAGTCCATAAACAGATGATATAATGGATTGTTAAATTCCAGACAGTTTTCCATCGTCTGCCTAAGGGTGAATACCTCATCAATCACTGATTTTCCTAGGATGAAGCCACCCTGATATTGACCAATGACGACTTTAGCGTATGGGGCTATCCGATCTTGTAGGATAGTGGAGAGTATCTTATAGGCGGTGCTCAGCAATGTTATACCCCTACAGTTGCTGCACACTGCGATATCTCCTTTCTTATGTGTGGGGCAAATTATTCCACGACGCCAATCTTCCGGCAACGTCTTTTGCTCCCATACGTACACCACGATCTCACGAATTGCGTGATGTATCGCTGTCCCTCCGTCTTTGATCACCTCAGCTGGTATGTCATCAGCTCCGGGGGCTTTATTTGATTTGAGCTGTCTTATGGCTTTTAATGTTTCGGCAATACTTGGTGGCGGTAGCATTTGGTCTTGATCTTTCATTGGTGGAGCGTTCGATTCTTCGGTGAGCTCACCACTTAGCAATTCATTGAATTGCACTTCCCATGGCTCCAGAATGCCTTCAGGATCGGTGATCAGATTACCCTATTTATCCTTGCAGTAAGTGCAGCGTGATGTCTACCGCGTCACACTGCGAGTTATTTGGTAGAACGTCCGCGCCTGGTGCGGACCCCGCTCTCTACTTTTCTCTATTTCACAGACTAGATTTTTTTCCCAGGCACTTTTCTTTTGTCTGTGAAATCTTTTTTCCGATCTTCTGAGCTCTTTGTATTTCTTCTCGCGTACCCGCGTCCTAGGAGACTGCTACATTGCACGATATACAGAATTCTTACGTTCAGTCGCTAGTTTGCACTTATCATCAAACCAGTCGCTCCGATCTCTACGACTAGTGCCTAAGATGGAGTTGGCAGTATTAAAGACAGTATTCTTAAGGCGTGTCCATTTCTCGTTCCGGGCGTAGGCATTCTAGCCCCAGGACATACTCTCCCTCCGTCGAGCTCTTCGAGGGCGAGTCTTAACGCATGATCAAAGGTGTTACTGGTATTCTCATTGCGTAAGGCAGCCGTGTTGATTCGAACCTGCTCCGCGGATGCATTACGTCTCCGTAAGGCAATCCCCGCTCGGAAAGCTGTACCAACAAGATAGTGATCCGAGTCGACGTTGGCACCTCGGTACGTTCGTACCGTCATCAGGCTCGAGGAGTGGTGGCGATCTGTCAACACGTGGTCAACTTGGTTGCGAGTGGCGTCATCAGGTGATACCAATGTGGCTTTGTGGATATCTTTGGGCGAAAACCTGGTACTCGCAACAACCAAGTTTTTTGATGCTGCTAGTTCGATGACTCGTAGTCCATTGTCATTAGTGTTCTCATGCAAACCGCGTAGTGACTGAAAACCGACTCCCGACTTATTTTGGCATTCAATCACCAAGAACGATTTTCAGATCGTATCTTGGGCAGGCATTGTGGGCCCATTCGACGATTTCGTAGAATTCTTCGTTGTCGTCGTCAGTGGACTCCTCTATAGGTCCGTGAACGTTTATGAGGCTTATGTTCTTAAACTTGCCTCGCGCGAGTTAGCTTCTCACAACAATTATATGACCGCCCTATGTGGTCACTTACTATCATAATATCAGTGCTCTGCCCTCTGCAGTGTAAAAATATTACTAAGATAAAATAACATATGTACGCTGCCCTAAGCAGCTTTTGAACAAATCTCTTATAGACAGCGCTGTCTTCAATTTATCTCGATGTTATTTTCTATAAATAGACAGCCTTCTGCCGAATATCGCCAGAAGTACTTGAGCCACCTGGCGATAACATCATTTTTAACTTGTAATAATAAAGGAAGAAGAATATTTTTATAAATAAATTGTTTCATTACATCAAAAAATAAAGAAGGTAAGTTAACTCGCGCCAAGAGTGCATAGCATTTCGTTTATTGCATTAAAGCCGATAATGGCAGGTTTCAGTTGTTGGCTAACTAGAAAGCCTAATGGTGTCTTGCATGACAGCTGTAATAAATGTCATACTCGGTTCTTTGAATAACACCACTCCCGGTCCATCGTATTTCTTGTAATGCTGGTTTGTTAGCCTTATATTCAGACAGGGCATCGGCTAGCTGCCGTGCAGCTCGAGCTGTGTATAGTGAGCGGACGTTCCATGAGAAAATTCTTAAATCATTTAGCCATTTTCGTTTCCGTGGTCGTCGTCGTGTATCCGGTCCATATCGAAGCTTGTTAAATTTGCCATAATAATTCGTTTTTACGGGCATGGATATTAGCCTTGCGCCAACCTTTCTCACGATGTCTTTGCATGCATTGGTTCACTACTTGGCGGGTGCCAAAGTAGCTATCCAGGGTGTCACGTGGAGACTGCATGTCAACTTGGATTGAACAGGGATAGGTATCGTCCTGGCCTTCGCCGGGTTGAAAGCAATCAGAGATTTTGCAGTGTGTGTTCGTTGCCATCCCCCGGTGCATTATATGCTAAGATTCAAATTTTTCAGGAAAAATTTCCCGTCCAAATAATGTTAAGAAGTAGTAATAGCTGCTTTGACACCTGATGTTTTTTCCAGGGGCTTATGAAGGGGTAGGTATTCACCAACTTACCAACTACAACTTGAATGCTCAAAAAAGGCAGTCGCATCAGTATCGCTGAAATGATACCCGAATTATACGAAATTATTGTGAAACATGCGCCTTAATGAGCTTACCTTTACAACATGGGCAGAGGCGGCAAGTTGATCGTCATTTGATTCCATTCATAATGTTCAAAACCATGTATTTAAAATATAATTTACACATCGACTTGGAACACAAAACGCACCCTGAGTTACTTTAGGGAAACAGAACCTCATTCTTCTGCATTCATTTCAAAAGCTTATTTGCCATTGTTTTATTTGTCCAATTTAGGTCAAGTAAGCACTGTTCCATAGTCAAGTTTTTCGCCCTAATATCTAACTTCGAAAGACTTGTCCAGGCGATTTTGATAATTTTCTCCTTTAAGATGAATGCATTGTAGCTTCCCGGTCAAGCTCGATTTTCTGGGATGTCATTATAGGCGTATATGGCCTAGTGTAGAGTCCGCAGAACAGGGAATAGTAGTATGTAAGGATCTGTTTGTTACTCACTTTAAACATCACACACACGTTGGAATCCCTCTTTAAATAAAACACTTTTTGTTCTTTATTGCTTTATTCTAAGTTACTTTATTTTGTTCGCACTTATTAAAACGTATTCTCACTAGATCTATTTTCAAAGTTATTTTATTTAGTTTACACTTATTAAAATGTATTGTTACAAGATCTATTTCCAAAGTTATTTTATTTAGTGTACACTTATTAAACACGGATTGTTCAAAGTTATTTTATTTAGTTTACACTTATTAAAACGTATTGTTACAAGATCTATTTTCAAAGTTATTTTATTTAGTTTACACTTATTAAAACGTATGATGGGTATGACACCAACAAGCATTCTCCTCCCGACCGTCCTGGTCAAAAATCCAAAACCAACTCACTCAAGTCTCGCCGTCTCGGTCGAGATTCAAAAACCAAACTCTAGAAACCAAAATTACGTCCGTTCTGGACTTGACCCGAAACACAACTCAATTGTCCTTTTTTTTTTTGGACTTGATCCCAAAACCAGCCTCGTCTTCAACAATGACCCGAACAACAACTCTCATCCCACTATCGTTGTTCGTTTGCCATTGTACTTTTTCCTAGGTGTGAAACCTGGTTTCTTTCACGGGATCAAAGGATCATTCCTTTTTGCCTGCTGCCCTTTTTTTTGTGTTAATCTCAAAGAAAAATCAATAGCGCGTTTATTTCGCCTATTGTTTTTCTTTTGCCTAATGAATTTTTCCCGTGGGAAACTCATGAAGGAGGATCAATGGTGCCGAGGCGCATGTTTATTTTGCTTTATTGCCTTTTCGTTTGTTCTAACTTAATTTGGTTAGAACGAAAACTGGACGACGGCATCTGGTCCGCACATTTGCCTTTTAGGAGTTTTTGTTGGGTGAATCCTTGGTTCAATGATTATCTTTCAGCTTTTATGTGAGTAAATTTAGCGTTCAGCTCAATTTACTTGGCATTTAATTGATTAGCGCAAATCGCACGTTTTAGATTGATTTGCTTGCTATCAATTTATGCGGGACGAGTGGGTGTATGGGGTAATGCTTTGTTTGTTTTAGGCGAACGTGCAGTTCAATATATGCTGCCTGTTTTTTGGCTTAGTTAACGTCACATCCTTTAAGTGGATGTTCTTGGCGTGTATCGCCGCTAGGGGTGGAGACTGGCTCCAAATAGGCAAGTTTTATGGGCTGGCCGGTTGTGGCCGTAACAAGCGTAGTCGACTTAGTAACGTCATCAACTTTCAAATCAAAGGTCAATAAATAGATATGGAATACCGGCATAGCATTAGCCTTATAAGGGCTCCTCGATAGTATAGTGGTTAGTATATCCGCCTGTCACGCGGGAGACCGGGGTTCGATTCGCCGTCGGAGAGCCTCTGGCGCAAGACTAATGACCTTGCCGGGGAAAAACAAACCATTATGGAAAATTTAACAAGCCTCAGGACTTGCTAAATAAGGCCAAGACCGGTTCCCGGTTGTAGTGCCGATGATGATGATTAGCCTTATAAGACACAACAGCTATCCTGTTGGCCAATTCTTGACACACACAGTAGAGTTTTGAGTTTAATGTTTAGTTAAACTGAAGTAGATCATAGTAGATGGTTCCCTTCCAGTCGCACCAAATGCATAAGAAAACCTTTCATTTTTCATTTTTACAACATTTTTTTATTTTTCTTTTTATATTCTTAATTTCTAAATTAAAGGCTAGACAAAAAATGCTTAAATTCTAGCTTAATTATCTTATATAATAACTTACTGGTCCTTCGCAGACGCTCTAAGCTAAACATTACTTAACATTTGTATAATTTGCCTTTCGGCGACAGAACTTTGTGGCAACATAAGAAAACCTTACTGGCAATTAATCGCAGTTTGGCCACCGTTTAGTGGCGGCCAAACATAACACATAACATCTACGATATTGTATTGGTACATACTAACCCAAAAGTTAGATTTGATGTATCATCTTCATCATCGGCACTACAACCGGGATCAGGTCTTGACCCTATTTAGCAAGTCTCCGGTCCATATCCGAGACTTGTTAAATTGTCCATAACAATTTGTTTTTCCGGGCAAGGTTAATAGCCTTGCGCCGGAAGATTCCAGGTATACTCTACAATATATCAGCAACCGTGGTCTGCGTTCCTTGTATTATGGTTTGGATACTAAGCTCATATTTTGATCAAAACTTGAGATTTAAAATTAAACTTCTTCTCCTAAGGCTGTTTTTTCTTTATATTATATTTATATAGTAATAAGAAACGTCATATAGTGTTAAAATACCCCCTAATGATATCGGCCATTTATGCATTTCAACAACCTTACAATCACTTTCGCGTTATGAAAGGGAAACTGTTACTAAGCGCATAATTAATTGGGAAAAGAAAATGATACACACTCTTCTGGAACGCCGCAAGTGGGTGTTTATTCATTTCATCATAATTACAATCAGTCCAAAGCCAGACGTAAACAACTCCGGCGTCATCTATTTTACTTAGTGATCCCAATCAACCCATCAAAGTCGCACTTCACGTGCCAAACCGTCATATTTCTGTCACACAGCGCCCGTTGTTCTCACTGTGATGGTTATACCCGTCGCCCGGCACTCGACGTTTTATTCACTCTCTCAACACCAAACCGGAGGTAGCACTCGCAGAATGTGACATTGTCGTGATGACTCTGTGACAATAATCGTAGCAACTGCTGACAACTTAACTTGTGTGTAAATATCGTAGAACTTATCTCTGCGAACCATGCGGAACACGGCTCCATTCCATTACGGGCAGCCATGGAATCCATGGTATTTCTCGGATGCCTCATATGGAAATCACTAGTTCAGTGATCCCAGAACTACAATCGACTAATTCGCAACCTTCAAGGAATCAAGGAATTTATTTAAATTTCCTCGGAAGAACGCAGTAGTGCTTGATGACTTTGACAGGCAACAACCGATCCCGGGACTCCCAGCCGCCCAGGATGGTGCTCCTTCCATATGCGCACAGGACCAGATTCCAGTTCGTCATTTACAATCTTCGCATTCAAATCCATCGCTGCATCCCCGTCCGCATTTGGGTCATTAAAGGCACTCATCGACTGTTGGAAGAGTGCGCAACTGCAACAATTACTCGTCCAGTGATGCCACCACAGTTGAATAATTGCTACTGAGTAACCCACAGGTGGGGCAAGGCCTACAGCTGTCGCATTGGCATGCCCTTGGCAATTGTGCTTCTCGGATTTGTCGTCCTGCAACCTCAGGGCGACAGTCTCGGCCAAAGATCAAAGCCACGAGTATTTTGTTTAATTGGACAATTTGGAGCTACGACCGAACAATACCCTTTGCTTCGTTGTGGTATTGTGCAAGGGTAAAGTCGTGTCGGTCGATGTATGCCCCCGCTCAGTTATTTGGGGACGACTAATTGAGCAGCTGTTCTGATGAACGACTGGACCGGCAGGGATTGTGCTGGTGAAGGCAAATCGTGGTTCATGCTAATTCCTTCCTATCATGCGCCGAGCCATGCGGCCAACGAGCTCTGTGTGTTGCAAACAATAGAAATGTCTTGCCAGAATGTTGTGTCTCCATATTAAGACATAATGACGATGACCGAAATCTCTGTTGTGCGACGACTGTGGTGAAGGGGATATCTAGTATGCTGACAATTTGTCGACTCTTGGTATAAATTGATCGGCATCAGCTTGGAGTCTTTGCCAGAAAATATATTAAGGAAGATGAATATGCCAAAACGGAGTCTAAATGTTGTTGAGGGGCCTAGAGAGAAAGTCTACATATCGAAAATAGTGCTATTGGCTTACTAGATTCTTTGTCTCAAAAGTTTTGCTTTTCCTAATCAGAATTTTGAAAAATTTTACCTACGTTTTCTGTACGATAGCTCTAGTATATGTTCGTTTTCTTTACGAAAAAAGGAGTTGGTGCGCATGCCAAAGTCGATTTTTCTGGCGTTACCTCTTCAAATCTGACCTTGCAAAAGCAAGAGGTCTATCGCCGCACTAGGAGAAAGTCATAATTGGGCTTTTCTTATTATATGCAAGAATTGTATTGAAAGAGGTAGAACGCGGCGTTGTCGTTTTTGGCAGCATCACTGATTGACAAAACATTCTAGAGCACCAAAACCAAAACAACTTGTCCGGATAAAGGCAAGCGGTTGGGATACCCCACATTACCTATAGAGTTTTAGTGCGCCGAGGTGGCATTTGTAACTCGATGTTGAGTATTCGCTACCACCATCGCATTCCTATTGGAAAAACAGCCATTTGGATTGTGCTTAGCACCCTTTGGCTTTATGCCCTTTTTCTGTATAATTAAGATAGAGATTCGAGTGATCTAATTCGCATTTAAAGGATAAATCGGTACATGCCTATTTTCCCAGCATGTGAAGCATCTTGTAGATAGCATGTGTGCTGCAATCTATATGTTACCTATCCCACCCACAGGAAACCTGTAGCTGTCAATAGCTTAGCCTGTTCGCTTAGTAGACTTGTGGGGGTTCACAATGGACACACACGCATGGACATGCAACAATAATAAAATAGGGAAAAATTAACACCAAAGGCAGCTGTTCTACCATATACAACACCTTGCCTTTACCAAAGTCGTTTACAATTGATTCTAGGCATTGTCATCGTATTTAATAATGTTCTACTATATAATTAGCTTATCCTAAAGTCGTAGATCATAGCAATAAACATAGCAGTCCCACAGCGTAAGAGGGAGGGTTATCGTGAAAGATACTTCAACTACATGCAGCAGTGGTCTGACGTGTTGGAGCCCTGGTTGTAACTTTTACCGTCACCGCGTAGGCTCAAATCGCATTCTTCCCTATCGACACAAAACGCTGATCAAAGCTGCCTGTGTGCTATTGTCCATCTTTCTTACACTCTTTATTGCTTGCTTTGGAAACGCGTTCAATATATAAAACCATATAGGGGCCCCCGTCAGAATTTCCTCGGCAATGCTAACCTCACTAAGGTCTCAACACCTGGCCATCTTGAACTGCCCACATAATGTTAAACAATTCCTAGATAAAAATAACTGTACTTGTAACGAACTCTCACACGTCAAGCGCACGTACCACTTTACTCTATAAAAAAAAAGAAAATTTAACGTCCTGGGAACGGTGTTTAGTCAAGAACTTCTTATTTCCGACTGAACGAGAATCGGACATACCATGTGCTACAACCCAGTAAGAAGTCTTCCTCTTTTACAATTTTGCTAACGCAATATACATATAGGTTTTCTATTTTATAATTTTTTTTTGTAACAAGCAAACACGCCCTGTGAGTATGGAGTTAGAATACACTCACAGCTAGGCCGGCTTGTCGTAAGAGGCGTCTAAAGGCCGAGTGGTAGGTGGGGTCCCAACGCCCTGACGCCGGTAAAATACCACCTCGTCAAGCTATAGTCTCCGTGAAATGATCGGGAGAACTCCCTGGCCATCTTTCGGAGCTTGGCTGATTGACCGAGAAAAGATTGGTTTAGGTGGTAGTCGGTCCCAAGGTGATATACCACCCCGCCACGCTGTACATTCCGCGATATCGTCGGGAGATTATATTCGACCATATTTCGGATGTAGAGCTGATGGGCCGGACTGACACGGAGATAAGTCATGATGGTGCCTTCTGAGATAAAGAATTCCGGAGGTAAACTAGTTCCCCATCCGAATCTCCGGGGGGACTATGTCAGGGGGAACATCATGCAGATAATATGATAAATAACCAAACTTTAGGAAACTAGTCATCGTATAATCGGGTTCTTTCTAGAGGTTCTGTCGACGTTCGAGTGATAACCGCATTTTGTAACATCAGAGGCATCGGTTTCAACAATACGAATGTAAACGCCGTCCGCCAATATTTGCCAGCAATGAAGCCTGATAACCTTGCGCTAACCAAGACCCAGCTCGATTCGTCAATTGATTCGACATACCTTCGTTGCTCAGGATACGACTTACATTCGAGTCTCCGTTTTAAGGGCGAAGTCAGTGTCTTCACGCAGTCCGATCTGGCTTGCCAAAGAATAGAACGGTTAGAACCGAATAAAACGGACATCATGTGGCTGAAGGTTGTACTGAGGAACTCTGTTAAATTTCTTTGTTGTCTTTACCGCTCCCCGAATGACGATCGACCAGCGACACTTTTCCAACATCTTTCATGTACCGTCGACCGGATACAGATCAACCACCCGGCTTCTGAAATTGTCGTCCTTGGCGATTTTAATGTATACAATTCCGGCTGCTTGGTGCATTCTAACAGAACCGACGAGGCTGGGAGGCTGGCGCAGATATTCGCTGTTAGCCGCAATTTGACCTAACTCGTGGAGGGACCCACGCGAGTGCGAATGCCCAAGGAGATTATGCAAAACATCCATTATGGGAAACACGTTTTTGACATCCGAGCCGAGAATTTATACCGTGGAGATTGCTGCGCCACTAGGAAACTCAGATCACTGCTTGGTATTGGTCGCCCAACCGCTTGAATTTCACGCGAATAACCGACCTAAACAGCTTGGCCGCGTATGGAGGTATGGTGCTGCTAACTGGGATGATTTGCGAGATCTCTTCGCATCCCTTCGGAGGTGTGCTCCGGAGACTCCGATGTTAACGCATGTGCGGAGTCGGTCAGAACGATTATTATGGAGATGGAGATCTACATTCCGCATTCCATCAAACGAAGTTTATCCGATAAACCATGGTTTGATAAAAAATGCGAGCAGATTAAGCGGCAAAAAAAATTAAGCTTTTAAACAATGGCGTTCCAAACCCACCGATGTTAACAGAACGAATTTTGTTAGAACCAGAAACGCGTGCAACCATGTGATTGATACCGCGAAGAAGGCTTGGAACGACAGAGTTACCAATAAACTCCTTGAATGCCCAACTGGTTCTCGTCCCTTCTGGTCAATGACAGGGGCTGTCAGTAGTAACTTCCCCTCCTCCTCTTTTCCCCCGTCAGTAACGGACAGCGGCACGTTGGTCATAAATTCAAAAGTTAAAGCTAATGCGATCGCGAATTTATTTTTCGTGAATTTAAACCTGGATTCCGATCTTTTGAAGCCACCTGTGTTCGCGCCGGTACGGTCTTCGATGCGGGATGTGAGCTTTCGCCCGCCTACTATTCAGCGGATTCTACGTGGACTGGCCTGTAGGAAGGCAACCGGCCTTTTCTATCCAAGAAAGGGAACGCTTCTTGGAGATCAATCCATTACATATCATTGGGATAGAATGCATCCGAAATAAGATTATTTTCACTGCACATTTACCTTCCAGTGTGACCACGAATAATCTTGACAACAAAATCATCTATCCTGTTTATCGTGGTAGAATTAGTTAAATTGTGACTCTGCGGTTGTGTACATCCCGAGGCAGGAACCAAAACAATGCCTCTGGAACACCCGCAACTTCTCCATGTAGAATGGGGATATGTTATACCACACGGAGCAGCCATGCACGAATACGGGTGGCCAGTGAGATTATTTGGACTTTGGAATCTAGAAGACTGCTACGGAAGAAACTTTTTATCATAGAATACGACGGTTGCCTTTTATATTTCGGGATTAGAGAACAAAAACAAATATTGATCATCGAAAATCACTTTATTGTTTTTCAAAATATTCCCCATGAAGATCTATACACTTTTGCATGCGTTTAAACCAATTGTCGAAGCACTTTTGCCACTCTGATTGAGGTATCTCCAACACATGCATTCTGAATGCAGCAACCGCTTCTTCAGGCGTCGAAAAACGTTGACCTCTCAGTTTGTTTTTTACGTACGGGAATAAAAAGAAGTCATTCGGTGCCAAGTCAGGACTATACGGCGGATGACCCATCAAATCGATGTTTTGGGTGCTCAAAAATGCAGTTGTCGCAGCCGATGTGTGAGAGCTCGCATTGTCGTGGTGAAGAGTGATCCGTCTTCGGCGGTTGGTTTTCCTGTTTTTTTGGAAGACAACTGGCAAACAAATGGTTGTGTACCACTCAGAATTGACTGTTCTGCGTTGTTCTAGTGGTACGGTTGCGACATGTCCAGTTGTTCCGAAAAAACAGGCGACCATTTGCTTGGAAGTGCTTCGTGCGCGAACAACTTTTGTTGGATTTGGCTCATATTGAAACACCCAGACAGTCGACTGCTGTTTACTTTCGGGCTCATACGCGTAAATCCACGATTCATCACCTGTCACGATGTCATAGACGTGTTTCGAAGCACCGCGACCATATTTTTTGAGCATTTCTTTCGACCAATTGACACGAGCCTTTTTTTGGGCGATTGACAAATTGTGTGGGATCCAACGCGAACAAATTTTTTGACAGTCAAATGTTTATGCAATATTGAATGTATGCTGGTCCCACTAACGCCTAAGGTTGTCCCAATCTCACGATATGTTACATGGCGATCTTCCAATATCAGTTCGCGCACAGCATCAATGGTTTTCGGAACAACAACTGATTTTGGACGACCTTCACGAAATTCATCTTGGAGTGAACTACGACCACGATTGAATTCACCATACCATCGATAAACACTGCTCCTTGATGGAGCTTCATCGCCAAAAATTGAATTAAGTTCATCCATGCACTGTTGCTGAGTTAATCGACGCCGAAAGTTGTAAAAAATAATCGCACGAAAATGTTGACGATTTAATTCCATTTTTGGGCCGAGATGAATCTTTTAAGTTACTGTAAACAACACAAATGGCGCTCGTATGTCAAAACGTTCTGAGTTCATATAACCTCAAAAATGTCCAGCTTTACGACAGAGCTGTCAATTGCCGGATTGCAACACTAGGGTTGCCAAATCCCGAAACATAAGAGGCAAACCTCGTATGCGTTTTTAGTGGCGGTAAGCGATACTGTTATCTACCTATCAAAGTAAAGATACTGATCTAGCCAGATACCAAGGTATCTAACTACAGTTTTTTACTTGTAGGGGAAGATTATTACTTCGCACACTGAAACATTTCTTTCAATTCTGTTTTGTAGTCCTCGACGCCTTGGGCAAGGGCGTTCTAAAAAGAATAGTCTCTGTTTTTTTGGAAATTTATTTTTAATTCCCAGTCGTCGCAAAGATGTTTGATTTTGTTGAAATCATCTTGTAGAAGTCTGTTGATGACATCAATCTTTTCTCCAGATCTATACACTGTTGTATTCCAGAATACTACCCTTATTAAATTTAACACTGAATCTCCTAACACATTCTTAAAAACTTCACTTAACATATATTACATTCTCACTTAATACATACCATTCATAAACATTCACAATATTATCAGTTACAGCACACTTAATAACCTGCACCTTTTTATTTATTCAAAACATAGCAACTTGGATTTTCGTCCAAATTGATTGATGTGAAAAGTCACACAAAAAAAAAATAGAATAGAGAAAAAATTCAGTTCATAAAGTTCGTTCGGATTAAGTTGAACGTTTTAAACAAATCTTAGAAATGTATAAGAAATCAATATACATATATATAAAGTATACTTCGTTTGACCTGTGAAAATAAATGGGTTTTCCAGTTAGTAAATTTCTGGTTGCAACCATCGAAAAAACATACGTATGAAAACGAAACAGAGAGAAAAGGAATAAAAATAAAAGGTCCCCGCTCTTCCCTCATTCCGAGGAAGCACGGCGTCCGGACCTCAACAACACCACAATATCGTCGGCGTACGCAATGGCATGGTTGAGAAAACCTACTAGATCTTTAGTGTAAATGTTAAATAAAATGGGAGCATTCACTGCTCCCTGTTGTAGGCCGTTTTTGATGTGGAAGGAATTGTTAGAGATTATATCTCCACATTTCACCACAAATTGTTTACCCATTATCATATCGTAGATAATGTATAATAAATATTCGGGCATACCCACATTTGATAACTTATATACCAGCCCTTCTAACCATACAGGGTTCAAAACCCTTTCAAAGTCAACCAAATAGGCCCCTGTGCATTGCCGCTTCGCCTTGTTCCACTGTATGTCGGGCACAAGTTTTGTCGCACAATGAACTGTGTCATGTTGAGATCGGAAGGCAAACTGGTTGTTCGGAATAATACCGTTTTCCTCACACCAGTTAGTCAACGCTTTATTTATAATTTTCTCGAATACATTGCTGATGTTGGGAAGCAAACTAATCGAGCGAAGATTGGCTGGAATGTTGCTGTCCTTGCCCTTTTTTGGGATGGGATAGACTACTGCAGATTTCCATTGGGTTGGATAATGTGCATTATTTAGAGCGTTATTGAACAAAATAGTGTAAACCTTCACTACTTCAAGAGGTAAATGCTTTAGAACAATGTTTGGAATACTATCTATTCCAGAAGATTTTTTGTTTTTAATCGGTCTAAGAATGTCCGTCAGTTCATTCTTGTGTACAAATATGCTGGTGTTTAGATTTCTTAGTGGGGAATCCGCTCTTCTATTTTCACTAAAGATAGTGAAACTTCGACTTAGGAGACGCCAATTGTTAAATTTATTGCGTAGCGAAATATGATTTTGGAGAGCCCTATTTTCCAAGTCAAGGTTAGAATGAGCCGATTCGTTCAATCTATACACTGCTTCGAAACAAGCACCAATTGAGTTCGCCTTTTTTGCGGATCCTCGACTATTATGAACTCTTGGTTAGAGTTGATGTGTTCCAGGGTAAGTCCTGCTTTGAGCAGAGTTTGACTATTCTCGGGAGTCCGCGGAACTCGCAAACATGGGATGTCATTATAATCTTTCCTTCGAAAGACTATTTATTTGAGGGAACATATTCGGTCCACCAGCTTGAATAACCTGAATTCTCTTGTTCCAGTCTTCATTAATTCCTGATCTATAGTTGTCACGGATCAGTTTTTGAAGATTTTTAATTAGTGACTTAATTGTTTTTATTTCCTGGCTATTTGGATCGCTGAACTGTCTGTAGAGCAGTTTTAACTTAGAGAGCAGAATACTCATTTGCCTATACAGCTCGTCGATCGTTGAGTTTCTGTACCGGTTTGTATAGCTCTCGGAGTGAGACACTTTTGGGATAGAACGTTTCATTGTATTAGTAACAATGTTATTCATCGTCGAAAGATAATGATCAATTTCGTCATTATGAAGATTTCTGTCAGTGGGTGGATCTAGGCCATTAGAGCGTAATTCTTTTTTTATTATCCGATCAAAGCCCGACCAGTGAGCCGTTCCGAAATTAAAAGAATGTATCTGTTTATACTGCTCAAGTAGTGAGTGTTCGTTTGGGACATGTATTACAGCACCAAGTCCGTAATGATCGCTACCGTACTCGATAATACGAAGACGATTTCGAGTAGTTAGATCCGTATCTAATAATTGTATTCCCTCGTCCGGCAACAGTAAATCCAAGAAGGATTTTGCTCTTGGATATGACGGCGTACTTGTAGCGTACAGTTCTAGTTTATGTTCGATAGCGTTTGTTTGCCACCAGTCGAACAACACATTGCCTCGTTTGTTTGTGATAAGTTTACCCCAAGCACTGTTCTTGGAATTGAGATCTCCCGCCATAAAGAATTAATTATTTTCCGGGTCTAACTTGAGACCTCGAAAAAGGGTATCAACTTCATTGATAAACTGTGTACACTGTGGAGCTTCGGGACCATAAGCAGAGATCACATATAGATGTCTTTGACTTTTCAAAGGAATATCTATAACGCAGGCTTCTAGTACCTGGAACTTGTATGCCATTCTACTATAGACGACTTTGTGTTGTAGACCATTTTGTGCCCTTGGTTTAGCTTAGTTTCGCTAGCCAAAAGCACATCTGGGCGTTCAGCTTTCACCAGATTGCACAGAGTATCCCTTCTTTCCATGCGGATCCACAGCAATAATTTTTACGGTTAATTCATTCTCCAATGATATGTTTATTTAGGCATTTGGCGCATCTGAAATGCATATGCGTTGACAGCGCATACACTGCAATACGCGGTCGGACTTCTTTATTCTCTCCCAACTTATTGTTTGGTGATTAATGTATTTAATATATATAAGTCCATCAATTTTACTATTGGAGCTTAGCGACACAATAAAGAAAGGTAACTTACGGTTGCAATTTCTAGAATTTGCTGTAGAAAATGCTTTCACAGCTGTAAATTTCAAGGTATCGTGTTCGAAGCTTTTTAGTTCTTCGAGCACCTCTTCGGGAGTAAAGGAGGGTTCAACTCCATTGAGGAGCATGGAGACAGTTTTCTCCGATTTAGGCGTGTACGTGTAGTACTCGCTTTTCGATTTCCCCAATGCCGATTTGATTTTGCTATAGCCTTCTAAATCATCGCATGTTAAACTTACCTTAAAATTATTTATATGTTTTGTTTTAAAAGTTTTGCATGTCAACTCACCCAATTTTATGAGATCCTTTGTCTGCATGTAGCTGATGGAGATAGGAGGTACTTTCTCCAGTTTTTTTTTGACTGGCACTTGCCGGGATGGGTCCTGCCTCCGATTTGGTTCCTGCTGTTGATGTCGTTCCTGCTGTTGCTGTTGATGTGATTCTTGCTGTTGAGTTTCTTTAGCTTGTTGTGTTTTCTTTGTCTTCGTGGGTTGCTGTTGTCTTTGTTCTTGCTGTTGTTGTTGTACCATTTTCGTTTTCCGCTCATTCTGTCTGAAATTGTTGTTTTTTTAAGAACTTCCTCCATTTGTTTATCCAGTTCATGTTTTTTGAGACTAATCTCACGGATGAGTCTGTTGAGTACCTCGACCTGATTGCCGGCGTCTGCATTTGTTTCGCTGACAGCTAGTTCTTTGAATTGGTTTCTAGTCCCTGAGTACTGGGCACCATGGGCGTTCTCTTCGTCGTCGCTGTTAACACTCAACGTGTCTGTATCCTTATTTTTATTGATTTTAAGGTGTTTAGCCTTTAGATTTAGGTCTGTATTTTGCCTTCTCCGAAGCACCATTTTGGCATCCATTTGATTTACATCCTTATTCTGGACCACGTGTTCTCACTTTTTGTTATTTCTTGTTTTTTTTTTATTGCGCGAGTGACAGGTAGAAATCACGTTCAAGAGTTTATTTATTATACTGTGCATATGCCCTAACTTGAACACTTCGTATATCTCGTATCGGCACTAATTATTTTTTCATTATTTTGGGTGCAGAGAATTTCCAAGCGAACCCGTACTCATTTATGATGGGCAACGCGGTTTTTTTTATTTTTTATTATAGCACTACAACCGGGAACCGGTCTTGGCCTTATTTAGCAAGTCCTGAGGCTTGTTAAATTTTCCATAATGATTTGTTTTTTTCCGGGCAAGGTCAGAGGCTCCCCGACGGGGAATCGAACCCCGGTCTCCCACGTGACAGGCGGGTATACTAACCACTATACTATCGAGGAGCAATGCGGTTTAGTTTATAAAAATAATAATTTAACAATAATTTAATAATATTTTTACATACACTTCACTTTATAGGCCGTTCCGTTGAACGGTTCATCAACTATCGTTTGACGACACGTCTACACCGGATGGTGGTCAATTTGCTACTAGGAAGAGTGAGTTGCGGGGCCAGAATGCCGGGCGTAGAAGAGAAATGGACATGGCTTAAGAATACTGTCATTAGTACTGCCAATGCCATTTTACGCAGTAGTAGTAGATGAGTGCACACAAGCGACTGAACTTAAGAATGCTCCATACCGGAGAGTGCAGCAGACTCATAGGACGCGGGTACGCGAGGAGAAATACAAAGAGCTCAGAAGATCTGAAAAAAATACTCCACAGGCCAGAGAAAAGTGCCGGAAAAAGACTTGTCTGTGAAATAAAGAAAAATAGGGAGTGAGGCCCGCACCAGGGGCGAAAGTTCTACCAAATAATTTGCATTATGGCGCGGAACACACCACGCTGCACTTACTGCAAGGATAAAGAGGGTAATCTGATCACCGATCCTGAAAGCATTCTGGAGCGATGGGAAGTGCACTTCAATGAATTGCTAAATGCTCAGCTCACATACATAAGAAGGGAGACATCATAGTGTGCAGCAACTATAGGGGTATAACATTGCTGAGTACCGCCTATAAGATATTCTCCACTATCCTACAAGATGGGATAGCACCATACGCTAAAGTCATCATTGGTCAATATCAGTGTGGATTCATCCCAGGCAAATCAACGATTAATCAGATATTCATCTTTAAGCAGGCGATCGAAAAATGTCAGGACTTTAATATTCCATTACATCATCTATTTATAGACTTTAAGGCCGTCTACGACAGCATAGCCAGGGTAGAACTGTGGGGGTGAAGAAGTGTTGCACCTAACACGGGCACTTGGTTCACTTTCTTCCCCACAACGTCACGGGATAAATAATATCAAACATCCAAACACAAAGGAAAGAGCAGGAGAAATTAGAAAGCACTGATTTAATTTAATTGTTCGTTTTTTTTTTCTTTATTTGTTAATATAATGGTTTCTTTTATTTTACATTAAAATAAATTATCACTAGATTTAAATGGAAGGACTTGTATTTGTATTTACACAGGAAGGGATCACGACACAGTGTAACTATAGTAAAAGTATGATTTGGCCAATAATACACAAGAAACTAAAAACATTTTGAGAGTACTGCGGCGAGTATGTTGGATGGCGTTTCAGATACTTGTGGGCGGCGTGACCTAGCACGATGGTGATTGAATAACGACTGACACAATTAGGGCTGCAAAATCAATTTTTAATTCGCGCAGCTATTAGCCAATCATCATTGCGCTCTTTTCATGAATCTTCTCATTTGCATGTTTCAGTGAGGTGAATAATACTCGCGCATCATTCGACAGTCGCTGGACCTGCGTAGGATGAAAAGAACAATACAAAGAGCGCAATAACTTCGGGGTGGTTTAACTTGTGCGCTTGTTTCAAATGCAGTCCCTGAGAATGACCTAATGCCCCAATGCTATGGCTGTGGTGATCTCAGGGTGCATTGAACTGGTGAGAGACAGAATTATGGAGCAGAGGAAATGTGGCCGGTGCTATTCACCTGCGAAAAGAGATCATTGATCCCAAGCGAATGGATGATCTGCCGGAAAGCAGAAGTGACGCCAAATTGGCAAGGGTAATTTATCGCGAGAATTAATTAAATATTTTGATAAATTACCGAGCGGTTGCCTGATTATGCAACAGTGTTGTCTGGTTCGACTTGTTGTTGCTAACCAACATGATGTGATTTCCGGTGGAAATCTCATGGGCTAGCAAAATGGAGTTGCCGTATGACAAAAAGGTAGCTGAATTCAATTATGCATTATCTGCATAGAAGAATGAATTCAGCTATGCGTCCATTTGGGAAATATGATATTCCAGCTGAATAGCATGAACGGTGGAATAGGGGTTGATGTGACGCGCTCTTAGCGGTCGAAATTAGGTTGGAATCGTGGGTTGGTTCTCCATGTAGTATAGAGAACCCCCACAGAACTATACAATACCATGAGAGAGTTCGGCATTCCAAACAAATTAATGCGACTTTGTAGGTTGACCATAACCAACGTAACTAGTCAAGTAAAAATAGCGGCATTGCTGTCCAAACCAATAAACATCTTTAATGGACTCTGACAAGGAGGCGATGTGGCCTGCTTTCTCTTCAACCTGGCAATGGAGAAAGCATTCCGTGACTCTGGCATTACAACAAGAGGGACTATTATCACCAAGATCTACGATTTGCCCTGATACTTTACCTGATACTTGCCAACGCAGATGCCATCGACATCATCGGTAGATCCAATTCGGCTGTACAGGACTCCTTCACCCAGATCGAGCAGGCGGCATAAAAGCTGGAACTGCACATTAATGAGGAAAAAACTAAGTACATGGTGGCAACTTCTGCGAGGAGAAGACCTAACGTTGGTCAAACTATCAGGGTAGTGGAGCACGAATTGGAAGTAGTGCTATCCTTAACTACCTTGGGTCAATAGTATCAGTCGATAAGAATATGGAAGAAGAAATACGCGAACGGCTGATCAAATCCAACAAAGCCTACTATGGTCTATCAAGGCCCTTTAAATCCCGAAATTTATCCAGAACATGCAAGGACTACTGTATAAAACCATGGTCTTACCAGTACTCATGTATGGATCCGAGACCTGGGTGCTTAATCCCATCACGTGCACAGCCACCTTTCCACCTTATTACCTTCTTACTTATTCTAAAGTAATTTTTGTAATCCCTAGTTCTTAAGTTAGTTGGTAAGTTTTTTACTTTTAATTTCTTTTTTTTTTCTAACGCTTGTACTAAGTGAAATAAACGAGAGTTCTGCTCTCACTAAATAAATAAATAAATTAATAAAAGGCACTCCGAACTCTTAGCCGCGTTCGAGAGGAACGTCTTAAAGAGAATTGTTGGCCCCGTATGTGAGGGAGGACGATTCCGGAGACGCCACAACCGCGATCTACCTTGATAGTAATATTGTAAGAAAAATCAAGCTTGGTAGACTCCGGTGGGCTGGACACGTAGCTCGAATGAGCAAAGAGGAGCCTGCCCGGAAAGTCCTTTGTTGCAGGATGTAGGGAAGGAGACAGCGCGGCAAACCTTGTCTGCGATGGGGGGATGGCGTAGACCAGTACGCCCAGAGCCTGGGAGTGCCAAACTGGATGACATCGGATCGAAATCGGGACAGGTGGAGAGATTTGTTAAATACGGCCAAGACCAGATCCCGGTTGTAGTGCCCATGATGATGATGATGTGACGTGGCCCGAGATTACTTTTGTCCACCCTCAATTAGAATATGCTAGCCGGGTTTGGTCCCCCCATCATTTGTGTTACATTCACAGAATCGCAACATTCACCGTCGATTCTTACGATTTGCCCTCTTGGGACGAAGTTAGGAAAACTCTCTTTTCCTGCTACCTGCACATGTCCTCTCAAACTAATAAATCTAACCACGCCTGAAAATGTAGAATTGAAGCAGACATTCTTCTCATCCATCGTCTTGTCTCAAGTTTGGTCCATTGTGCAAGCCTTCTCTCCAACATTCCGTTTAATACGAATCCCCGTAATTTACGGACCGCGTATGGCTCTAACAAACCCATCTCGCGATTGCTACCGAGAGAAAACTCTTAGCTCACCTCCATTAATTTTAAACACAGTACTTGTGTCCAGAAGTATCTTTTGAAGATTTCCACCTTCCTACTGAAAAAAAAGCTTTGCCCCTCCCTACAAAACACTGTTCTTACACGACCCTTACTCAAGTTCCAATTTTCCTGTTTTTTTTCCCAGAAATTATTCATACATATTTTAACTTTTAAAACGTTATATTTTTTTCTTAGTTTTAAGTGAATTTACAGCTTGTTACTTAGCCACATAAAAAGAAATACTTTCAAAAACACATTTGCACTTGGCGGCCTCGTGCCTTTCTATTTGTATATCTATTTTTATAACTTTCTTCCGGCCGTGTATTAAAACTCCTCCGTCTAATGGGGAGTAAGTTTTAGTCCAGCCATATCTAGTCAGTTTTCGGTATGGATGGACGCACTCTTTCTGGTGCATTAGATTTAATCAGATCGCCATATATAATATTCAATAATATAGGTTCCAACCCAGATTCCTGAGGCACTCCATTTGTTATTTCCCATTTTTGTGGACCGTCATCGCTGTCACAAAACGATATATGCTATTGTTCTCATTAGGTAGAGAAAGACCTGGAATCTGTCCAATGCTCTTAGAATATGATTCCAACGAGCCAAATTGAAGATCCTTTTGACATCGAATGTCAGCACTGCGTAGCTCGATACGGTCACGGCAACCCTTGTTGTTCCGAATATCGCAATCATAGGGCTGGTAAGTACTTTACTGTCACGTTGAGCAGCGTTATACTTTTTTTTTTTTTTTTTTTTTTTTTTTTTTTTTTTTTTTTTTTTTTTTTTTTTTTTTTTTTTTATTAGACTTCTCTCGGGAGAGGCGAACCTATAGCGCCGAGTGGGCGCCCCGAGATGCCATCAAATAACTGTTGCAGTTCTTTTTGAACAGTTGCAGGTTGTAACGTTCCGGGAACACTCGCGTGGGAAGGGAGTTCCACAGCTTCCCCGCTCTGTAGCGGAACGAGTTCTGATGTAGGGATGTTCGCGCCGCCGGGAGATGAACCACAAACGGGTGCGATCCGTCGGATTGTCTTGTGGAGCGCATATAAGCCGAATTGCGCGGAACAATACCACGAATCTCCGAAGAACAGCACCCGTGATAATATCTGTAAAACAGACAGAGGTCGGCTACGCGCCTTCGATGTGATAGCGACTGTAGTCCCGACGTCAGCGCCGAGTCCCCGATCAGGCGGATCGCTCGTCTCTGTATGCTCTCAAGTAGGTCGAGGGTATGTTTAGGAGCCGAGCTCCAAACATGAGAGCAATATTCGAGCGCGGGTCTAATTTGAGATTTATATAGGAGGAGAAGTTGGGCCGGGGTAAAATATTTCTTGGCTCTAAAAAGATAACTCAGTTTTCCTGAGGCTGACCTGGCGATGTTCGACACGTGTTTATGCCATGATACATTCCTACAGACCGTGACGCCGAGCAATTTCAAACTTTCCCCAGCCTCGAGGGCCCCGCCATTCATCATCAGCTGTGGAACCGATGATCCAGTTTTCTTTGTGAATGTTGTATACTGAGTCTTCGTTGCATTGAAGTCGACAAGATTGACCTTTCCCCACTGCAGGACTTTATCCAGATCCCGATTCAGAGAATCAATCTGTCTACATCTCAGCTGGTGTGACGCAGATGCACCAATCGGCCGATCACTCGAAAAGAAGGAAACAAGCGTACTATCATCCGCAAAACTGAACACTTTGTTATCCGTTGTCTCCAACAAATCATTTATGTGAAGCAAGAACAAGGTTGGACCCAAAATAGAACCTTGGGGCACCCCCGAATTAACAGGATACAGATCCGAACACTCGCCGTCCACAACAACCCGGATCGATCGATTTTCACGGAAACTCCTCGTCCAGTCGCAAAGCTGTTGGGAAAGTCCATATGAACGAAGTTTGCTCAGCAATGCCCTGTGCCAGACGCGGTCAAAAGCCTTGGAAATATCCAATGCGACCGCCCTTGACTCACCATGCCGTTCAATCGCAGATGTCCATATATCGGTTATAAGTGTCAAAAGGTCTTCTGTGGACCGCCTGCTACGGAATCCGTATTGACGGTCATTCAGGAGTCCGTTGCACTCCAAATACTTAACCAACTCAGCATTGATGACTTTTTCCATCACCTTAGATAAAATAGAGAGTAATGCTATCGGACGGTAATTTTGTGGGAGACACTTTTTTCCCGTCTTTGGGATTGGCTGAACTCGAGCGATTTTCCAGCAGGCAGGAAAGGTCCTCCGTGCATAAGATAAGCGGAAGAGTCTGCCAAGAACCGGCGATAGTTCTGGAGCACAGTTCTTAAGGACTATTGCTGGTATTCCGTCCGGGCCGGTTGCCTTCCTACAATCCAGTTCACGTAGAATGCGTTGAATAGTGCGCGGACGAAATCTCACATCCCGCATGAAAGACTGTACCGGCGAGATCACAGGTGGGTCCAAAAGGCCGAGATCGAGGTTTGAATTCGCCGAAAATAAATTTGCGAATACATTAGCTTTATCCCTTGAATTCGTGAGTAACGTCCCGCTGTCTGTCACCAACGGAGGGAAAGAGGAGGATGCAAAGTTACCGCTGACAGCCTTTGCCATTGACCAGAAGGAGCGCGAGCCAGTTGGGCACCGAAGGAGCTTATTGATCACCCTGTCGTTGTGAGCCTTCTTCGCGGTATCAATCGCCTGGTTGCACGCGTTTCTGATTCTGACAAAATTCGTTCTGTTAACATCGGTGGGATTGGAGCGCCATTGCTTAAAAGCTCTATTTTTTGCCGCTGTAATCAGCTCGCACTTTTTGTCAAACCAAGGTTTATCAGACGAACTTCGTTTGATGGAATGTGGAATATACATCTCCATCCCCAGAAGAATAATCTCTGATACCGACTCCGCGCATGCGTTAACATCGGAGTTTCCGAAGCACACCTCGGACCACGGAAAGGATGCGAAGAAGTCTCGCAAATCGTCCCAGTTAGCGGCCCCATACTTCCATACATGACGAAGCTGCCTAGGCCGGTTGCTTGCTTGGTATGCAAGTGCTTGCGCGACAGATACCAAGCAGTGATCTGAGTTTCCCAGTGGCGCAGAAACCTCTACGGTATAAATACTCGGTTCGGATGTCAAAAACAGATCCAGGGTGTTCGCATAATCGCCCCGGGCATCCGGCACTCGCGTTGGTTCCCCCACGAGTTGAGTCAAGTTGTGGCTTACAGCAAACATCTCCGCTAGCCTCCCAGCCTCGTCGGTTCTGTTAGAATGTTACAACCAGCCGGAATTATGCACATTAAAATCACCAAGGACAACAATTTCAGAAGCTGGGTGGTTGATCTGTATCCAGTCGACGGTATATGAAAGATGTTCGAAAAATGTCCCCGGTCGATCGTCATTCGGGGAGCGGTAAAGACAACAAAGAAATTTTACGGAATTCCTCAGCACGACCCTCAACCATATGATGTCCATATTATTGGGTTCCAACGCCTCCATCCTCTGGCAAGCCAGATTGGACCGCGCGAAGACGCAGACTCCGCCCTTAAAACGGAATCTCGAATGTAAGTCGTATCCTGAGCAACGAAGATATGTCGAATCAGTTGATGAATCGACCTGGGTCTCAGTTAGGGCAAGGATATCAGGTTTCGTTGTTTGTAAATATTGGTGGACGGCGTTTACATTGGTATTGGTGAAACCGATGCCCCTGATGTTACAAAATGCCGTCACCAGTCGAGCGTGGGCCGAGCCTCGAGAGCGAGACCGGTTATGCGATGACGAACCTCTTAAAGTTCCATTATTTATCATGATATCTGCATGATGTTCCCCCTGACATAGTCCCCCCCGGAGATCCGAATGGGAGACTAGTTTACCTCCGGAATTATTGTTTTTGTCTTCACGATATTCTCGGACATTTTTAGTAAAACTGAGGCGATGCAGTTCCCCGATTTGGGAAATTATTTAACAAATTTATGTGCCTGATAGATATGCTGAGTGATGCTCCTACGTTGTGACGAAATGTTTTAGGTCATCAACAAAATGGATGAAATCCACTGCCCCAGTTATAACTTTCGGCGTTATAACAGCGTCGAAGCAAGGATTTACTAATCACGCCAAGCGAGAATTAAATAGTACCTTATGACAGTTTCAAAATCCGGATACTAGCATCTCAATAAAAGTAACGAAAACCGATAGAAATAGTTGACCACTATTATTAATTATTCTCAAGCCAGTAGCAACAAATTTTGAAAAGATTTTTCTTCAAATGGTGTGTGTGACTTGTCTCCAAATCTCCTATTTGTTCTTCCATAATTATATGATATTTGTGAAGTCTGACTGAATTTAAGGACGGCAATTTAAGGCCGTATTGCCCGTAAAGTATTTTTGTTTAACATTTAAATAGTCGAACATCACACTTTCTTGAATGTCAAAGAGTGTTGCAAAGTTGCTGCCACAGCATACGGAACCATAGACACCTCGTCCTACATTTGGACAACCTATTACGACGTCTCAATTGGTCAATCAATCAATTGACGTTTCTATTTCGCGGTCAATAGTTTCTTCTTCTGCCATTTAAAAAAAAAACTATAAACACCTTTGGTTGATGATCTTGACCTCGTGCTCAGCACCACTTACCCACTTAAAGAACGCGCGAATACACCATCGCGGTTTATATGTTCAACCTAAAAATATCCTCCTAGTAAAATTGAAGAAGGGGCAATTAATGACGTAATTATTTCAGGCTAACCGTCAGCACCTTGGTTCATCATTTGTCTCGCGTCTGGAGAAGAGCACGCAACACGATAGAAATATCGTGTCTCCCGATCAATACCAGCCCTCCGTGGCCAAGATGAGATCGAACAGGCATATCTCGCCTTAATAGCTAAGTACATACAGATGACCGACAGGTAGATGGATGGACCAATAGATTGGCAACGGAAAAATTATGACTTCTGTACCGGGAGTGTAGCCGGTTGTGGGAAGCTTACCTATCCATCGGACATTCCTTCTCGTTGATGACTAATTAATAAGACCTGCCGTAATGGATGGGATCAGCACTTGTGTGTCGTTCCACCACATCCACCATCCGACGGAACCTGCGTTAATTCGCACAATGATTACCGTTTAACAAATCGTTAACTTGAAGCAGTAGACGGCCCTCTTCCGCCGACTCTCGGGCCGATGTCGGTATGGCATCCACTGTCCATAGGCAACGAGTTGCGAAAGATAAATTAGTTTAAACTATTTGCACGAAGCCCGAAGCAAGGTAGTATTGAGAGGGGGGCAACCGACGACGGACAACCGACGGTGGACCCTTTAAATGGCAGCGCGGTGGCTGGCGAATTATTTGCTAATTGCCACAATATGTACATCTAGGTGAAGTGCAGTGGTACTGGTCGGATTTCCAAATCGTTTTGTTACCCATAAGGCTACTGTGCTCGATGGTTGGGACGTGGGGAGGGAGAGGACGACTTCTGAAATAGTGGGGCTGAAGCGCATAAGTATTCACCTGTGCGGAGGACGCACTTAGGTTGGAGATGTAATAGTTCACATTATTGACGCATCACCATTAATCAGAGAAATTTTAATGAATACGACCACGCAACGACTAGTTGCCCGGGGGGGTATTTATTACGCCTAGCGAGGGTGCTTGATGGATAAGTAAATAACGTAGTGTTCCCTGGTTGCAATTAAATGAGCAGTATCGGTGAGTAGAAAGACGCACGAATGGCGGCGGCGACCACGAAGCAATACTTCATATGAAAAGGTCCCTTTCGTGACGATGTCGGAGATGGAGGCGTTTGTGATAAAAAACTTAATTTGAATCTTTAAGAATATTACGGATTGAATCTTATCATATTGTGGGAAAAGTATCGCTTTGCGTGTATTCACTCTGAAACTTAGGCACGGAATAAATTATTAGCTTCTCAGTCGAGCAATTTTCTATTTTGAGCTTGAATATGTCCTGCCTGATATGAATAAGTTCGCACGTTGCCAACAGATGGCGTTACTTTTATCAGAGGATAATTAAACTTGAAAAATGTCTGGAGTTGATTACACAATTTCGAAACGTTTGGGAGGTGAGAAGTGATTTAAAAGTAATATCCATTGGGTCGCATATAAGTTGAAGCCAAGGAGAACTTATTCAAAGTTCATTTACCTACTTTAAAGCACCGCTGTGGGGGTCGTCGATGGCTTATTCTATCTCTTTTTTTCGGTTGATCGTACTGTAAAAACTAGGTATTTCTTATTTGTACGTAGAATTCTTGTCGGAAGAGACCGGTGGGAAGACAGCGACGGAGTAGGGGGACAATGTAAGGCACAATCTTGAGGAGATCGGATCAGAGAACGAAGCGTTCAAGAAGAGCCCACAGGACAGGGAACGATAGCAGCCGGATCAGTAAGCCCATGAACTTCCAGGATCCTACAAGCCAATAAATAGTATAGTATAGGTCTCTCTTATTCCCTTGTTACGTGTCTATCAATCCGCCTTCTTTTCCAATGTTTCTTCTTACTGTCTTTTTCTGCGATTTTCCTTCTTCTTTAGTATACCATCGTTGTCGATCGTCTTCTTCTTAGTATTTTGAAACTAAATTTATATAGTTTGTCGAAAATATCGCTGGTGTGCGCGATTGTGTGGATGAGCATCCGGACACATCGATCCGTCTTCGTGCCCAGGTATTTTATTCTGCATCGATCATGTTAATCAAGATTTAAAAAAACGATTTCAACTTATACACGTGCAACGTCCACATGAAACAGGCACTACAGCATTACTATTATAGGTATAACGCTGGGTTGCGTTTCTAGTGCGGCCGGGTTGGATCTTGGCGACCCGACCTTTGGGAGTTTTCCGAACTCTCTCATTTTGCCTTATGTCGACACTCTGCCGCCTTGTGAGTGTGTCGACCGCAAAACTCGCACAATAGTCCGCTCCTCCGTTCAGGAATGGTCCGCTCGGGAGTCCCACTGGACTCCGAACTAGTGGAACTGGAGCTATTCTTTCTGCCCACTTTGGGCCCAATGCGCCGGGGTCGCCATTCCCGGTTCCCCGCGCTAACTGATGCGGCTTCATGCCTCGCATCTGTTTTCGGGGACTTCGAGTCCATGGAGTCGGGTCGCTTACCGCCACCGCTCGACACGGAGGATCGTCGCCTACCATCCTCACTCACCTCCCGGGAGTCCACCACGCGACTACTACCGGCCTCTCGATTGCGCCGTCGCTGTCTCCGACGCTTACCGCGCCTATTTCTTGCGCTCCCCCCAGTCTCCACCTGGGTGTCTCGCTTTAGGCCCGCAGCAGGTGCGGCTCCGGCGCACCGCTCGCGGGGAGAAACTTGAGAACCCTGTTGTTGTTCCCACCTTTGTCTGTATTCGCACCCGCGCAAGCTGAGACCTTGTCGGCCACAAAACTCGCAACAGCACCGGACGCTGAATACCCTGGGGCCTGATGCCGCCGGCCCGCCACCCGTAGACGGGGGCTGCGGCTCCGGTAAGGCTCTCCTCTGAATTTGCGGCCGCTGATGGGGCGGTCCTTGCCGCGCGAATCCGCCCTGATGACCTCTACCCCTGTATGGAGCCCGGTGTTCGCGCGTCCGCGTCGGACGATCCGGGCAGTCCACTATGTCGTGGCCATACCGCCAACACTCACGACAGAAAGGAGTATTTCGTCTTTGCAGACACTCCTCGTATACGTGACTTCTCAGATGGCAAAAATTGCATATGATCTGGGATTCCAGGGGGTGCGCCGATCGACCAATCGGATCCCTGAACGGATTGTCCCGACCCGATCGATCCTGAGGCACATACGTCCCCTGAGCCAAGCTCTGGGACTCTCCACTCCGGCTCAAGGTAGGCACGGTGTTTGACCACGCTCCCTCGCCAGAGGAGGCCGGAGCATAGGCACCAACATCCCAACAGTGATACTGAATTCAATACAAAATTTCCACTTAAAAAAAAAAAAATAAATAAATAAATAATTGACAGCATTAATCAATTTAAAAGAAAAAACAGAGAGAAAAAAAAAATATATATAAATTTCTACTCTTCTCCACCAGGTCGGCCCCCGTTCACGATCGTCGCCAAATCCGCCAATGCCATTTGATACGCCATGAATATTAGATATTTGTTGCAGTATAATAGGTTCCTTTATTTTAATCCAAAAAACAATTGTAATCGCCAAACCTGCCGTGGTCCCTCGGGAAGGTTTGTCCGCAGCGCCAGTTTGTGACAGATTCGATGCCACATAAATTGTGTGTGTGAATACAAAATTGGTTACCTGTTTTTCCTCTCCAGGCTCTTCCTCTTCAAGTTTGTGACAGCTTCACAACCTTGATTCTTCAGTTGGTTCCTCCTCTGCAACTTTCTGTTTTCGAACACGAAACACGTCGGCAAACGGCGCTCCAAGAAAAGAAAACGAGCCTTTATTCCTTTCTCTATGCGTTTAATCTTCAAACTTTTGATGCTGACAATCTTTTTCTCTTTCAAAATGTTACAACTGGTTCAAAAAAAAAACACACGGGGCAAACCTTTTCTGTCTTTCTGTGTTTTTAACATTTTCCTTTTTAACTTCTAGTTTTAACGTTTTCCTTTACAATTTTAGTTCTTTAACATTTTCCTTTTTTAACTTTTAGTTTTTACATTTTCCTTTTGAATCTTTAGTTTTTAACAGTTTCTTTTTTACTTTTTCTCAGCCGGGACGTTGCCTTTCTTCGCCCTTTCCACTGTTAACCCACTCTCTAAGTCGCAAAAAAAAACCGTATCTTCAAAAACAACCGTCAACAACGGAATCATAACACACCGAATTCAAAACCTCATGTCTCTCTCTCGCTCATCGACATCCACCTCGAAAACCGAATTCGAACTCGCCCACCATCCACACTCGAATCGGGGGGTGTTCGAACACTCACTTGTGGAGCGCGCACTTCTTCCACCACCTTACAATCAAACTACATTAAAACAAATTATATTAAATACAAATTATCAAATGATGGTGGTGGCGGAAACCGCACGTAACATCTCTGTGTCTGTGATCGACTCTCAGCGTGTTAGCGGTAGCGTGAAATGGAAAGTAAGCTTTCTTCGCACCGAGATAGGGAATAAAACGAAATAGCTGAGAATAAGACCCAAAAAGGAGTCGGATGTGCCTCCAAAACACGTTTGCGTTAGGTTAAAATGATACTGTTACTATATTACTATTTATTGGCCTGTAGGAACCCGGAACCTCACCGATTCAACTCCGCCATCGTTCTCTCTCCTATCCATTATCTAACCTCCTGGTACTTTGGAGTACCAATGCCAACGACTTCGTGCACCACACAACCTGGCACTTTGGAGTACCAATGCCAGCGAGCCTTCCACACCACTCGACTACTTTCGACTTGCGTCCCACTTTCATTCAGGGACATTCGACTTCACCAGGTTTCACCACTCTGACGGACGGCTCATTACTCATCATCAGCTACTGCACGTACCATACAACAGTAAGACGCCGGCCTCATCTCTCATACTGGCACCTTGGAGTACCAATGCCAGCGTATCATTATCTCTAGCTCCGGACACCTTGGGAAAACCAATGTCAACGAGCCACATGGGATCCGACTAATTGGAAATTTACCACCCGTCGGCCCATAACCAACCCCAAATACCACCATGAACCGTACCGCACATCTTTTGCCCATATCGGCATCACCGCGGCGTAATCGGGTCCATGGCTCACCCCATAAGTTGTACATAGTACTATTTAATGCATAACTCTTTCGTTTTGGTTCCCCTTTTCTCGCACATCGCCAGCAGAGCGATATCTTGCCCTACCTTTCTTATCGTGACTACGTCACTGGGGGGGGAGTACTGTGGCGATTCTCCTGAACGCCAGCACTCATCGTCCCACAATCTAGGTAAAAACCCCCAAATAGCATACGACAAAGGAGAAACAATTACGGTGGCGGCTCTTGCAAACGCCACTACTTACCTGCCTTAACATTCCCTAATCATAAAAAAACCTGTGAAACATAATGTCTGCTGATATGAAAAATACATCAGCAAGAACGGCATAGTCGTGCGAATCGCACCATGTTTCCCAAAAGGCAAAATCCGGTTGCACATGCAGCAAACAACATTGCCCAATGAGTATCAAAGAAATACCTCGTAATGTGTTTACCACATACTACAGGATTTACTTCTTCCTTTTTGTGGTCATCTATACAAACGACCGATCGACCACACTTCCGACAAGCGAAATTGTTGGCACCAGCCAAATGCCCTTGAAAACACGGATCGATACAACATCGCGTGTTCGATATGATTCCCTTTATTCCATGCGCATAGGACAAAGCATTTTCGCACACACACGCATGGCGATGTATACCATGGGACGCCGGTAAAAGCGCGCCCTAGCAGCATGGGGACAACACAATGATGTCGAAGGAACATATCCATTTATGGAAGAGGAAAGTACACGATCAGCAATAATGCCTTACGCACACGTTGATCGTGCAAATACTCCAACCCTTTTCGTAGCAGAGATGCTCGCACCTGCTGCGAACCTTAAATGAGATGTATGCTGTGTCTGCATATTTGCGGATACACACGATGAGCAGCAAAAGCAATGATCGTGTGTGAGTTTCAACCCCCTTTTGTGTTGAACAAAACGCAAAAGGGTAAATTACCAAATATGGTCGTCGAAGCGATGATGGAATATGTGGTATTCTATCGCTTCGATGAGCTTATTTAATCTCGTTTCAGATTCCGTGGAGGCCAGTCGGGTCCTCCACGTAAAAATTAAATTAAAGAGTTGCGATTTTACCCTCGATTCGTGTGAACGTAGCGCGTGAAACCTTAATAATTCGCTGACATCGAGAGACTTTAGACGTGTGGTGTTTGGATACTTCATCGTATGTTGTGTGTTTGCGGCACTATATTTGTGGAATAATTCTCTTTTTGTGCGTGAGTGAAACATAATTTAGCACGGCATTATAAAATAATACACATAAATAATAGTAAGAAAAACAAGAATTAACTTTTATGTAAATTATATTTTAACAATTGTGCAGCAAGAGTGCTAGAATTAACTTTTATGTAAATTATATTTTAACAATTGTGCAGCAAGAGTGCTAGAATTAACTTTTATGTAAATAATATTTTAACGATTGTGCAGCAAGAGTGCTAGTGCGTATACCAAAACAAGAAGTAACTTTTATGTAAATTATATTTTAACGATCGTGCATCAAGAGCGCTAGCACTGCGCGCCAAACCAAAATTGTAAATAGAAAACCGGATTCATAAAAAAAAAAATAAATATTTAAAGTATTGCGAACTGAATCGCGCTGAACTAAGTGAGTGTTTTATTTGACGATTAAGCTGCGAAGAAAAAGGTGTTCGTATCAAAAGAAAGGAGTCAGATTAGGAAGAAACTAGTGGGGTTACGCGGTTAACCTGTGCCCTGTAGCACCCTGAGCGACGCGCCGCGTAATACTAAATATAACCTACCCATACCTTCATTATTAATCTGTTCGGCTATTTCAAGTGATTGCGGCTTGTGTTCGATAAACATCGACTGGAACATTTCGAATAGATCTAAATTTTGTGGTTTTGTTTGTGAGGATGTGCCTGCACTGTTAGACGGATCTTCTTCGCTATCGAGATCCTCATCATCGCTCAGATTAAACGTTGCTTGCAAACATTGTATAACAACATCCAGACTTTCGACGACGTCAGTGCCCAGCGATTGGCCCTCACTCGGTTGTTTTACATAGTCAATGAAGGGTTTAACGAACTGCTTGTGGACTTGATCAGACATTTTCGAAATCTATCAACCGTAAACACTGAATTGCCGTTATTGGTCTCAAGTCAATGTCGACACTGAATTCAATTATAAACTCGAAGAGTCCTGAACAAATATGTCTTCTTTGTCTACAACCGACAATCATTATCCGTCGGTAGACAATATCGCCGAAAGTTAAACACCTTTATGCACACACCACACGACACTTTTATTTAAGATCACTTGGATCTCTTAAATTAAATGATATATCAAATTATATATTATATTAATTGCCACCTACCTTGGTTACTGGAGATAGTTCCCTCGTTGCGACTTGTGAACGTAATCCCATTTCCTTGTTCGCTGATAGTTCCCTCGTTGAGGATGTCCGTTCGTTGACGTGTGTCGGACGTGATCCGATGGACGTAATACAGTTCTTGGCGCTTGGATTCTTACGCCGACTTCTTGCTCGGATGTTATACATCCGGCTCGAAGGACCATAATGTTTCGCCAGTTGGGAACCGCAACTCCGTTGTTGCCGATGGTTCGCCAACTGGGAAACAGCAAAAAGGGGGTTATTTCTGCGTCTCGAGCAGAACAGCAAAATACTGGCGTTGTTGCCCAGAGAATGACTGCCGCGACGGGCAGTAATTAAACACATTTTGAATATACATTAATTTAATTTTATTTCCGATTTAAATTTTATTTATGGAACGATGTAATGCACGTTAACAAGTAAAAAGGATTAGAGTTATATCAAACGTAAAAAACAGTGTAGCACAAAACTGTCTGATCTAGACGTTATATAAAACAACAGGTGCTGAAAGCACCGTATACAAATCAAAATTCTAGTTTTTACATCAAAACAAACTGTGTACGAAAACAGTAAAACAAGCACTGTGTGTAAACAGTAACCTGGAAAACATCACATGAATAGACAATTTTGCTTTTGTCTATTCAGCAATAGGTGGCGTTCCGTGTGGTATGTTTTTTCCGGAATGGTATCATGTGATACATGTTGCGGAAGTGCAACATCTTCCCGGGCCGCGACGATGGACCCAGTAGTCCTCCTTAGTTGGCGTCACCACCTGGTGTCAGCGCCGTGGGAAGTGGCGGTTGGTATTTGGTTGAGCTCAGAGCCCTTAATGCTCGTATTGCTCATACACCGGTACGGTAAAACGGTAGGGTGGCCAAATTAATTATATTGTTATACGATATATGTATTCTATTAGTTGATTAAGTTATAGAGTATACTTGGTTATGGGGCCGTAGTATTATTTATAGTATCAGAGTGTGTGTGTGTGTGTGTGTTCGTTGTTTATTGTTGATGGTCTCCGACATGTTGTGGAGAAGTGCCTGGCAGGCGATATTTGCCGCATCAGCTGCGGCAGCGATGTGATTTGTGTTTAATGTTAAATGATCGTTGGATCGTAAATCCGTACCATGAATTATATGTGTTGGACGTAGTCCCATGTCGGATCGTAAATCCATATGTAGAATAAAATATGTTGGACGTAGTCCCGTGTCTGATCGTATATCCATAAGTACAGTTTACATTGTTTGAACGTAGTCCTATGTTGGATCATGGTTCCATGAATGGTCATTGAGCGATGTGGTCGTCATTATGTTGAATTGTTTGTGTTTGTCCCTGGTTGGAAATGTAGCCATTTAGATTTAGTTGAAATCTAAGTGCACTAGATGGAGCTGTCAATTCAGTCCAAAGACCGATTAGTTGCGTTAAAGTCGGCCGTGCAATATTGGTTTTCTATCATCTTCTGAATATGGCCAGCCTGTGCCGATATTAGAAGTATTAGAGTTGCCGCCAACTGCATATGATCATCTGCGTCTTGAATCCAAGGTTATTGCTGTGGCTGATGCTGTTGCAGTTGGGGATGTGTCCCATCTACGCCTCTAAACCAATGCTCGGCGTATTTTTGATGGGAGCTGAGATTGACGTTGGCCACATTGCCTGGCGGAGTATTTGATCCACTGGTTGAGTGATTGTTCTCCAAATGATAATTATGATGATGGCCACCATAGAAATAATGATATGTTCCTTGAATTGAGCGAATTCGCTGAACTTCCCATAAGATCAGAAGGGATTGTATTGTTCCCTTCATGGTAGTTCGTGGAAGTTGTTTCGCCGGTATTGTTGGCTGTTCTGGCCTTTGAACTGTAGTTAACATCAGCCGATTCGCATATCCGACGTTGAAGTCGCTGAGCGTAACTCTTAAAAGCTGAATCAGGACTGCGGTCATACGGGGCACTCATTGTCTGTGAACCACCATCATCTTCATAATAATTGTCCTCACAATGTCTATGCTGCTGCTGCAATTGTTGTTGTGGGTGCCGTGACCGCATATGATTCCCTTTTGAAACAGCATAGTTGTTCAGGTTCTGATGGTGTTGTGGTTGAACACCTTGCGGCCTATTCTGTTGACTTATAACTGGCACTTGATTGAGCCAGAGAGGTTGCGCATCCAAGCTGCTATTAGAAAGATTACTTTGCTCATTATTAGAAGCTTATGTTCAATTGAGCCACAGGATGGAATAGTCCTAAATCCAGGTACTTTCTTCTTTGACTGGTGGCTGGACCATGTGTTCACTATTCGCCTTCCGTTGGTTGGATTTCCCGAAGGGTGCTGGCATCTTTCCTCGTTCTTCTTCTTGTTTACTCCCTAATCTTGGCACCGAAAGTCTATCTTAGACACCGACTCTGTTGGAGTGGTGCCCCCGTGGCAGCTATGTGCAATGGGCGGTGTTAAGAGGGTGCCCCTAAAGCATTTCGTCCAGGCGGCGAAAGGTGAAGAACCCCAGACACGTGACAGCGATGTGCCTGAGTGGCGAGAGCGGCAAAACCAGGATGCTCGAACGATGAATCCCGGCGACGAGAAACGGTGAACTCCAAATCCGCGACAGCTTTCTGAAGACATGCTTTTCCGAACGGTGCCGGCATCTTTCCTTGTTCCTCGTTTTCTTGTCCCTTAGTCTTGTAACCGAAAGTTTATCTTAAACACCGACTCCGTTGGAGTGGTGCCCCGTGGCAGCTACGTGCAATGGGCGGTATTAAGAGGGTGCCCCCAGAACATTTCGTCCAGGCGTCGAAAGCGAAGAACCCCAGTCACTTAACAGCGATGTGCCTAGGTGGCGAGAAGCGACAAATCCTGGATGCGTAAACGATGGGCCCAGGTTTCGACAAGCGGTGCCCCAGGAACAGATGTAAGTGAGATGGTAAGTCGCAATTCCCGGTGTTCTTGGACTTATTCATCTGCAAGTTCGATGTTTGAGATGATACTTGCAGGTATAGGACCGGAAGTGTCTTCGTTGACGAATTTTGTCTTAGTACTGGCCGCTTCGATTTCATTGCATTGTCCTCTTGACTGTTTTGTCCAATGGGTCATCGTCCTCTTCTTGAGGTTCCTTTAATTTACACGGGGCGTATCTGAGTTCTGTAGCGTGGTCGTGCCAAGTACCTGAAACTTCATTAAAAGAGGAGCCGAATGATGTCCTCAACCTGGTACTGGGAACGATCAGAATGTTCTTTGATTTACCTGCTGTGACCTGCAGAATTAAATAAATGAAACAACGTTGGATCTTGCAAAGTGGACTGTAATTTGGCTTTGTTAAAGTTGATTGTTATTTAAATTGCTAAATAATAGTAATTTGGTAGAATTACTAGCTTTTCGGTTGCTAATATTGTTATTTAGGTTATTGTTCGACATATGTGTTAAAGTTGGAGTAATGTTTGATGGATCGTAAATCCATCTATGTCATCGATGGCTACTTGGACGTAGTCCTCTTTTGGATCGTGAATCCTTCTATGTCATCGATGACCCTTGAACGTAGTTCTAATTTGGATCGTAAATCCATATGCGTTCCACTCGTAAGAAACGCAAAACATGTTATTTTATTTATATTGAAGTTGTAGTATGGGACAAAACAGGAAATGTATATTATTTTATTTTATTTTCCGCTGATTACAAAAGACAAATTAATTAAATAAAGCAGAAATTAGGTTATTCTTCACAAGATTAACGAACCACCCAACCAGTACGGGCTCGTAGATGTCTGCCCGATGTGAAACTCTGGAAATAGATATGTGGTAAGCATATTCTACTTGACCATGACGTCTTCGTTTTTGAGAAGCATATTTGCCAGAGTTCCAATTATGAAGTGCTCCATCACTTTGTTTATTATCAGCGCTTGGTGATGTAATACTTGCATCCGATTCCCATTGTTGTTATCAGGTTCTAATTGAATAGCTTTCGTATCGGCGTCTATGGCTTCATCGTACTTTCCTGTATTGATTCGGCCATATGCTTTGCTGTAATTTGGATTGTAGAATAATGCAGAGTTGCAGTCTTTAATCGCACGATCATTTTCTGTTACACGGATATAAACTGCAGCTCGATTACAGTAGAATATTGGGTTTTCCGGATCGAAACTAATTGCCCGGTTGTCTTGGACTACTGCTTCTTGATATTTGCATTCCTTCATCAGGCGGTTGCCTTTGTGGCGATTCTCCTGAACGCCAGCACTCATCGTCCCACAATCTAGGTAAAAACCCCCAAATAGCATACGACAAAGGAGAAACAATTACGGTGGCGGCTCTTGCAAACGCCACTACTTACCTGCCTTAACATTCCCTAATCATAAAAAAACCTGTGAAACATAATGTCTGCTGATATGAAAAATACATCAGCAAGAACGGCATAGTCGTGCGAATCGCACCATGTTTCCCAAAAGGCAAAATCCGGTTGCACATGCAGCAAACAACATTGCCCAATGAGTATCAAAGAAATACCTCGTAATGTGTTTACCACATACTACAGGATTTACTTCTTCCTTTTTGTGGTCATCTATACAAACGACCGATCGACCACACTTCCGACAAGCGAAATTGTTGGCACCAGCCAAATGCCCTTGAAAACACGGATCGATACAACATCGCGTGTTCGATATGATTCCCTTTATTCCATGCGCATAGGACAAAGCATTTTCGCACACACACGCATGGCGATGTATACCATGGGACGCCGGTAAAAGCGCGCCCTAGCAGCATGGGGACAACACAATGATGTCGAAGGAACATATCCATTTATGGAAGAGGAAAGTACACGATCAGCAATAATGCCTTACGCACACGTTGATCGTGCAAATACTCCAACCCTTTTCGTAGCAGAGATGCTCGCACCTGCTGCGAACCTTAAATGAGATGTATGCTGTGTCTGCATATTTGCGGATACACACGATGAGCAGCAAAAGCAATGATCGTGTGTGAGTTTCAACCCCCTTTTGTGTTGAACAAAACGCAAAAGGGTAAATTACCAAATATGGTCGTCGAAGCGATGATGGAATATGTGGTATTCTATCGCTTCGATGAGCTTATTTAATCTCGTTTCAGATTCCGTGGAGGCCAGTCGGGTCCTCCACGTAAAAATTAAATTAAAGAGTTGCGATTTTACCCTCGATTCGTGTGAACGTAGCGCGTGAAACCTTAATAATTCGCTGACATCGAGAGACTTTAGACGTGTGGTGTTTGGATACTTCATCGTATGTTGTGTGTTTGCGGCACTATATTTGTGGAATAATTCTCTTTTTGTGCGTGAGTGAAACATAATTTAGCACGGCATTATAAAATAATACACATAAATAATAGTAAGAAAAACAAGAATTAACTTTTATGTAAATTATATTTTAACAATTGTGCAGCAAGAGTGCTAGTGCGTATACCAAAACAAGAAGTAACTTTTATGTAAATTATATTTTAACGATCGTGCATCAAGAGCGCTAGCACTGCGCGCCAAACCAAAATTGTAAATAGAAAACCGGATTCATAAAAAAAAAAAAAAATATTTAAAGTATTGCGAACTGAATCGCGCTGAACTAAGTGAGTGTTTTATTTGACGATTAAGCTGCGAAGAAAAAGGTGTTCGTATCAAAAGAAAGGAGTCAGATTAGGAAGAAACTAGTGGGGTTACGCGGTTAACCTGTGCCCTGTAGCACCCTGAGCGACGCGCCGCGTAATACTAAATATAACCTACCCATACCTTCATTATTAATCTGTTCGGCTATTTCAAGTGATTGCGGCTTGTGTTCGATAAACATCGACTGGAACATTTCGAATAGATCTAAATTTTGTGGTTTTGTTTGTGAGGATGTGCCTGCACTGTTAGACGGATCTTCTTCGCTATCGAGATCCTCATCATCGCTCAGATTAAACGTTGCTTGCAAACATTGTATAACAACATCCAGACTTTCGACGACGTCAGTGCCCAGCGATTGGCCCTCACTCGGTTGTTTTACATAGTCAATGAAGGGTTTAACGAACTGCTTGTGGACTTGATCAGACATTTTCGAAATCTATCAACCGTAAACACTGAATTGCCGTTATTGGTCTCAAGTCAATGTCGACACTGAATTCAATTATAAACTCGAAGAGTCCTGAACAAATATGTCTTCTTTGTCTACAACCGACAATCATTATCCGTCGGTAGACAATATCGCCGAAAGTTAAACACCTTTATGCACACACCACACGACACTTTTATTTAAGATCACTTGGATCTCTTAAATTAAATGATATATCAAATTATATATTATATTAATTGCCACCTACCTTGGTTAGTTAGTTAGTTCCCTCGTTGCGACTTGTGAACGTAATCCCATTTCCTTGTTCGTTGATAGTTCCCTCGTTGAGGATGTCCGTTCGTTGACGTGTGTCGGACGTGATCCGATGGACGTAATCCAGTTGTTGGCGCTTGGATTCTTGCGCCGACTTCTTGCTCGGATGTTATACATCCGGCTCGAAGGACCATAATGTTTCGCCAGCTGGGAACCGCAACTCCGTTGTTGCCGATGGTTCGCCAACTGGGAAACAGCAAAAAGGGGGTTATTTCTGCGTCTCGAGCAGAACAGCAAAATACTGGCGTTGTTGCCCAGCGAATGACTGCCGCGACGGGCAGCAATGAAACACCATTTGAAAAGAGTTATCGGTCATCACACTTTAACGTTTGAGGAATATGCTACGGTTCTCGCTCAAGTCGAGGCCTGCTTGAACTCACGGCCACTTTGTCCGGTAACCGAAGATGTCGATGATCTAACAATACTGACTTCAGGCATTTCCTCATTGGTGCGTCTCTGAATACTGTACCGGAGAAGGATTTGTCAAACGCCAAGCCACATTATTTGGGTCGATGGCAAATGTTACAGAAAATCCAGCAGGACTTTTGGAAAAGATGGAAGTCGGAATACCTCGTTCGGCTTCAGCAACGCACCAAATGGCTGACTTCCAATCTGCAACTAAAGATAGGTGATTTGGTGCTTCTCCCCGAGGAACAAACTACGCCAACGTTATGGAGATTGGGTCGTATTGAGGCACTGCATCCCGGAGAGGATGGAAAACCGCGTGTTGTTACGGTCAAAACAGCCACCACACGGTTAACGCGACCAGTAGCTAAACTCTGTCTTGTTCCCAGGACAGAACAATAAACTCTAACACACAAACACACACACACACATTCACACACTGATAACATAAATTATGCGATTAACCTTTACGAGACTGTGTGTATGCCAACACAGCCATCTGGTTGAAAAATCATCGATTTCTATTTACACCAACTAATTGTATTAGTTCATCTCGACTGTGCAATAAAAAGAGCTACATTTTCTATTCATAAAGAAACAACGCAACCTGTTGCATACGTTTAAGTGCGACTAGATTTCGGTTAAATAACACACTTTACGCTGTTAACTAAACCACAATATATCTCGAGAATGTCAAATGTTCATGCTGCGCCATCAATAACATCTGTGATTGAATAAATTAGAATGATTCCGATGTCCTTTCAAATAGTACCAATTCTGCGAAAATTCGCCTTCACGTCTCCCTGCGTTCTTAGCAACATCGTTGTCGTTTGCTATTCATATTGTTGCGACAATCTGGTTCCAAATAAGTGCTGCGACAGTCATCGGTTACATCACTGGCCAGCAAAACAAAAGATCCACCGAATCACTGTGAGTTGGCTTCCTGTTCCGATGAAAGTAACAAATTAACAGGTTTTGTATACATGGCATCCTCACAATTAAATCGGCTGGCGGAGTAACCCGAAGGTGGAGTAATCTTTGTTCATCTAATTGCCTTTGGCATCTCCATCAACAGAAGCAGGTAAATCCAATCAAAGGCCTGAAAAGTAAAGATATGAAAAGATAAGTAATTGGAATAAATAGTAACAAGGCTAATGACTTCTGTCAATTAACTACATTCGAACATTTTATGAGATCGCAGTTACATGGCGCAGCGCTTAGAGTCTAAGACCTTTTCTATCATTCGACAAGACGAATAACAGTGACCCTTTAATCTATTTTGACTACATTCTACAAAAAAATTATTCTTGTTGTTTATTATGACAAACAAAATTTAAATTACTTTTCAGTAAATATAACAAATTGCGTGTCTAGCTTCCAGGAATGGTGATTCCAATCCACGTGTATACCAATCCCATCCTAAGAAGAAGCATAATCAAGACAATATGTTCGCTATGGGATATGAGAGAAATTCTTTTTGATGGGAAGTGCGTTCAATCGTCGTGAATATAACCAGAAATTTGGTGTTGTATGTTTTATTTTGTTTTGCCTTTGTTTGGAAATTTGGATTTGTTAGAAAACTTTTGAAATATAAAAACCCAAATCTAAACGCTGCATCTAGGCCACAACAATTTTCTTTGCAATGGTACCTACTATACTTCCAAAAGCATTTGTACCTTGTACTTTGTACTAACAGTTTTTGACGAATTCTCAGATATATCTTTTTTTTAAACGTTTATTTATTTTAATACTATTACATTTTTGTGTTTCTTACTCTAAATAAACATAAAACTGTAATATTTTGTTGTTTTCGTATTAATGTATAAGGCCGGTATGGCGCCCAGTACTATCACATTGTGTTTTTTTTTTCTTATCTTTACAAATCGTTTATAAAATGTACTCCATAACGTTTTTTTTTTTAATTTTATTTGAGGAAAAAGCAACAAAAAACATACTTAATGTCGTAAATATATTTTTTTATATATAATAAAATTCCTTAAACCTAGCAGAACTTAAATCTAACTAAGACTAAATTCACTCTAACTCAGCCGGATCACTCGAAGTTTGCAGGATTTTACATCGCTCGAAGTCTGCCGGATTATTTACATCCGCCTGCATCCTCAACTAAAACTAAACTTGAATTACGTCCATTGATCAACGCTCAGGAACAGAGGATTACGTCCATTGGAGCATCATCAACATCAACGAACGGATATAAACCTCAACAAGGGAACTATCGAGGAGGACAAGGTAGGTGGCAATGCATTATAATTTTTATATAAACTAATTAAGTGATCATAATTTAAATAAAAGTGTTGTGCGGTGTGTGAATAACTTTCGTCGATATTGTATAACGTCGGATATCGATTGTCATTTTTTACTAAAGAGAGTTTTTATTCAACATTGTTGTAGCAGTATGATAAACAAAGTGGCGGCTCCTCGCCTGAAATGGATTATTTATTAGAGTAAAACAATATTAAGCGCCATCCCACATTGCTGCTTCTTTTCTTCTGTCAGAAGTACCTGTGCGTTTGTTCTCCTATCGCTCGCAACGCTCGGCCCGGCGCTGCAATCGCATAGAGCACGCAGCTTAGTGCCATTCCACAACACTGCCCCTCGACTGCAGGGTCGGGTTGATCCCCTGGGGAACCCCCGAGGCCGATCACATCCAGGCACCTCTGATGTTTATCTTTCGTCAGTCCCTTCGTGAGGAAGTCCGCAGACATCTCATCCGAGGGAAGGTGTTTGATGTCCAGTCGACCTTTGCGCAAAACGTCCCTGACGAAATGATGTCTTATGTCGATGTGTTTCGACCTCGCGTGAAACGTGTGGTTCCGGGCCAACAGCTGTGTCCCTCGGTTGTCGTTCATCACCGGAACTCTCCCACACTCGCACAGCTTGAGCTTCGACAGGAATCCCCGTATGTATATGGCCTCTTTCGCGGCCTCAGTTAGCGCCATGTACTCTGCCTCAGTGGACGAGAGCGCGACGGTGCGCTGTTTCCTCGACTCCCAGCTGATGTCGGTGTCGCTCAGGGTGAAGACGTATCCGGTGTACGATTTCCGGTCAAGTGGGAGCTATCTATTTCAAGAAGTTTATTTCGTCCGACTGGTTCGACAAAGAGACAAAACCTAGCGAAACAACTCTCTTCTCAAGTCATGAACAGGATCGTGCAGTGATTCGGGGCAATATTGTGAATGCAATTGTGCATGCTCCCGACATAATGGTCCGCATGTTTGGAAGATATAAAGGGTGGTTAAATTTTAAGGGCCGATGTTGATTTTGAACAAAACACAAATTATTTAGGAAATTATTGTCATTTCTTTTTATTATGATAATATTGGTATAGTTCAATTATGTATGGAACAAAATATCGGCCAAATGGCCGCCGCGACCTCGGCGGCACACCTACATCCGATGGTCTAAATTTTCGATGACGCTGAGGCATAATTGAGGTTCTATGCCGTTGTAGCGATCCTAAATTTCATATCAAATCAATGAGCGATAAATTAAACAAAAGTTAATTATCGCATATTGATTCAAATTCCACATAACACATCCAAATCCCATATTGAGTCACATGTACAACGAATTTAACCAAAAGTAAATTCATCATACATTGACTCAATTCCTAAAAATCCTAACATCATGAAATGCTAAATTCAAAACGCATTTCATGATTCCCTTCCCAGAATCTATCCAACAAAAACCTTTAAAAAATTCTCGGAACAAAATTCCAATCGAAGCACGCCAAGCCTTGCGTACGCTTCTTGGAATTTTGACATTAAAATAGTTGACAAAAGTCAACTCCAAAAACTATAAAAGGGGAGTGCATTTCAATTTCGTCATCAGTAGCATATCAGAGGCCGAACCTCTGGCTGTATGCAACATCAGTAGATCACCAGAGGCCGAACCGCTGGCCAATAGAATATAAATAATAATCAGTAGCATATCAGAGGCCGAACCGCTGGCCGTTCAATAATCAATGTAATTTCAGAGGCCGAATCGCTGTTATAAAAATCACCCTTGTACTTTTAAATTAAAGAAAAAATAAAGTTAAGTATCGTTGCTTCAACTCACTCTTTTCGCGTCTTTCATTGTTCGCTCTCGGCGCTCCGGGCTCTTCTCCCGCCGTTTCGGGAGAGCACGGCCCGGAGTATAACACCGTTAATGTGCCGAATTATCTCATCCTTTAGCTCTTGAATTGTTGCTGGCTTATCGACGTACACCTTTTCTTTCAAATAACCCCAAAGAAAGAAGTCCAACGGTGTCAGATCACATGATCTTGGCGGCCAATTGACATCGCCACCACGTGAGATAACACGGCCATTGAATTTGTCGCGCAAAAGAGCCATTGTTTCGTTAGCTGTGTGGCAAGTGGCACCGTCCTGTTGAAACCACATATCGTCCGCATCCATATCTTCTAATTCGGGCCATAAAAAGTTCGTTATCATCTCACGATAGCGAACACCATACACAGTAACTGCCTGACCGGCCTCATTTTGGAAAAAATACGGCCCGATAATGCCGCCAGCCCATAAACCGCAACAAACAGTCACTCTTTGTGGGTGCATTGGTTTTTCGACAATCACTCTTGGATTATCATTCGCCCAAATGCGGCAATTCTGCTTATTGACGAATCCACTGAAGTGAAAATGTGCCTCATCACTGAAGATGATTTTCTTCGAAAATTGATCATCCGCTGTTGCCATTTCTTGCCACCATTCTGACCATTGACGACGCTTGAAATTGTCAAGAGGCTTTAGTTCTTGAGTCAATTGCACCTTGTAAGCGTGTAAATGCAAGTCTTTATGCATAATGTTCATCAACGACGAGCGTGAGAGGTGCAATCGTTGGGCACGACGACGAGTTGAGGTGGACGGCTCTCCAGCCACACTATCGCGAACAGCAGCAATATTTTCTGCAGTACGAACTGTACGAGCATGTACTGATGTTTTCACATCTCCTACAGACCCGGTTTGCTCAAATTTTTGCACGATTTTTCCGATTGTACGCACATTTGGACAATTAAATTGACCGAAAAAATCACGAAGTGCACGATATGCATTTTGATTTGAACGCCCATTTTCATAATAAGCCTGAATAACTTTAACGCGTTGCTCGATTGTGTATCTTTCCAGGGTTCAAATTGAGTTAGTCTGAAATTGAGAGATGTCAAATGAAATGCAGAAAAAAACGACGTTTAGGTGTGGTTCACATGCAACATCCGCCTTTAAAATTTAACCACCCTTTAGAAGTCCCACAGGCGTTGATCAGAAATATCGGAAATTTACGGAAAGGTATCTTCCTACATTCATGTCAGGTGTTCTGGATGTTTCGACCAATATTGTAACCGCGTTTATGTGCCACCGCGAGTCTTAACACATATTCTAATGTACCAAAAAAATGCAGTGATTCATGTGGATTCCTGGAAGTTAATTAAATCTCACATGTTAAATCTCAAGATGTTATATTTCCAGTAATGTTCTTCTCGGAGTCTGACCAAGACCTCTGGGAAAGCGACCCACATGAATGTATTTGAGTAAATTTCAACATTCAACATTTTTTGAAGATTTTGTTTGTCCAGTTCCTGCAGCACAAATGTCAACACTCAACATTTTTGAGGATTTTGTTTGTCCAGTTCCTGCAGCACAAATATTTCAGCAATCATCAGGTAAACCGCAGAAAGGAAGTCTACCGACAACTATGGAAATCATGATGCAGGTTATTACATCACCCAACGCTGATGATAATCAAAGGGATGGAGCTATGGCAGATGTGCTTGTGAAAAACGAAGATACCGTGGTAAAGTGGAATATGCTTACCACATATATATTTCCTGAGTTTCAATCGGATTGGACATATGCGAGCCCTTACTGATTGGGTGGTTCATTACTCTTGTGAAATAAGACTATCTTCTGCCTTTATTTAAATAATTTTCTTTTGTAATCGGCGGAAAATAGAATAAAATAATGAATATTTCCTATTTTTCCCATCTTACAAACTCCAATATAACAACACCAACATTTCAACGTTAACATACAAGTCGAACAATAACCTAAATAATAATATTGATCTCAATATTAGTAACCGAAAAGCTAATCATTCAACCAAATCATATTACATTTATAAAATACAAATTACTGTCCACTTTTCAAGATCCAAGGTTGTTTCATTTGTCTTAATTCTGCAGAATTCACCGCAGGTAAATAAAGAAGTTTTATAATCGGTCCATCATTCAGCTCCTCTTTTAAAGATGTTGCGGGTACTTTTCACGACCTACGCTACAGAACTTAGACACAATGTAAGTACAATGAAAGAACCTCAAGAAGAGGTTGATGACCAATCGGGCAAAACAGTCAAGAGGACAATGCAATTAAATCTAAGCGGTCAGTACCAAGGAAAGTTTGGTCAACAAAGGCACATCCAGCATCGCTGTTACGCGTCCAGGATTTGTCGCTTCTCGCCACCGGGGCACATCGCTGTCGCGTGTTTGAGGTTCTTCACTTCTCGCCGCTTGGACGCAACGCTCTGGGGGTACCCTCTTACCACCGCCCAGGCACAGCGAATCACGTGTCTGGGGGCACCACTCCAACAGAGTCGGTGTCTAAGCTGGACTTTCGGTAACAGGATTAGAGGATATTGAAGATGAGGAACAAGGAAATATGCCGGCACCCTTCGAGAAATCATATCAACGGAAAACGAATTGTGAACACATGGTCCAGCCACCAGTTGATGAAGAAAGATACCTAGCTTTGGAACGAAGGCTGCTATTGATCAGCAGATTATTTTTCCTGATAACAACCTGTATGCGCAACCTCTCTGGATCAATCAAGTGCCAGTTGTAATTCAACAGGATATTCTTACTCTACTTACAGATTTACGATCCAACATGGGACTGCATCCAAGATATTGATACTCTACTCACGGATTTACGATCCAACATGGGACTACGTCCAACATATTCTAACTCTACGTACGGATTTACGATAAAACCTATCAATTTCAACATATTGACGACCACATCGGTCAATTACAATGTCAAATGGTCAATGATACGATCGTTGTACAATTGCCGACGCAGTTTCAACGGAGCTTGACAAATTCTAATGAAATCAACTGGAATAGTGACCTCAACCAATTGAATAACGTAAGTGCTTATTCAAATCGTTCCCGCGGCAAATATCGCCTTTCAGGCACTTCTCCACAACATGTCGGAGATTTTCAATTACATCGAGCTACAACGTTGGCGCTCAATAGCCAACTGGGCCTTCGGTCTGACGCGCACACACACACTAAGCCCGATAATTGAATACGAATTGAAACAATAACTAATTATATTTCATAACAAAATAACCCAATTAACAGTTAGATCTAGTCAACATAATTCATTATTGCCACACTACCTCTGCACCGTACTGGTTCATGAGCAACACAAGCATTGAAGCCTCTGTTCTCAACCACAAGCACCAACTGCGACTTCCCACGGTGCTGACATGCACATGTTGGTGACGCCAACTAAAGGGGACTACTGGGTCCATTGTCGTCGGCCCATCATCCGTATACAACCAGCAACATGTCTTCAGTGAACCAACTAGTGGAGTTGGTTTTGCTACTTCCAAGGCAAAGATTCTAAACTACAAATTGACATCAGATGCACTGCTCGGCACATTACCAATCAATTTCCCACAGTTTCTTTCAGACATCAACCGCCTGAGTTTATACCTTAATAAAAATACAACGATGAGCTTACAACAGAAATTTCTGGTGACACTGAATGCCAATTGCTGAATAAAGGAGAAGGAAAAAATAACTTCTAATGAACAGTTTTCATCGTTACTGTTTAACACAGTTTTGTAACGATTTCCTCTAAAGAAGATTTTTTATCTAGTCGGTATACAGTATGTTTTTAACGTAACGTCTTTCTAACAAAGAAGGTTTTTATTTGTTCTTTTTAGTTTCTCAGTCTGTTTTTTAACTTGCATTTCATAAAGTCCATCGTAAAATAAAGGTTAAAATTTGTGTATTTTTGAATACGTTTTATTTCTGCCCAGTGCGGCAGTAGTTTTTCTGTGTCCGTCGACGAGTTTTTTGGCTATTCCCAGTTGGCGAACTAGATCCAACTAATGGAGTTGAATTCAATGGTCTCAGCTGGCGAAACAGTCTACCTAATATTAATTAAGACTATGGAACTGTGGATCAGGTCCTCCCACACGTCCTCCACCCGATCGATACCCAGTCCTTTGACTGCCAGTCGGCAGAACAGGTTCCATACAGCAAGACCCGCTCCTGAGCGTTTATCAGCCAGTCTCAGTCCAATCGAGCCACCAGTAATATTTTTCTATTGAGTCTTTCAAAATTAGTTTTGTCCATTTCAGGTATGCTCACGCAGTATCCTATAACGGTCTTTGCATCTCTAATGTTTGTTGGGACATATTTAATTGTTTTATCAGCTGCTCGTCTTCCAACATGATAAATAGTTGGTGCGCTTGTGGGATCTGATCCTGTAAGCATCCAAGTATAAAAATGCTTCAGGTGGTATGTATCCACTTTTCAATGTATTTCTGAAACACTCAGCGTTAGGATAGAATCCTGATATTATTTCATTGTCTTTCACATTTGTCGGCCGAACGAAATTTATTCTCAGAAGGGTCAGAATTTCATTATCAATTCTGGGCATTCCAGATGCATCATACAGTATCTAGTTAGTTGATGCTAAGTTTCCACCATCATCATCATCATCATCCGGACTACAACCAGGATCCGGTATTGACTTTATTTAGCAAATCTCTCCACCGGACCCAATTTCGAGCCGATGTCACCCAGTTTGGCACGCCATCCCCCCATCGCAGACAAGGTCTGCCTCGCTGTCTCCACCCATACATCCTGACACAAAGGAGTTTCCGGGCAGGCTCCTCTTCGCTCATTCGAGCTAGGTGTCCCGCCCAGCGGAGTCTACCGAGCTTGATTTTTCTTAAAACATTTGTTTCAAGGTAGATCGCGTAGAGGTTGTAGAGTCTCCGGAATCGTCCTCCCTCATATACGGGGCCAACAATTCTCCTTAAGACGTTCCTCTCAAACGCGACTAAATCTTCAGAGTGCCTATAAGCACTTAGGTCTCGGATAACTTACTGGTCCTTCGCAGACGCTCTAAGCTAAACATTACTTAAAAATAGCATAATTTGTCTTTCGGCGACAGAACTTTGTGGCAGTACTTATGATTATTTGTACACTCACCTGATGTGGAATTGTTATGTTATCGCTTTGGCACACGGCTCTGATGCTTTGTTTATTCGAATTTCCTTACTTCTTTCTTCACTATTTGCTTGCATATTGTGTGTGTATCTGTTAGAAACGCAACACCATCATATTTCGGCTTCCCAATCATGACCCAAAAGCTATGTTCCTAATTGCAAACACTTAATACACACTACATAGTAAATCTTCACTTCTCAGATCACACGTTAACAGGTAGGTATCATGCACTGCGATATCGTATACCATATATGACACTCATCTGTCGATACACCTGGGCAGTGAACGATGAATGCTATATTTTCTGTCTGAGTTCTTATGGTGTCAGCACTTTGAAGTGTGCCGTACAGTGTTACGTTTTGTGACTGTTGATTTTGATGTATAAAATCCAAAATAAAAGTATTCTTATTGGATTCGGCCGAATTTCAGGTCTATTTTGCAGCAATCAGCCGTCACTCTTCCCGGAGGCCCTGCAACGGGTCCCCTCAGAAGCGGTCTAAAGAGATGCCGCATCCTTTTCACGACAAGGAGACACGCTCCCTGAGAGAAGGACCACAACACCATTATACATGATATTCCATAACAGCGGACCAAATACAGATCCCTGAGGCGTACCTGCTGTTATTTTATATTCCGGTGGTCTCTCACCTGTGTCGTAGAGCAGTCTTCTATCCGAGAGATAGTTTGCTAGTATACGCACCAAGTAGGGTGAGACTTGTACATCGTGGAATGCGGTCTCACAAAAGAAGCGCCGGGGAACGCGGTCACAATTAGAGCTTTCAAGCATAAGAGAATGGCAACGAAGGTGAGATTCTTCCACCAAAAGAAGATAGATCCACACTATGATACCTGATGTAGAAACACGTGCAATGTGTGTGCATGTACCCGCCAAATCAAAAGAACAACTTCCTATAATATACATTATATAATAGTATCATACATCAAAATCAACAGTCGCAAAACATAACACTGTACGGCACACTCCAAAGTATTGACACCATAAGAACTCAGACAGAAAATATAGCGTTCAATGTTCACTGCCCAGGTATATCGACATATGTGTGTCATATATGGTATACGATATCGCAGTGCATGATACTTACCTATTAACGTGTCATCTGAGAAGTGACTTATTGTAGATTTATTATGCAATGTGTATTAAGTGTGTGGAATTACGAACATAGCTTTTGGGTCATGATTGGGAAGCCGAAATATGATGGTGTGGCTTTTCTAACAGATACACACACAATATGCAAGCAAATAGAGAAGAACATAGTAAGGAAATTCGAATAAACAAAGCATCAGAGCCGTATACCATAGCGATAACATAACAATTCCACATCAGCTGAGTGAACTTGAGTTTAGAAATCGAATTCGTACCCGATTTGTTGAAGAATAAATTAGATTCAAGCAGACCACAAGTGGACTTGTTTCTCATTTTAGCAGACTTTTATGGGATTCGTTCCCTGCCTTCAAATACATTCTTGTTTTGGCAGATACGTATGGCATTCGTGCCCTACCAGGTAGTAGCGTAGAAATCCTTTTCTTTTACTCACTCTGTTCCTGCTAGCACAGTTGGACCAGGTACATTACGCGTACCTTACATATGGGTGAATAGAAAACATGGCGAACTGAACTACCACTTGACTCAGATGATATCAGGACATGGATACTTTCGGCAATACGTGCACAAGAATAAGCATGTGAATCACCCATACTGCATGGACTGCAAATGCAAAATGTAAAATGCGGAACACGTGCTCACAGAGTGCGTGAGATTTGAGACTGCACGAACGATTTGGAGAGACATATGAGACGGGCCGTAACTCCGACAGGAGTAACAGAATACCTGCTTAGTTTCGAACAAGCATGGTCCGTAGTAGATAATATTCTATGTGACATGATGCAGAAATTGCGACGCGATAAGTGGAGTACCAGGTAAACTCCATCCACCAGCGATGGAATATCTAAAAGAAACTTCCGCGGGGATCAACGAGAATGTGTGGCTGGCGGGAGATGGTTTTAGTCGCTAAGAATCCCACATGTCTCCTGATCGGTCCAGAGGTATCTTTTGAAGATTTCCACTTTCCTACCGAAACAAAAAAAAAAAAAAAAAAAAATAAAAAAAAAAAAAAAAGCACCCAATCTGCATCCCAGGAGTATTATTCCTATTCAAAGAATAAACATCATCATCATCATCGGCACTACAACCGGGAGCCGGTCTTGGCCTTATTTAGCAAGTCCTGAGGCTTGTTAAATTTCCCATAATGATTTATTTTTTCTGGGCAAGGTCATTAGTCTTGCGCCAGATTCAAAGAATAATACTCGTTCTAAAACGGGAAAATTTATTACAAACACACCAAAATAATTGGGAGGAGAAAATGATACCATACCTCCTACTTGGCCCTGCAGTTGGACGATTTATGGCTGCAACAAGGCGAACGCAGACAGATTTGGGGTAAGTTCGGATTACGAATTTTTCGTATAAATCGTGATTAAGGTGGAATAATGATCCACTTGCAAATTAACCGTTCATGGCTCACTTCTCTTTTATTTCAGATATTTGAAGAGTACTTCCTCTCATCCGCGGTAAGGGGTACTTAAATATTTATACAGACAGACCTGAAAAACTGAAATCTTATCTCTTCGGCATTCATTTTTAGTAATCTGGCTGTGCGGTATTTCGCTCCTTAGTCACAGCGTCTTGTGGCGTTTCTAATAGAGACACACAGTACACGAGCAAGTAATGAAGAATAAACAGAAAGAAAATCGAATAAGCAAAACATCAGAGCCGTATACCATAGCTATAACATAACAATTCCACATCAGTTGAGTGTACTCGAATTTAGAAATCGAATTCGTACACGCGGTGGTGCCTTGATGGGTTGAGCATTGGTTCAATCTTTTAGTGATTCTAATCGTCACTGCGTCGTAAGAATGCCTCTGATCCCCTTAATAGCATATACCAAGAAATGAAGTACCCTTGAGATTGTAGGGGATCTGGGCGTAACACAAGTCGATCATGAAACCGCAAGCTGCAAACTTTATATCACCTTCTTCGTCGGACCATCCTGAATTGTTCTCATCATAGATACGCTCAAGCTATCTTCTCTTTCAGCTTCTTTTTCAGCACAAAAAACATTTAGAACGTTCATGCGACAACGAAGTCTTGCGGAACTGAATTTGAGCCAAAAACATGTATTGTTAGCAATCTGTTGACACAACACGAGTACAGCAATTTTTAATAGATTTGTTCTAAAATGTTTGTGTGACAAAACTGGACGGATTGGATGAACTTACTTGTAACACATTTTATCATTTTCCGACTTATGTGGCGCTTACAAATTTTCTATATGTTTAAAGTGTTATTTCTTCGTGATCTTCCAACTCCCGTAGTATTTGTTGGAATAAAAAAAAGGGCCACCATTATGCACCGCCCCGGATTTGGCTCCATGCAACTTTTCCTTTTTTAAATGTAAAAATACCCATGTGGAGCTGTGGGGAGGAGAAGTAGGTTGCACCGGTGTCCGGCGCTGATTCACTTCTTCCCCATAACTCTTCACTATCCGATCAATGTTTCGTCAAACCGAATCGTCACTTCACTAAAAGAAATCTAGTCACCAATGGTTCTCAACACCTGGAGTAAAACTCCCCCACAAGACACACCAGAAAGGAAGGTAAATGAAATGCACCGTTTTAACGTTATTAATCTGTCTATTTATTTGTGTCCATGTTTTTGTTTTTAAATGAAGTGACTAAATCTAATTAAACGTAAAGTGTACACTTGCGATTGCACGATGGGATACAATCTGTTTTCAGTCGACATGATCTTATTTTATTGTTCATATTTTACTGTTCACCTTTGATGAAATAAGTTCGTTAACTAACATTTAATCCACACATTAACATAATCGAACACATAAGAACATAAAGATGACACTTGAAAAGCTAATAAAGATGGCACTTCGCACGAAAAAACTTTTGATACGCTCGGGGGTGTTAAACTCGCGACTCCGGATATATTCGGGTATGTAATTACGCGCCTCCGCGGTGACGAGGAGCGGGACTGGCGCGTGGCCGTGGCGGTCAGCGGATGGTAAAGGACTCAACGAAGCTAGAATTCTGATATGAATCACATCTTAGGTTAGGGTTAAGAAAACAAGAGAAGAGAGAGAAAAACTTTTCTCTTAAGGGTGCGAGCACCAAGGACATGCACTCTTTCAGTGCAATGGTATGTGTAAGTAAATGTATCGCCATTAGGAAGAAGTGCTAATGGTTTTTCTATTTACACAATGGGAAATGTGTATCGCTGGTGTTGCTAAAGCGATCGCATTGTATACATGATCACATGCGAAGAAATTCGTTTTATGGCACTAGACGCTAGATACGTGTATTTGCTTTTGTTTGCACATGGTGCGAGTTAGAGAATTTTATTGCTGGGAGAAAAAGGTCGCCAGCCAATGTGTACGTAAAGAAATTTATCGTACACATGGCGAAGTTGGAAAATATGCGGCGCAATATTTATGGTCCCTGTCATGACGGTTACATTGTGTGCAACCCGAATCATTTTGTTCACAGGAATTTGTCTGGTATCGAAGGTGCCGAATTGGTTTGGAAATCCAGATAAGCAAAGAAAGAAATCTTACGGAAAATTGTATGCGAAGAGATGCATGAAAAGGTAAGTTTTCTTTACAGGGACTTTACGATTATAGCTTTGATCTAATTAATGCGTGAAGCATTTTCAAGTGCTTAATGCGATTGCATTAGCAAAAACTTGTGCGACTTGGGATGAGGTTATGTGGGTTTGTAGGTAAGTGTACCGTGGGGTCTGGCGGCACCGCCGCAGAGCCAATATGGTACTGACGTGGCAACCTCTCAAAGCCAAATGACTGGTGTTAACTTAAAGTGACATGGAACCCAGTTTCCAGAGATGGCAGAAGCGCTGGAGTAAATCTGTTACTTCCGAAGGGGAATACTTTGAAGCAAATCAAGTTGCTGCACAAGAAAGAATAAAGGGCACTTTTTTATAATACCACACTACAAAGATTTTGTTCACCTTCAGAGTGCTAGTGACGAACCAGAAACTTAATATAAGAAAAATGTTCGAAAACAGGATTTAGCATCCAATATTAAGTGGTAAGAATTTGGAAATTTGTTGTAAATAATTGTGTATTTAAACTAAACTAAAAGCGATACTAGTGTCTTTTATCATCAGCAGGTCTGTATTGTGATTTCTGCTTGGGGAAAATTACATCGCTTGATTTTAATGGCCATTCTTTTGTGGGGGTACGAGATCGCGACGCCGCCCAGGGACTCAGCGATATTAATTCGCTGACAAGGGAATTCGGCCAGTGAAACTGGCTTTCTTAATTAAGGGTGCGTTTTCCTATTCCAAGAGAGACGTAAAGACGTAAAGTCTCTCTTTGGAGTAACCAAACCGATCTCATAGAGGAGATCTTCACGATACACAAGTGTGTGTGTACGTCGGTTCTTTTCATAGATCAAAGCCATGATTAAGAACCTGAAACACAAAGAAAGGGAAAAGGATCGTAGAGATCTTTGTTTTTGTGAGGAGGTTACTGGGAAACGGATCCAGAACTATGTAGGATAAAAGAGATTTATGACCTGTGAGTTCAACTGAGTAATCAAGTTGCAACTCATTAAATGGTAGATGTATTTGGGATACGTTTTGGTGATGGGATTGTTTGTGTATCGCTAGAATGCCTGCTGGTAGACAGCGTTCTTTAGTTTGTACTTAGTGCACTGGTAAGGCGTTAGTCTCAACGCAGATGGTGCTAATTACATGCATCTGCGTTGGACATTTTATCGCTGGCTAAAAGGGGTCGCCAGCCGATGTGTGTGTAGATAGTTTTTTGTACACATATCGAGGCTGGGAAAATAGACGGCGCAATATTTATGATCCCTGTCATGGAGGTTACATTGTATGTAAACCGAATCATTTGTTTACAGGAATTCGTCTAGGGGAGATTGTCTGGCAACGCAGACGCCGAAATTGGTTTGGAATTCCTGATAAGCTAATAAAGAAATCTTACAGAGAATTTGTATGCGTAGAGAATACATGAAAGGTAAGTTTTCTTTACAGGGACCTAAAGATCATAGATTTGATCTCTTTAATGTGTGAAGCATTTTCAGGTGCCTAATGCGATTGTATTGGCGAAAACTTAGCGTCTTGGGATGAGGTAATGGGGGTTTTTAGGTAAGTGTACCGTGGGGTTTGGCGGCACCGCCATACTTTCTATGTGGTTGCACAGCATGCATAATATTTTATTAAAGTTGGAATTCAATAAATTGAGCACGACCTGCTGAAGTTGGTCAATCAGGCTGCAATGAGTAGGAAAAATTTAACATGCTGGTAAGGTTGAAATCTTGCAAAGATATGTTGCATACAATGCATATTCATTAATTTTTTGCTTATTGTTGACTGGCTCAATTCTGAGCTTCTTTATGTGGCTAGTGTTGTTTTGTTGTTTAATGCGATTTAAAAAAAATGATTTTACGTCAAAAATTAGTTAATGACTTTGTTCTGCAGTATTACGTGGCGCTATTAGAGTAAACATGTATCCACTCGACATTTAAAAAGAGGCTACACCCTCCCACTAGCCAAATCCGACATCACCTGTAATTAGATGCACAAAGTCATCTAAACTGATTGTAAAAACATCGACCAGAGCTCTTTTCTGCCTGCGCACTCACCTGGCTCGAATACTTATTTCGGTGGGTTCCGGCGATTAAAACTTCGTTGTTCTTCTCCAAATTATGAATCATTTACATTTTTCGAATCTTTCCAAAAGAACATGCCACTTAGCCTCCTAGGTTCGACGTTAACCCGTGGATCATCGCTTTGCAAATCTTCGTCGCTAGAGCAGAACGTTTTTTTAAATTGCAGAATACTCTTGTAAGTAAGATCAAAATAAGTTTTGTCTCAAGTCATATTTCTAACAACGACGAACACTTCTAAATTCCTAAGCAGGCTTCGAATCTAGGGCCCAACGGAAGCTGACAAATAACTAACATACCGTCAACGTGATCAGAGAACCGATGCATTTGTTAGGCAGTCATGGCGCACTCCATTTTACCGCAGAAGTGGATTTCCCGTTTGCTCACCGGCCGTGCCCATTGGCTTTTCTATGAATTCCAAGTGGTTCTCCCCATTTCTCCTGCCTGCATCTAGAGCGTCAATCGGATTAGTTTTCAAACAGTAGTGATCAAGTCTGAGCTTCACTTGTGAAGTCCCTCCTCTTTTAACTTAGAATTCCAAATAAGCCATCGAACGTTGTTCGTGTTCAGTTCGATATTAACATATCTCACTGGTCTGGCTGTGGGACCTAGTTGCAGCGACTAGCTGCCCAGTTTTAACTCCGCCTTATCACGAATCATTACACATTCATCAGATACCAATGGTACATGTACGTGCGGGTATTCCGGTGTTGCTGCGGCCCTCACAAGATACATAAAACGCGCCAGAAAGGATTGCAGACAGCACTACAAGGTTTTCGTTTTGCATATTCAATTCGCGTACAGACCAGAGAACGTAGATTGTGGAGCTTGTTCGACCGCTGGATACATGGCGCGATAACACACGGATTGGTTGGGAGCCCGTTGACGGCGCTTCGTTTAAAATTGGATATAAAAAACGATCAAGGGAACATGGAAAATATATGTACGTGCTGTTTACTGCCAATTGGATTAGCTAGGGCAGAAGCTGGCGTGAGACTGATAACGGATTACAGTTGTGGCAATCAGCCGTGCTTATTGGTTAAAAGGATTACCTAAATCGCTCACAGATCTATTGACATTTATGCTAATGAATTGAATGAACAAGTGGTTGGCTGTAGAATAACTATTTTCTAGATGAAGATGATAATTTGTGACTCTCTTCTTGAATAAAATACCATTCTATTATATTTTTCAAGCTCTAAAACCTGTTGTCATATTATACAGGATGGACCAAAAACGAATTGCTAGTTTAGAAAATTAATTTAAAAAAAAATACTTTTTGTATCGACTGAATCCTTTTTTCATTAATTACAACATTTAAGGTTTATTTATTAATTTATTTTATTTAGTTTACACATTTTTAACAACGACAGAACCGAACCGCGAATTCTTGAAGGACCACCAACGGGAAGGAGCCGGAGAGGACGGCCGCGCGGAGATAGGAGCACATCGTAACACGTGACGTTGAGGAGGTTGGACCAGAGAGCGAGGCGTAGAGGGAAAATGCACAGGATACAGAACGGTGACATAGTCGAGATCGTGAACTTTCGGGTTCCTACAGGCCTCTAAATTCTAGTTACAGAGTTTTAAATATAATATAATAACGCAAATGGCGTTCATTATTATTAATATACCAAGATCATCCAACTCAGAAACGCTATTACACTTTTTTCAACATCTTGATGTGCATATCGGCAACAGCTCGACAAACTTTTTCTTGTGTGAGAGTCCCGGCACGATCATTGCAAATAAATGATTTGGAATAGCCCCATCAAAAAACGCACACGAATTAATAAGTCCTCTTATTTAATTACAAAAACGTTTGCACTTTATTTTCTTACGACTTGTGGCGGTTCTGCCAGATCCCACGGCTCGCCTTCCTGAAAAAACCCCATAACCACAACCCGGTCTGCACCAGCTTTCGCTAATGCAATTCGCATTAGCATCTTAAATGCTTCACGCATCAAACAGATCCAATTATTATAACCCAAAAGTACCTGCAAAAGAATTCTTACCTTTTCAAGTATTCCTTCGCTTACAAATCCCCTGTAAGAGTTCTTAATTTCCTCATCATAAATTTCCTGAAAAGAAAAACCCTCGGTTCACATATCATGTAACCATTCCAGCCAGGGATAATTAGCATTGCGTCGCCTATTCCCAGCTTTATTCATGTATACGATAAACTTCCTTATGTATACATTTAGCTGGCGACGTTTTTCTTCCAGCAATAACATTCTCTGACTCGCACAATGTGCAAACCAAAGCAAATACGCATCTCGCGTCTTAAACCTATTAGCACCATGTGCATCGGCATTGCGGCTATCGTAACAGCTGCAATGCATACCATAGGCAATTCACATCGTTTAGGTATCCGAATCACATTTTCTATTTAATGAGCGGCTGCTATTTATCTAGCCGACCCTCATTACCGAACTATGCATTAGGTCATATTTCCCTTGTCCTTTGATTCGCCGAATCTTGTCCCTTACGAACTGGATACATAAACAAATACAAAGCCATTAGCATCCGACGAGATGCGATTCGTTTGTTTCAACAAACACACATCTCCTGGATGCCCATTATGCCCCGTCCTTGAGTTTCAGGTTTATTCCTATGGCCTTGTTTATGAAAAATAAACCAATGTGATCTTCTCTCACACATACCATCATGACCACGATGTTCGAGTGAGCTCTGAACGAGCAAAATATCGTTGAGTCTTATCCTAACCACTGAACGTATCGGTCGAGCCGTCATCATCCCTTGTTGGGTGTGCACGAAAGTGTACACCCCTGAGTGTGCCCCTTCGCGGAGTCGAGTGTGCTAATGTACAATTGCTGATTTTTAACCATTTGTGTTTCAGTGTGTAGTATTTTCAAAGTTATAATTAAAGTAATAAAAACGGTGATCACCAATAGACAGTGTGTTTCATTTTCCGGCAGCGGTTCCTGGATGTGTTTCCTTGATCGTCGTTTCCCTGGTGTTTTACCCAAAGTTGTGGACAAACGTGTCGGCGTTTCGTTCTTTTTCTCGGCGAACAATTTCCCGGAGGAACATTAAAATAATGTTGGAGGAGGAAGTAGAACTCGCACCCATGCCGGTGCCACGACTTACTCCCCATAGACTTTCAAAATATTCTGAATACTAGCTATATCTTAACACGTCCGTCGATGAAACCTGACTGTCCGATTCCACCGTTCGCCTGTATCCCTTTTCCAGTCATCTTTTGTTGTTTCTCCAATTTCTTATCTCACACTTCATTTGGGTCGTGGGATCGTTTTGATAATCCTGGTCGATGGTTGTTTGGACAGCTGTGTCATGTCGGGTGCAGCATTGAATCCTATCTTCAATGCTGAAGGTTTATCTGTTGCATTGTTTGGACAGATGCAGCAGTAAATCTTATCTTCAATGTTGATCACGTTGGAGGTCATCATTTTTATTACATTGTGATATAGGTTTGTGATGAATTTTATTTTCTAGTTGGGAGTTGGTTGTGTTAACTCACGAGAAGCTATCTCAGACGAGCGTGCTGGACATTGCAGATATCCCCTCAGGGAGATGAGGGGTCTTGGGAAATATTGTCGCAAAACAGTTATTGACATATGCACAGTGTGTGTCGCGATCCCGTCCTGCAGGAATCACAACTCGCCCACATCCACGTTGAAATTTGACAGGAAAAACATGATGTGGGCTTAACGACCAGAGATCATTGAAATGCTTATTCTTCTTCTTCAAAAAACCATCTTTCAATTATTCCAACTCACGGTAGTGCACACCAAATTGTAAAAGGTTGTGAATATAGGGGCCGTTCGTAAGGTTGTTTGGGGTTAACAGGGATCCAATAGCACAGGTTATACGTGTTATGTGGGGAAAGATCAAAGTACAGTGCTCTGAAAAGCCCTACCATCTCCTTCCCCCTGTTATATAATAACGTCGTCGGCTGCGATTAAAAATGTATGACATGAAGGTCCGAATTTGTTGTGCAATAAAATGTGGCTGCGCCAGAATTCTATGTACAAAGATTCAAATATATTACGTAAAGAGGTTCAACAATGGTATGTTATGTAGCTCGCGGGGGCGTGTGTGATAAGTGCCAATTATATTATTAAAAAGAGGCCAGTAATGGTTACAAAATAAATGTGATGTGTTGCTACGGCGATATATACATATATACATTGAGTGAACTTAAAACATATACATATAGATGCTTAGCTAATCAAAACGCCGTCTGTAGAAACATTAAAGAAAGCACAGTCTCGGATTAAAGTTTAAATAAAGTAAATGTTGAATTAGACATTAATAAAATTACTGTTTGTGGAAATTCAATAAGGAACTATATTAATAAAATAACTGCTTATGTTGTTTGAATAAAGATACACATTAATAAAATCACTGTTTGTGGAATTTCAATAAAAAACAATATTAATAAAATAACTCTTGATGGTGTTTGAATAAAAATAAATATTCCGAAAATTACTGTTTATGAAGTATCATTGAGTTGAGCGCGTGGAGCCGTGCTTAAAGTTGTCGCTGCTGGTATTTCTTTTTTAGCGCAAAGTGCGGTGGAATATTAGTGAACCCGTGCCCATGCCGACACACCAACTAATATAACCTACATTGGTGACCCCGACGTGATCCCCTGGCCGAAATTGGTGCGATGTCTCTACCGGAACCGCTACATCCCTGAAAAACTACGTAAGGACGTGTTCCAGGTCTACCACGATCCAGCCCACCCTAGCGGGCGCGCAACCACTGCAGCCGACAGGCAAACATTTGTTTGGCCCCAAAGGAGCAAAGACCTCACTGGCTGGGCCCGTGCTTGTCTCCAGTGCCAACGCTGCAAGATGTGCTGTGGGGGTTCTTTAAAACTACGCGAAGAACCGCCCACAATTCCAACCCCAACCCCCTTCACCAACCCGCAGTCACCAGCAAAAATTTCCGCCCCAAGGCCATTGTTTCATGCATTAGTGCATCACACCAATTTTCCTGAAAATAACTCGGTTAACATACAAAGTAACCGTCATATATCAAGAAACCTTATAGGCGCTCCTGTCAGCCAGTGTATCCTCCCACACACGTGTGCAGAAGATTTTCCTGGCTTATCCACATTCACGGCAGCCTTTTGTCCAACCGACAAAATCAGTTTTCGCATCTCGCGTCTAGCCGCCAAAAACCGAATTCACCAGCGTGTAAATATGCACACAAAAGAATTCGATCCTCTCCGTCGGCATAGATCACCATTGTGTAAGTATCTAAATTGCTTTTAGCACCAGTTTCCCTAATGGCATGCTGCCTATTTGCACAGCTGCATGCACATCGCCACACGTTGCTCTTTGTCCCATTTCTTTTAGGTATACTGTATATATACAGTCGCTACTGAAGGAAAGTATGGTTCGCCATCCGGGTAAGATGTAAACTATACGTTTTATAAGCGATATATATGCGATACATCAGTATAATGAGAAAAAAAATCTACATATAAAACGCTGGAGATAGATCATCATAGGATTAAGAAAATATACGCGGGACGAGGGACTATAAAAAATTCGGTCTCCACAAAAATAATCAGTAATAACACGTGGCTTTTCCGTCAAATGTGGTCCCCGAGACGCTGAAGCCGCGAGAAATGTTTTTAGACAAAATTCATCAAAATTAGCTGTTGTCTTGGTTTATCACCTTTATATTCTCATTAATCAAAGCTCGTTGTGTCGCCTAATCTTAGTTGGGCAACCGATCGCGATGGAGTTCCCACTCGCTTCTTCTGCCAGGTCTGAGTTATTTGCAGTGAGACTTTTTTTGAGTGTCGGGGGCTCTACCCCCATTAAGATTAATTACCAGTTATGCGAAATCTAAGGCCCATAATATATGGGCATCAAAAGCGGCGTACAATCCTTGATAAGATAATTCAACGAGTGACATACAGAGGTCCATAATGAACGACATTTCGATCAGCCTTCGGTTTCAGAGGAAACCATTGCGAATGTGAAAAAATAATGCCTGAATGGCTCGACGAACATATCCCTGAAAACGATAAGACTGCGATTGACAATATTTTAACATTTGCATTATCTCAAGGTGTGTGAGAGGTGGGTCCCCAAAATACTTACATAAGACCATCAACGACAACGTGTTTAAGCGGCCTTGAGTCTCACGCAGACCACTTGGAGACATTGTTGGATGAAAATGTCACTAGCAACGGAGCTTGGGTAGACTTTTGGGAAAATTTTGGCCAGAACTTCTCGCCGTAAATATTTTTTTAAATATATTTGAACTTTTGGGCGTTAATATTTTTTGAAATTTATCATTAATAAATTATTATAATTAAATAATAGTTTTTTTCTTTTATTTACTTCTTCCGTGGGACGAGTCTATATTCGTTTAGGGGTGTTCAATATACCACACTTCAATCGTTTACGAAAGGCCAATAAAAAAAGAAGCATGGGATTCAATGCCGATGCTCACAATAAATTTCTCTCATATTGCTCTGTTAACGTTATAAAATCTATTAAAACGTAAAATCATAGATTATTTACTGAGTTCAACTTGTTCGTAACAAAATCTCAAATTATATTCTTGTATTTATGTATTTATTTATTTATGTTTTTTTTTTTTTTTTTTGACGATTCAGGCCGAAATTGTAAGTATGGACTGTGAGAAGTATAAATATTGATATCCTCGAGTTTTAATTTTTCACTCGTGAGGTTAACATTGATGGCAACAATTATTATAGGAACCAAACGTCAAGGTTTGCTAAAAAAAAAATTACGTAAGGTTTTCTAAATTTTAATTTAAGCATAAATGAAATTTGACTAGAGCATTATATATCCGCCACACACTACACAACATCCGAAACTAAGGACAAATTTCATCAGGACCGGGATTCGAATTCCCCAAAAAAATTTAACAATAAATCATGAGCAAGTTCAACATTGGGGCTCAATGCAAGGTTATGTTAGTCAATTAATAAGGAGATTTTTATCTTCCACAACTCAATTGGGTTATATCTGACGATCATTCCCACTTCACCTCCCACCCGACTTCTGCCAAGGAATGGCTCCTCATTGATCGACTAGATGATTCTTGTCTCTTCAGATCAGCAATGTTCGAAACCTTTTGGGCGGGAAGCTTGATCTCATCTTTACAACAGATCCTATCAATACATCTGGCTCACCCAGCCCCTTCATCCTTACATATATAGACCACCACCAACCCCCTCTTCTCGTGACCTTCTTCTGATTCCACTCGCCACCAGCCATCCCCCCCTCCAATTGCTACGCCTAGGATTTCCATTAAGCTAATTTTCGTCTCATCAACGACCGCCTAGGTCGCTTTTCGCTCAACTATGATCACCTATCCTTTGAAGATGTCATCACTCACTTATATACGGAAATCCATACTCTATTTCCCTGTTCGTTCCCCACTCTAGACAAAGAACATAAACCTCTTCCCCTCCATGATACAATCACAAGCTTCGCTCCCTGCGTAATAAAAGGCATACGTTGTGGATCATCTTCTCTCGGAATAGAACTATACCTGGCTACTCCAACTTTCTTGTCTGTTACCTCCAATTCACGCAACTTTTCAACACCCTTTATCGCAACTATCTTACCAAAACTCAGACCAATCTCAAGAATGACCCCAGGATATTCTTCCAGTTCGTCAATCATAAACGCATATCATCATCATCATCATCCGCACTACAACCGGGAACCGGTCTTGGCGTTATTTAGCAAGTCCTGGGACTAGTTAAATTTACCATAATGATTCGTCTTTTTCCGGGCAAGGTCATTAGTCTTGCGCCGGGGGCTCCCCGACGGGGAATCGAACCCCGGTCTCCCACGTGATAGGTGGGTATACTAACCACTATACTATCGGGGAGCCCCGCATATCCCTTACCTTAAATTCTCATACCTCATCTGATCCTGTTACTATTGATAACTAATGACTCCTTTGTTCCTGACCCGTCATACTTCAACTACCTACCTAACTTTTCCCTCGGGGCCCTTCTCCACAACTCCTTTGATCCAACCTTAATTGAAACCAAGCAATTGGAACTCAAAGACGAGTTTACACCAGGCCTTGGTGGAATCACTGCAATTCTCTTCAAAAAATTCTCATCCATTCTATGTGCCCCCCTCTCACTGATCTTTAATCTCTCACTCTCTGAAGGCGTATTCCCCCACATTTGGAAAACCCCCTCCATCACCCCCACCCCAAGAAGGACCCTAAAAACGATGTCGCGAACTACCGCCCCATCGCCAAACTGCCCCACTTCCCTAAGTTTGTCAAAAACATTCTGTGCGTATCTCTGAGTTTTCGTTGCAAGTCTTTTATTTCACCAAGGCAACGTGGTTTTCTCAATGGCCGATCAACTACAACCAACGTCGTTGAGTTCACTTCCTTTACACACTCAGCATTAGAGGACGGTTACGAGGTCGATATGGTCTCGACCGACCTCAGTAAAGCATTCGACAAAACCTCCCACAATCTGTTTCGAATCAGGAATGCTGATATGGATTTCTTCCTATTTAGAGGAAAGACTTTATTTCGTTCTATTCAGGTCGATAATATCCAACCTCTTCCTTCCGCTTCTGGGGTCCCTCAAGGTAGCCACCTGGGTCCTCTCCTATTTATACTGGCCACTAATGACATCGATAAGGTCATTAAGAATTCCAGCTTGTCCCTATACGCGGATGATTCCAAGTTATACAAGATCATCGAGTCACTACTGGATTCTACACTGCTGCAATCTGACCTTGAGAGCTTCTCGACTTCGTGTGACAAAAATGGCTTTGTAGTTAACATCCCCAAATGCCAATCAATAACGTTTTCCCGTAAGCGTATTCACTCATTCTCACGTTCCTATTCCCTTCATAATCAACCCCTGACCATTGTCCAATGTAGTCGAGATCATGGGATCCTTTGCGACAGGGAGCTTAACTTCCTCTCTCACATTAATGAGACGATCCGGAAAACCAATTCTACCTCCAGATTCGTGAAACGATTGTCTATGGAATCCTCCGACCCTTACGTTACGCGATCCCTTTACCTTACCCTCGTCCGTCCAATACTTCAGTATGCTAGCCAGGTGTAGTCCTTATCACAAGACCAATATCAGTAGAATGGAAAGTATTCAACGTCCTTCGGTTGGCTCTCCGAGAGCTAAGATGGGAAAACCCTTTAATCCTTCCCTCGTACATTAGCCGCCTCAAATTAATCAAGCTCAGAACCCTTGAGGAGCCCAGGGTCGTGGCTGACATAATATTCATTCATCGGGTCCTCTCGGGCTCGGTCGACTGGGCCTACCCCCTTAACTTAAGTCTTCTGAACGCCCCCCCCCCCCCCCCGGACATCTTATGGTCTGAACGAACCCCTTTCGCGGATGCTTATAAAGCTCCACTCAAATTCCACCTTGTTCGACTTTGACATCTCTACCCGTACTCTCAAGCACCGCCTCCTGACCCATTCTCACCACCAATCCTAAGCGGCGCTTCTACACTCCACTATAAGCTGCCCACATCTTTCGCCCCTTCTCTTACCTTCTTAATTTGCCCTAGTTACCTTAGGTTAAGCCTAGTTAAGATCGTTCTTAAGTTTTCTAGTTTGTAACTTATATATATCGGGTTTTCCAATAGGGACTTGACAACTTTGAATTTAATTAGTGAACGCACCCTTTCACTAATCATCGAACTGTTACTGTCAATTTATTCAGTAAACTCAACATTTTTATCTTGGTTAAGTACACGAACGAACAACGTTTGCAAATTATAAAAATTTACTACCTAAAAAAAAGTTGTCAAGTCCCTGTTGGAAAACCCTAGGGTTATACAATAGGGACTTGACAACTTTCAATTTTATCTATGAACGCACCCTTTCACTAATCATCGAAATGTTACTGTCAATTTATTCAGTAAACTCAACGTTTTCATCGTGGTTAAGTACACGAACGAACAAAGTCTGAAAATTATAAAAAATTACTACCGAAAAAAGTTGTCAAGTCCCTAATGGAAAACCCTATACTTTAGATGTAGGTTAATATGTGGCTGGAATTAAGCCATTGGCAGCCCCACCAAACTAAACTATTCGAATCTTTAATCACTATGTATTTATTAATACTTCAAGGAGCACGTATTGTATTTTCAGGTCAACTAATACTTAAAAAGAAAAAGACTACAGGCGATTAGAAAGAAAAGTTTCGTGTATCCGGTCTTAGGTAACATCACTGATTCAATATTATACCAACGCAATTCTAGTACTTTAACAATAAAATTCCTACTAATTTCAATTAAACTGTGGAAAGCTTCTCACGAGATCCTTAATGTCATTCAATCTTAATTAGCTGAATTTAGTGGAGGCTTACATTTTAACGAAGAAAGCAAGAGTTTCTGTTTTTCGATTTGCCTTAATCTGCGACGCCAAAAAGCACCTTTCGTCTTTTTCGTTGAGTTAATTGACTTTTAAATCTGGTCTGATTGCCATACCATCGCTCTGCATCCGTGAGGGCCCTTTGGTGTGCCCCAATAACTCTTGCACAGGTGTGACTTAAGTAACATCGGATCCTCATTTAAATACAGTTTACAAATAGGTCAACGTCGAAAGGAGCAGTTGCACTTAGTTTCACGGTGCCATCTAAATTTATCCTGCACCCAAGATTTCAGACCAACACCTTAGACAATCTACAAGGCTACAAAGCCAACAATGCTCATCTTAACCGATTCACATAAAGGAAGATTGAGTGCAACAACTTATTTCCGTTCCTAATTGAATAGGCAGAACGGTGGCGCATTATAAATGTATACTCACACTTGTTGGTATGTGAGGGGTTTCCCCTGAAGCTCTAGTTCCAACCCGTCTTTGCAGTCCATAGTCTTTTCTCTAAGAATACCGTGAAAGCATTTCGTGAATATTCAGCAATCCGAAGACCGCTGTTTAATTATGAACTAGCGAATGTATAAGCGATAATGTTAACGAACCAGGCATTACAAATGAGGTTCTAGCGTGTTCCTGTAACTCAAGTGCACCATCTCAGGCGACACCTTGAGCCTGAAGCGACTGATACTTTGGTGGAAGACATTGCTAAATCATTCATATATCATACGGGAAATACTCTTTAGCAGAAAAACTACTCTGGGCGGATTCTAGGTACACCCTCTGGCGGTTAGGTTCTTCGGGTGTATGTGCGCTTAACCGGCAAGCTAGGCTTGTAATTTGATACCAATTGTCATGGAACCGATTTATGTCATGTCAGCCGTCTGCCGTGCATGGAAGATGTGTGTTTTGCTAATACTTGACTTCCATACCTGTTAAAAGAAGAATTGATGTAGATTAATTAAAATCTATATCATAGACATATTTATTTCAGTTGATTTGTTATGTACACTGAGCCAAACGAGTACTACACACTGTTCATTAAGAGATAATTGTAGAGGTAACCAACCATTCTTGTGTGTTGAAAGGTCTTCAAAATTGCCTTGTAATAGTTGTGGTATGAAAAGGAGTGACAGAACAAAGTTACATCTCGTCTAAGCGACTCAATTCTGCTTTCTCATTACACGAGTATTTAAAAGAGGCTCTCATTTTTGGCTAAGATAGATACGATATACGAAAAAAAGAGAGAAAATACGAGGGTTGCCTTTTATATTTCGGAATTAGAGAACAAAAACAAATATTGATCATCGAAAATCACTTTATTGTTTTTCAAAATATTCCCCATGAAGATCTATACACTTTTGCATGCGTTTGAACCACTTGTCGAAGCACTTTTGCCACTCTGATTGAGGTATCTCCAACACATGCATTATGAATGCAGCAACCGCTTCTTCAGGTGTCGGAAAACGTTGACCTCTCAGTTTGTTTTTTACGTACGGGAATAAAAAGAATTGGGTGCCAAGTCAGGACTGTACGGCGGATGACCCATCAAATCGATGTTTTGGGTGCTCAAAAATGCAGTTGTCGCAGCCGATGTGTGAGAGCTCGCATTGTCGTGGTGAAGAGTGATCCGTCTTCTGCGGTTGGTTTTCCTGATTTCTTGGAAGATAACTGGCAAACAAATGGTTGTGTACCACTCAGAATTGACTGTTCTGCGTTGTTCTAGTGGTACGGTTGCGACATGTCCAGTTGTTCCGAAAAAACAGGCGACCATTTGCTTGGAAATGCTTCGTGCGCGAACAACTTTTGTTGGATTTGGCTCATCTTGAAACACCCAGACAGTCGACTGCTGTTTACTTTCGGGCTCATACGCGTAAATCCACGATTCATCACCTGTCACGATGTCATAGACGTGTTTCGAAGCACCGCGACCGTATTTTTTGAGCATTTCTTTCGACCAATTGACACGAGCCTTTTTTTGGGCGATTGACAAATTGTGTGGGATCCAACGCGAACAAATTTGTTTGACAGTCTATGCAATATTGAATGTATGCTGGTCCCACTAACGCCTAAGGTTGTCTCAATCTCACGATAGGTCACATGACCATCTTCCAATATCAGTTCGCGCACAGCATCAATGGTTTTCGGAACAACAACTGATTATGGACGACCTTCACGAAATTCATCTTGGAGTGAACCACGACCATGATTGAATTCACTATACCATCGATAAACACTGGTCCTTGATGGAGCTTCATCGCCAAAAATTGAATTAAGTTCATCCATGCACTGTTGCTGAGTTAATCCATGCCGAAAGTTGTAAAAAATAATCGCACGAAAATGTTGACGATTTAATTCCATTTTTGGGCCGAGATGAATCTTTTTAGTTACTGTAAACAACACAAATAGCGCTCGTATGTCAAAACGTTCTGAGTGCATATAACCTCAAAAATGTCCAACTTTACCACAGAGCTGTCAATTGCCGGATTGCAACACTAGGGTTGCCAAATCCCGAAACATAAGAGGCAACCCTCGTACACATCCGTGCCTGGTCAATGCTTAACCACAGTTGTGCATTTTGTATTCGTATCGTTTGATCCAGCTGTTTACCGACAGTTTCAAAAATATATTACAGCCTTGAATAGGTTTTCGCTGATTTCAATAAGTTCTCGATTGCTGCAAGTCGTACAACACTTTTGAATCATCCCCTTGAATCCTTCCGAATACCTTCAAATTATTCATAAAAAAGAATTTAATATAAAAGGCGATGTAAATGCTTCAGACTACACTGTAGACTGTATCAGGTATAGGTTGGCTGCCACCTGGAGATGTGATGGTCCATATTCACACACTTGAGTATCAACAAGAAAACTTAAAAGTGTTGGTGTAGTGTAGTAAGGTAAGTGTATTTATTTAATTCAACATATCTCTTTTTGAATTCAAACGTGTTAACAAATGTTGTAAGGAAAGAAATATTCAACCTTTTCCATTTACCGTTCCCTTTGTGTTGTGTAAAAATTTTAATTGACATTGATATTGTGGTGGTTCCGCCAAACCCCACGGCCCACTTACCTGAAAAAACCCCATAACTGCTACCCAACTTCCTTAAGTTCGCTAATGCAATCACATTAGCACCTTAAATGCTTTACGCATTAAATAGAGCAAATTTATAATCTAAAAGTCCCTGTGAAGAATCCTTACCTTTCATGCATCTCTTCGCATATAAATTCCCTGTAAGAATTCTTTCCTATCTTATCAGGAATCCCACTCTCACCAAGTGCATTTCCCCCTAGACGAATTCCTGAGAACAAAATGATTGTTTTACATACAATGTAACCATCATAACAGGGACAAAAACAAATATACGCATCTTGCGCCTTAAGGCATCAATTAAATTCTACAGCATAAGCAAATGCAAATAGGAATTGATTACCTACCCGTACCAGCGATGCCATAAACCCCATTTCCCAGTAAACAGGCTAAACCCAATTAGAACAATATTCATGATGCATTGCGGCTGTCAGTACAGCTGCTATGTATATTGTAGACAACGATCAGCAACGGTCCTTTTGTCTTACATATTCCTGGATCTGTTAACCATTGACCTTCTCACATAAGCAAACACAAACCCAATTATCATCCAATGAGATTCGGCTTGTTTGCTTAGCCGAACTCACATCTCATGGATACACATTTTCCCTTTCTTTGTTTTAGAATCGTTCCCATGGCTTTGATCCATAAAAGAACCGATGTACACACATACATGTATATCGTGACGGTCTTCTCTATGAGATCTGTTTGGTTACCCCAAAGAGAGACTTGGAATAGGAAAATGCACCCCCGAATTAAGTGAGCCAATTTCACTGGCCGAATTTCTTTTGCTAGCGAATGAATCTCGGTGAGTCTTATTACATCCGCCGACCACCACGGTCGTCCCCGCTCCCGCTCCTGGTCGCGCGCCGAGGACGCGTATATACTGGAATTGTAACAATTGAGTCGGATAAAATTGTTAGCAAAATACTCGATTAAAAGTAATATCTGTAGTGACCGCGGTCCAAATAAAACTGTGTAAAATGTGAAAAGAAACAAGCTATTAAAACAATAAAAAACGGTGATCGCCAATAGACAGTGGGTTTTATTTATTTATTCTCCTGTACTGCAGTTTCCTGGATGTTATCGTGCATCCTTCCGCGTTCGATGGACGTCTGCTGCGGTGGAACTTACGTTTTATGATGGAGGAGGAAGGTGAACCGAGTGCCCACGCCTGGCACAATACAACTCCTCCTCACAATAAATATATATATATATATATATATATATATATATATATATATATATATATATATATATATATAATATATATATATATATATATATATATATATATATATATATATATGTATAATCCATTGTTTAGTGTAGTGTTAAATTAATCGTTGTTTATATACTTTTATTGCAGTGTTAAGTTAATTTGCTAAGTACATTTTTCATTACTTTTCACTTTTGTTTATGTTTGTGCCGTATGGTCTAGTCCCCCATTGAAAACTTTAAGTACTCTTACCAAATCCTTTGTCCCACTCTTCCCCATTATCACCGATCAATTCTTGGATTTCATATATTGATTTCTTATTCTCTTTTTGAACTATATCGACATCAAACAATGGGAAGGCTTTAAAGATTTTTTTCTCTATTATTCAATGTTTAGAACTATTCTCTTGATCTGTCTCCCTTTGTGTCTTGTGTCAAAATCCCCCATTAAAGCTTTAGGTACTCTTACCAAATCCTTTGCCCCACCTTTTTCCCTTCTCGCCGATCAAGATCAGTAATTTAGTACTATTGTTTTGATCTGTCTCTCCTTGTGTCTGGTGTCACAACCCCCCATCGAAAACTCTTAGTACTCTTGTGGGGGTTTGTGGCGGTTCCGCCAAACCCGACTGTCTACTTATCCGAAGAACCCCCATAACTACAACCCAACTGTCATAGTTATCCGCTAATGCAATCCCATTAGCACCAGTATCTAATGTATTTATCTAAAAGCGCCTAGAAGAGAATTCTTACCTTCATTCATTAATTCGAATTCAAAATTACCTACAAGAATTTTGTCCAAACTTCATAAATCCCTAGTCCAATTCGGCACCTTCGGTTGCCAGGCAAAACCCAATCTTTTCATACGCATTTTCCCTAGACGAATACCTGAAAACGAAACAATTTGGTTTACATATTATGTAACTATCACAACAGGGATAATAAACATCGCGTCGCCTATTCCCAGCCTCATCAGGTGTACAATAAATCCCTTTACATACACATTGGCTGGCGACATTTTTCGCCCTACTATAAACAATCCAACACAGCTGCACACAATTGACGCAAACGACGCTGAAACCAAAACCTATAGGATAGGCAAATGCAAATAGGAATTGTGTACTTACCCTTGGCAGCGATGCCATAAACACCAATTCCCTGTGAATATGGTAAAACCAATTAGCACCATATCCACCACAATTACGGTCTATCAATACAGCTGCAATGCACATTATAGACAATGATCTATACGATCTCTTTGTCCTACAATATTTCTGGATCTGCTTCTCATGACCTCTCGGCATGAGCAAACAGAAACCCATTACTAACCAATGAGATACAGCTTGTTTACTTAGCCGAACTCACATCTCATTGATGCACATTATTCCCTTTCTTTGTTTTGAGATTCGTTCTCATGGCCTTGTCCCATGAAAGAACCAATGTTCACACATACATGTGTACCACTACGATCTTCTCTATGAGATCTGGTTATCTACCCCCAAAGAGAGACTTCACATTTCTCTTGAGATAGAAAATGCATCCTCAAATTAAGAGAGCCAGTACCACTGGCCAAATTTCCTTTGGCAGCGAATTCATATCGCAGAGTCGTCTTACACCCATCGACTGAGCAGGTCGTTACCGCTCCCGCTCCCCGGTGCGCGCGGGGACGCAAATATACCCCGAGTCGTGGCTAGTGTTGTGTTAAAGACAGTAGTGGTAATTAACGACCAATTAAACTTAATCCGATTCCTGTAAGTTAGTTAAATACAAAAACGATCATGGTGGAAATAACATGTTAAATACAGTAGTGATAATTAATATTCGACTAAACGTAATTCTAAATCCGTCTCCTGTAATTCATTCAAATACAAAACTATAATTGTGAAATAACCAATTCAATCAAGAAACCAGCAGCAAACTTTTAGGGTTTCTTTTCATTCCTCCTGTGCTTGGTGTTTTCTCCTTTACTTGGTGATCGTTTTTGTGCGTTTCGTTCGGAAGTACTCGAGAGAACATTGTTTAGCAGCGAGTGGGTTGGCGGTAGAACTCACAGGTTTTCTAAACTTACTCAAACAACCGCCCACAATTCCAACCCTAGCCCCCTTTGCAAATCTGCAAACATTTCCATCATCAATGACATTTAATGCACCTAATGCATTACCCAAAATTTCCTGTAAAGAAATCTTATCATTCATGCATTCAATGCATCTTCCTAAATTCCTGAAAAGAATCCTTTACACACCAGCATCATAAATCGGAAAACTTATCGGCGCCCATGTCGGCCAGCGTAATCTGCTGCACGCGTGCACAGCACATTTTCGTGGCTTATCCATGGCCTCGGCAGTTTTTTGTCCAATCGACGAAAGCAGTCTACGCATCTAGCGCCTAGCCGCCATGAATCGAATTCTTCAGCATACAAACAACCAAACAAAGAATTTGACTCTTGCCGCCAGCAAGATACGGTGCACATCACATTGTGTACCGAAATTCGTTTTAGCACCTAGTTTCCTAATTGCGTTGCAGACTATTTACGCAGCTGCACCATGTATCCTATGATGCACTTTGTTCCTTCCTCTTTTCTCAATTTCGTTTTCCCATGAATCTATTAGCACACTTGCTAAGACCAACCCGGAGAGATCCTCTCCAATTCACCACCACAAAGAGAAACTTCATGTTTCTCTAAAAAAAAAAGAAAACTCACCATTAGCTGGGAAAGTATTCACCATGAGTCGTGTTTCAACCACCAGCGAGTGCACATCGCTGAGTCGTTTATCTTCCCCTGTAGGGTGTGCAAGGGAGTGCGACTCGTTGGTGCACGTGTGTCAATTCATAGTCGCGTTTTCATATTTAAAATAACAAAAAATATATAAAACAGAACTGCCTTAAAAGTAAATTAATAAATAAAACGGCGTTTTACAATTTCTGTAACTGTAATTAAATCGACCACTAGTGAATGTAAAATATTTAAAACAGAACTAAGTAATGAAGAACAAAACATTGTGTACCAAATACTTGTGAATTAAACTAAAACAAATTACAAAAGTCATCCCACCATTGTGTTTTACTTTTTTTCCTTTTTTCCTTTTTGTGAACGGTTTGCTGGGTTGCTCAGTGTTGTGTCCAGTGAACTCTTTAGTGAGGTAGTAGTGAACCAATCCCGTGCCGGCACACCTACTTCATACCTCCCACACTCTTACGAAATCCTTTGTCCCACCCTTTCCCTTATCACTGATCAAGATGTGTCGTTTAGTGCTGTTCTCTTGATCGGTCTCCCTTTGTTCCTTGTGTCACAATCCCCCATCGAAAACTCTTAGTACTCTTCATCATCATCATCATCGGCACTACAACCGGAATTCGGTCTTGGCCTTATTTAGCAAGTCTCTCCACCGGTATCTGGTCCTTATCCGAGACTTGTTAAAATGCCCATAATAATTTGTTTTTCCGGACAAGGTTATTAGCCCTGCGATATCTTAGTATTGTGGGGAGGAAGTATTGTGCCAGACATGGGCACTCCGTTCACTTCCATCCCCATCGTCTGCTAAACAGCTCCGGCCCGAATTGTCCATCACGAAAGAAATAAATACCGACAAAAGAGCGAAATGCCGCCACGTTTGTTGTCCACATTAATCGACCGGCACCACCAGAAGTAAATAATTGACACGCACTTTTTATTTATTAGAAAAGGTTCTTATATTTCACAATCATTACCTTTGTTCTATATTATATTATTATTATTATTATATATGTTAGTGTTTTTATATTCCGCGTAAAGTTATTATTAATACAAAATTAATTTTTATAAATTTTATTTAACTACCCACACGACTCCGGGTATTTTCGCGTCCTCGGTTGGATATGACTGTTAACTCGCGCGACGAGGAGCGGGAGCGGGAGCGGGAGCGGGAGCGGCAACGACCATAGTGGTTGGCGGATGGAATTAGACTCTGCGTTGCTCTGCTCGATGCAGAGTCACTTCGCAACTGGGGGTGAGTTTTCTCTAGAGAGAAAGTGTTCCTCTCGTGGTGAAAACGAGGAAAGCGGATCTCACTGGTGAGGTCCTCTGGTGGTGTGCGTGAAGTCGATCGTTGAGATCAGATTGTTTACATATGCGCGATGGCAATGGACCAACGAAGCAGGCAGACGGCAAGGACAAAGGAAGAAACGACCTAATGCATCGTTCGGTAATGATGGCCAGCTGGGTAAATAGCAGCCACTCATTAAATGAAAAATGCATTTAGGGTACCACAAACGATATGGGTTGTTTATGGTTTCGCCAGGAAGCCTATGGAGGAACTGCGTTCTTTGTTTGCACTTGGTGCGAGTTAGCGAAATTGGCGTCAGCGTCGATTGCGCTAATTGAATGCAGTTGCTTGGTATTTTATTGCTGGGAGAAAAAGGTCGCCGGCCAATGTGTACGTTAAGAGATTTATCATACACATGGCGAAGCTTAAAAATAGACAGCGCAATGTTTATGGTCCCTGGTGAAGGTTACATAGTATGTAATCCAAATCCTTTGTTATTAGGAATTCGTTTAGGGGAATTTGTCTGGCAAATTGGTTTGGGATTCCTGATAAGTTAAGCAAGAAATCTTACGGGGAATTGTATGCGAAGGAATGCATGAAGGTAAGTTTACTTTTACAGGGACTTTTAGGTTAAAGATTTGATCTATGCGTGAAGCATTACTGAAGTATGAGATTGGGTGGAAGTTATGGGGGTTTTTCTGGTGAGTGAACCGTGGGGTTTGGCGGAACCGCCACAGTACTCTTACCTAAACCTTTATTCCACACTTTCTCCTTATCTCTGATCAAGATCAGTTGTTTAGTATTATTCTCTTGAGACACTTTATGTCTTGTGTCACAACCAAAGTATTGAAGAGCGTGTGATTCGAACCGGCGCGATATCGGTTAGAATCAGTAAAATATAGAATTAAAGCTCAACGCATCAGACCACTGCCACGGGTATAAATTTGATCACTAAACTCAAGTACACTCAACTGATGTGGAATTGCTATGTTATTGCTATGGTATACGACTCCGACGAATATGCTTTAATTTTTCAAGTTTTCTTTCGGTTTTGTCGTTCTTCGGCATAAGTCGTATGTATATCTATTAGAAACGTCACACCCTTAAAAGCCAAACGGCAAAACCATCTATAGAATTCTTAGCGGAAGACCAACAGAAAATGGACCAGCGGGAAGGTCGCGAAATAGTTGGGAGAACAATCTCGACCTACTTCGAAAAAAAAAACGGCTCAGCTAGCGAAGCGTGGAGAGAGTATAGGCGCAACACGGAATGGTGGCGTAGCCGAGTTAGTGAGGTCATGAAATTCCGAGTTGCTACAGACCAATAAATAGATAGAATAGGTAGTTGGCTCTCCGGAGGTGAACTATTTTCAACCATACTGACTCCAATTGGGGCGTGTGCCAGAAACCAACTTCAGTGTTGTGCATGTTCCACATGTATAAATGAAAGCGTTCGAAGGAAAAAGTGGATCGTGGAAGATAGGGTGAAGTATATCACTGTACTGATCGATCTCCACCTTTGAGTATAGAGGGATACTATAGTCTGTCCTGTCCCTGGGTTCAAGATCGCTGGGAGATAGTAACGTGTGTTGTACTATTTCTCCAATGAATCTGTTGTATCAAAGTAGCTTAGGAAGTAACTGACTGCTGAAATATGCTAAGATTCATAATTTTATGTCATTCGAGTAGAGATTCACGTAAAGTACTCAAATTAATAGTCAACACAATTCTAATCGAATCTCCTTTTAAAAAATGAGTTTCGTTGGACGGCAATCTGTGGACAAAGCCTGGCATTCCTCTTTCGTTTGCCACTTGTCTAATACAAAATCCATTTTTTTTAGAGATCCTTTGTTATTCAATAGACATTTATTTATACTTTGGTTAATTTATTGTATCTTAGATCGTAAATGCCTGATCAGTGATCATCACTTTGGCTTTTTAGTAATATATCACGAATGATATTACTCTGGTCCTGATTCAGGTAAGCAGAACTTAATGAATAACGATGCCAAAAAATATGATCGTATGTTTTAACAGCATTCTTATTTATCCATGAATAGCACCGGGTTCCGTGCAGGACATTTTTTTCAAGTAACATAATTCATATAATTCATTATAACCGATGTTTCCCGAAAATTTTCCTTTTAAATGTCTGTCTGGTATGTATGGTTTTAATGCGCTTGTGGTTCCGTTTGATGACTTAATTAATTTATCATCAATAGAGTTCACATTAAAAAATTCCGAGCATGGCGGCGCTTGGCCTCAGGGGATCAATATATTTGGCTGGGTGGCTCTAATATGCAGTTCTTTTGAGAGTAACGTTTGATAATGCCGCTTGTTTTGCTTTTATAAAAAATAATTGTTGGAAGACACAAAGTCTGGAAAATACGGTTGTATACCCCGCTGGACGAAATAAGCAATTTACTGTCTGATCTTCCGACGTAGCTCTTCGACAATCGACCAAAAATTACATTCATTTTTTTGACAATTGAGTTTGGAGTTTATTTTTTAGCTTTTTGTTGCGATGGTAACATATATCCTATTTCGAAAAGAATTATGTGGACTTATAATCCAGGCGCTCATTTCTGAACTTATATCTATATCGAAAATATTCTTATATACGCAGTCTCTTTTACAACAGGCTCATGTATTCCCCACAGCTGTTTTATTTTAATACTAGTTGTAATATTAAATACCAGAGCAGAGAATGGTATGCATTGATCAAATGGATGAGGGAACTATCAACACGAGTTTCAAATGCACCGCGTACCTAACTATCCCACATATTTAATGTTGGATTGGTTTAACATTCTTCTACGGGGTAAATCAATTAGTACGACCCTGAAGGAACTTATTTCAACCACAAACTCCCCCACCACGTTTTTTCTTTAGGCTTTCTCGTTTTCGGACATTTTCTCTCTCTTTCACCCTCTATCCTGGACCAATTTCAAGTGAAGACTCCCATATCTTTGAAAACGTCCCGGCAGACCTAGCTATTATTTTTAAACAATGATCCCACTGCATTGCGCGCTCTAATAGCTACACATTTTATACCTTGCTAACCTCCTACAGATAGACTAGGATCTTTCCACGAAGCCTCCACGGGAAGTGATCTTTTGATATAAAAAGAGCGCGTCGAGAATGGAATCACCAATTACTCGCGATCAAATGAAGATCATCTAATCGTGGAGGATTGTGGATGATCCAGTAGCACAGCCTCGCGATTCTTGACAATCTGGTCGGTTTATCTCACAGATTCCGCCTTGTGATTATCTTTATTATAATTGTGCATTTATTGTCGTGATGCAATTCTAGACCTCAGGTAAGATCATCTACGAGATCACTAAGCCCAAGAGCCAGCAGATGTGGTGACAATCCAAAAACAAGTAGACACTAGTGATAGCAATATCTGGATATACGAAGATTAAAAGAAAAAGCAAGAAAAAAGGAATAATCTCGGAGCTAGCCGCTGAGTAGAGGATACGTGGGGTGTCTTCCACCGAATCACATCAGATCGCTTTGGGTACACATTTATCTCGTGTGTGTATATATGTGCGAGGTGATCGGTTCACATGATGATCATGCTGATCATCCCGCTACATAGCATGGCGGTAAATGCAAGCGACAAGTGGCTAGTGGCCAGTGACTAGCAGTCACCGATCATAAAATATTCAGGCAATTCCTTATTTGCTAAGGCTTCAGGAATAACGATGTCAGGTTGATATCGGCATCTCCTTTGCTTGTAGCCGTTTTGCAATTGGATCGCATCTTTTGATCGCTGCCGACAATTGAAATGAATAATTTTACAATGTTCGGCTGCCATTTTTGCGAGGAACACATGAATCACAAGATCACTTGGTTATGAAGGAAATGTGGTCAAATGGGAGGGGCATGGTAGAGGTACTTGAAGTATAGAGCTTCTGGTTACGGTGGAGCAAGAGGATCGTTAAGGACCTCCAAAGGCATGGTCCTATTGACTTGTTGGAGAGTAGGACAATAGTTAAAGTCTATGACGAACCTTCTGACATACGAAGCCCGCTAATTGCTTCTTCCCTAGAACAGATTAAGTCAGATTATAGAGGAACTGCATTGTTAGGGTTTGTGAGAAAGACTTCTGGAGCACGAGAGTTGTGTAATAGGATGGAGTTAAGGATTACGAATAACGTCCCAGGAATAGTATAGATTCTAGTAACTGGATAAGTTTGTCAGCCTTCTAATGTGCAAAGGCAGTCTAATTGGTTTTAAGACGACATACACACCTAGAAACGCGTGAAAAGGCAATATTTGTGAGTTTTTCGGGGGAGACCAACGATTTAGTAGATTTGCGTTTTATTAATAAAGTTGTACGCTCTTTTTAATTTCTATTGATGTCTTATATGGAGTATCGTAAAAATGGTAGTTGACGTTGATCCGTAAAATAAAAAACAAAAATAGAACAAATAGAATGTTGATATGCCAACCTGTTTAGTATTTGTCGTGGTACATTTTGAAAATATCGATATTTGAAAATATGACAGGCATTTGAGCACAATCTAGTGAGTTCCAGTCAAAAATTTGATGTTGTAAAACCGGCCCATAACCGGTCCGTATTACATGCAAAAAACGGTCACTCCCAGATGGTTAGTTGTTGGGACCACATCACGTAATAATCGGATTCACTTAACGTGAGGTTTCCAGTGTTTGTGCTCAATGCACACGACGAATAATTTGTGGGGAAACTACAACCCCTACAATGGCACCCGTAAAATAAGCAAATACGAGGAAACTATACCAATAAGATATACAAAAATATCTTTGGTATAGTTGACCACGATTCGAAACAAACTTGTCTAAATACATCATCATCATCGGCACTACAACCGGGAACCGGTCTTGGCTTATTTAGCAAGTCCTGAGGCTTGTTAAATTTTCCATAATGATTTGTTTTTTTTTCCAGGCAAGGTCATTAGTCTTGCGCCAGAGGCTCCCCGACGTCTAAATACAAGTAGCTTTATATTGTGATATAAATACGCCTAGTATTAAACAAATGTCGATGATCAATCAAGAATAGCAAGGTGAATATTCAACCCAAATCACGAGAAAACAAAAAATGCGCTGCGATGCAAGCATCTTAAATTATGTTTAGAATACATATGTAGAGAGTAATTTCTTCTCACACAATGATGAGATGATGCCTAAGGCCAATACAAACCTCAGGTTTGTAAAAGGTGGTCTAAAGAATTCTCCACTATGTGTCGTGATTGTAGACTAAATCAATTTGTGTATTTATCCATCGCCATACATGGACGATAACAGAGTATGAATAAAACCGTCAACAAAGACGTTCGCATAATTAGATAAAAATCATAGAGTATATCATAAAACATCGAGCAAGACTTTGATTCTAAAATCGTGATTGTAGACTAAATCGATTTGTATAATTATCCATCCTCCTATATGGATGATAATAGAGTCTAAATAAAACGATCAACAAAGACGTTCGCATAATTAGATAAAAATCATAAGGTAGATCGTAAAACATCGAGCGAAACTCTAATTTTAAAATGATGGTCAGGTTCTTAAAGATGATTAATCGTCAACGAAGACGTTAAAATATCTTTTGTGAAATTGTGTGTGCGAGAACTGTGTTGGTTTCGTCACGCTATAAATTTTGTTTTAAATTAAAATGTGGCAACATGAAAAAGTCTTCCTTGGCGGTTTATTTATTTATTCAGTGGGGCTACAGCCCCATTTATTTATTACGTTTAAGCAAGCTTACAAAAAGATTCTTACGGGCTAACTTACTAATTAACTTAATTAATCAGTTAATAACTTAACAACGATAGTGAGAGGTGGGACGGAAGATGAAAAGAAGTTAGAAAGAGACATTTAGAAGGCGGGGTTCTAGAGTGCGGGTGCTAACATTAGAGTCATAAAATGGTACAGTTGGAGTTAAGACTTCGTCAGAACCGTGAGGAGGGTTGCGGGTGGGATGTGTAGAGCGGGAAGGGATTACGTATGTCGCGGCGATTTGTGGTGAATAGAGTTGAGTTGAGAAAATTGGCGCAGTCGAACGATACAGAGAAAAGTCGATGAATGAATGCAATGTCGGACAGGATTCTGTGTTCTTCCAATGTTTTCGGGTTAATTAATTTGAGACAGTTAACTAAATTGAAACTCAGTACACGGAGAGCGAAACGTAAGAAATGACATTTTAATGCTCTCGATTCGGTGTATATGAATCTCTGGGGAGGAAGTATGTACCAGACACGGGCACTAGATTCACTTCCTCCTCCATCATAAATTAATTATTCCGACGAGCACTACACGATTCCGCCGAAGCAATGGAAACACCAACACAGGAAGTAGGCCGAGAGAAATAAAACACTAGTGTTGGTTGGTGATCAACTCCTCGAAGATATAGTGGTTAGTATACCTGCCTGTCACGCGGGGGACCGGGGTTCAATTCCCCGTCGGGGAGCCTCTGGCGCAAGACTTAATGACCTTGCCCGGAAAAAACAAATCATTATGGAAAATTTAACAAGCCTCAGGACTTGCTAAATAAGGCCAAGACCGGTTCCCGGTTGTAGTGCCGATGATGATGATGTTGGTTGGTGATCACCACTTTAAATTAATTTTATTGTTCGTTTCTTATCAATATACACAGTTTTGTTTGGACCGCGGTCACTAGAGAAATCGGTGTTCATTTATTTAGTCGGGAAATTTGCACATTAAAGATTAACAATACGACAAAGTTGATTGGTGTGAACTGGACCGCGATGGGAATATTCGGTGGCTGTGACACTTTTGGGCCAACGTACTCAACACTACAACCACCACTCCGGGGTGTTTTAATTCGCGACTCGACTATATTCGCGTCACCGTGCGCATTAGTGAGCGGAAGTCGGCATGACCGTGGTGGTCAGCGGATGGAATTTGACTCCCCAAGGATAGAACTCTGACGTGAGTTCCATCCTAGGTTAGGGTTAAGAACAAAAGAAGAAAGAGAAAAACTTTTCTCTTAAGGGTGCGGTCGCCGAAGAAATGCACTCTTTCAGTGCAGTGGTGTGTGTGCGCGATCGAACAGATCGACGTTATTTACACGGGATCGAAGGCAGTCGAACAACGAAACAGGCAGGCGCCAAAGACAAAGGAGATTCGTGATCTATGTCTATGCGGTGCGACGTCGCTATGTTAGATTTTGGCCGAATGTTATGGGGTTTATATACCTGACTCTGGCATATTCGGGGTGTAGACGGACAAAGAAAATGTAGATAAATCGGGTGACATAGGGGTTGCAGAATACTTTAGACCACCTTTTACAAAGCCGAGGGTTGTATTGGCCTTAAGCATCATCTCGTTATTGAAAGCCACTCTCAGATCGGTTGTAACCATGTCGACCTCCTTGCCACTCTCTTGGGCTTACAATGATATAAGTCCGAGGAGTCGGTTTTTGTTGACCTGAATGGAAGGAATCCGTGTTGTCCAGGAAAAAAGAGAATATATATATATACATATATATATAGATATATAACTATACGCTCATCGATAGTATAGTGGTTAGTATACCCGCCTGTAATGCGGGAGAACGGGGTTCGATTCCCCGTCGAGAGCCTCTGGCGTAAGACTAATGACCTTGCGCGGAAAAAACAAATCATTATGGAAAATTTAATAAGCCTCCGGACTTGCTAAATAAGGCCAAGACCGGTTCCCGGTTGTAGTGCCGATGATGATGATGATATAACTATACAGAAAAATTTAAAAAATCTTGGATGTATGGGCGAGGTTAGCAATATAGTAATACTACACAGGGTAAACGATCCAGGGATTTTTAATTAAAACAAGCGTTTTTTTTTTTTTGCAAACGTATATTTATTCCTCAACATAGTTATATTCGAGGGTGATACACTTTATATAGCGATTTTCCAATATTTCGATACCCTTTCTGTAGTACGAAACGTGCAAGCCTTCAAAATACGCCTCGGTTTCCGTGATGACTTCCCCATTCGATCTGAATCTATTTCCCTGGAATCACCACTTGAAGTTTTTAATAGTTGCTGGTAATTGATCCAATCTGGCCATCGCTTTCAAGGATGTGTGTGATGGTGCATTATCGTGATGGTGTAGTGTATGCATTAAAACAGAAACGCATTTTCTATAATGGAATCACAAATCAAAATCCACGATCATGAAACAAAATATGGGACATTATTATTATTATTTATTGGCCTGTAGGAACCCGGAAGTTCATGACCTCACCGACTCGGCTTCGCCATCCTTCCCTGTCCTGGGCACTCTCCTTCCACGCTTCACCATTCGATCCGATCTCCTCAAGGTCAAACCTAACATTGTCCTCCCATCTCCGTCGCGGCCGTCCTACCGGTCTCTTTCCCGTTGGTCTACCGTCAAGAATTCTATGCACGGTCCTATCGTCCCCCATTCGCGCCACGTGTCCGGCCCATCTTAATCTTCGCGACTTGATTACTCTCACTATTGTAGGTTTGCGATATAGTTCTTCCAATTCGTGGTTATGGAGTCTCCTCCATTGTCCTGCCTCCTCGTCATATTTACCTCCAAAGATGCCTCTCAAAACTTTATTCTCGAATAGACGGAATTTGTTTTCTTCCCGTTTTGTGAGAGGCCATGTTTCGCATCCATATAGAACAATTGGCATGATTATGGTTCTATAGACACGGAGCTTTATGTTACGTGATAGCAGTCTGGATTTCAGCAGTTTACTGACTGCGTGCCAACTCGCGTTGCCGGAATGCAGTCTCTTGTTAATTTCCTTCGACATTTCGTTACTGGCCGTCAGTATCGTTCCCAGATATTTAAATTCTTTAACTTTTTCAAAGATCTTACCTCTGACGTTTATATGTGTTCTCTGAGGCCCACCTGCTCTCGCCGTAATCATGTATTTTGTTTTGTCTTCATTTATTTCTAGGCCCACCTCTTCTGCCGCTTGCATGATGATTTCACAGTTTTTACTAACAGAAAATATGGGACAGCACAGGCCAAAGCACTGACACCATGAGGAGTCAGACAAAAAGTATAACATGATAATACTCAATTGCCCAGGTGTTCCGAAAGGTGTATGGCACACGATATCGCGGTGAATGATACTCACAAAAAATGTTACATAACAATACTCGTTGCCCAGGTGTTCCAATAGATGTGTGTTATCATGCATGGTACTCACCTATTAACTTGTCATCTGAGAAGTGACCCATTGTGGATTTGTGCAATGGCTATTTGAAATTAGGAACATGGTTTTCAGGTCATGATTGGACGACCGGAATATGATGGCATGTGACCAACTTACTGTCCATATCCATCGGAAATGTTGATGGGAGAAATAATATTTAAGAAGCGATTTTTGAAATAATAAAGCTGACTACAATCAAACTTGCGTCACATTATTCTTTTTGGCAGATATTTTTGGCATTCGTGCCCTGCCTTACGAATATACTCCGACTTTCTGGTAGAAAGCTATGGCATTCATGCCCTGCCATATAGTCAAGCGAAAATCTCTCCTTTAGGACCCTCAAACCCTGATAGCACTGTTCAAGGGAGTTCAACATTGCATTGACCTGTACTAATTTGAAAAATACGCTTCAGCTTTTACATCCGATTTTTGCATTATCCTGCTTGGTGACGCACGAATCCTTTACAAGGCGACTCTCCTCGCATCCTACCCTACAATGGTACAGAACTTTCTTCTACACCGTATGAAGGCGTTTTTTCTTTATTTCGTCCTTCAGTTTGTTCAATAACGCTGCGTGATACTCTCTTGTGACTGTTCTTTCGTTCTGCTGGTAATCGATAAGGATTTTGCCATGCGCATCCCAAAAAACGGAGGACATAACCTTCCCCGCCGACCGTTGGCCGCTTTGGTCGGCTTTCGTGGCTTTCCGGGCACTCTGAAGACCGCCTATTAGAAAAGGCCGATCGATTACGCCTCAATAGCGCCGAATCGGCCGTTGAATCATCTACCCTTTTCGGCTGGCGGTCAGCAAACACGGCACCTATCCCGCCGATAGCTTTTTCATCTCCAAAAAATCATGCAAAATATATCCCGCTCGACCTTCTAAGATGCCCACGGCCTCAACTAACTCGCGCAACTTTACTTTAGGTCCATTCAAAACAATTCGGTGCGTTTGCTTTACGATTTCCGCATTCGTAGCTTCTTCTGACCTTCCGGAGCAACATGCGTTTTCGATGCTTGTACGACCCATTTTAAATACACTAAATCACCGATAAACGGTTGTACTCGAAGGAGCAGATGTAGGATAACATTTCCGCAACCATTACAATGATTGTTCAGAAGTTTTTCCCATCAAAAAACAATGTTTGATCAAAATGCGGTATTCTTGTTCTTCCATTTGTTTTTTGCGAAGGCGAAAGTAGCGTCACTCAAACGAATGTAGCTTGTAAACGAATGGACGAAATGGCACGAAACTTCATACATAAACTAGTGACAGATGAGCCTCTCAAAATAATCATGTTCATTTACTAGTGGCGCCACCTATTGAAAAATCGCTGCATACATAATAGGTGTGGAAGTATTTATTTATTTATTATTTATTACAATGTAAGTAAATGACATAGTAACTTAAATCTAGTAACACTAGCAACTAAGGCTTTCGGCTAGAGGTGTGGAAATAGAAACTCGGCTTTTTTGCCAAACTCAACTTTGTTGGAAAAGATCATCATCATCATCGGCACTACAACCGGGAACCGGTCTTAGCCTTATTTAGAAAGTCTTGAGGCTTGTTAAATTTTCCATAATGATTTGTTTTTTCCGGGCAAGGTCATTAGTCTTGCGCCAGAGGCTCTCCGACAGGGAATCGAACCCCGGTCTCCCGCGTGACAGGCGGGTATACTAACCACTATACTATCGAGGAGCGTATAGTTATATATCTAGGAGGAAAAGAAACTTATACAAAGATTGATGGATATTGCTTTATGAGAAACTCCTAACTTTTTTGCAAGCTCTTCTTGAGTTTGACATAGATTGGTAGTAGTTCGTGATAGTGCATTTCCAATTGTTGAAGAATTCACCTGAGGCTAGGGATAGATAGAAAATCTTCGAAGGGGGAACTGAAGGATTAGATTAGCACTTGTTAAAGATAATGGCAGGAATACCATCAGAAGGCGGCATGAATCCGCCGTTTAGTTGGAGTAATTTGTTTCCAGTAGAGCGCGAATCATTAGAATTGGGTAAAAGTGGGTCGAGGAATAAGTGAGGTAAATAATCGAAATAAGAAAGTCGAGAACAAAGGAGCCGTTGGTGAAAGATTGTTTGAAATGAGTGGCAAAGAGGTTAGCGATAGTAAGTGAATCAATTGAGGTTTCCGATTAATAGGTAAGCGTAGTGAAATAACAATGGGATCGTTAAGTGAAGTTAGATTATCTTTGAATCGTTGTTTGTAATTGACGAATTGAAAAGGGCTTTCGGGTCTTCTGTTAAGTTGGTTTGCGCATCGTTATTAGGTAGTTTTGGTAGAGCGTATTATACAGTTCAGTAAACTGAGGATAACATCCCACAATATTAGTATTATCATTAACCGCACTCCTTGGAAGGAGAGTGGTCCACATATTGCTCCCTTCATTGCCTAAGGAAGATCTCTTGTGATTCTACTAAGGGGGTTGACGACAATAAGGAACGTAGCCACCTTTTTCTAAAATAGGTGAAAGAAATTCCGCGACTAATGAAATAGTGTATTCTCCCAAAAAAAAAAAGAAACAGGATTCTTCACCAATTCAATGTGCTAATGACTTTGTTTTTTAATTTTACATTGTGTGTGTGTATGTGGAGGAGCGGGGTGTTTCATATATTGTTGACAGTACAAGTTTCAAGAAAAATGTGTGTGAATACCAGGTATATAACCCCCCGTAACTAAATTTAAGGAAAAAGACTGTGGTGGTGTTTAGCTATAGCACCAAGCACGGGTGCGGATTCAGCTAACACCCGCTGACTGTCTAAGTCCGATGAAACAACTGTCTCAAAAGCAAGCCAAACGAATGTAAGAAATGAAACGCCGTAGATTGGAATTCGATGTAAATTGTTTATTTCTTGTTTATGGTGTATAGTATAAAAATATTTTGTCTTATTTATTCACTGAGTTACAAGTTCTCACATTCACGGTAATCTATCTTATAATCATTGTTCATATGCACTCCGCCAAAGTTGAGTTGGTTAACAATGTATTAAACTGTTTATTAAGTTTTCGGCACTCGCGATAATGAATTTTATAATAATGCACTCCGCGGTGGTTACTATCTGACTCCTTATTATTTTTAAACTTGATAAAAAACGAAAGACAGAGACTCGACTGGGTCAACGAAGCAGTGAAGACATCACAGATCTCTTATTAGTGGCTTTTGTTGTTACATTAAAAAAAACATATAAATTATCGAACGGCTTCATTGGATTCAATCTGAATAACTACTTGTTTTTGTTATCTAATTGCCCAGCATCTTTTAAAAGCCACAAAGTACTACATCACACTAACTTCTTCAAAGGAAAACACTCGACTGACTTTTCTTCACTGCCGACAGAAAGACACCGCAAAGAAAACCGTAAAAGGGGAGGAGCTGCACGATTAACTCGAGGCAGTCAATCGTGATTGGACCGGGGAATAGGCATACATCTCGCATGTATGTGTATGCATCGCATACGATCGTCCGGTGATCGAGGATGGATGCCAGCGTCGCAACTGCATCTCCAGCGTATACAAACAATACATGGCCTGCGGCTGTGTACACAATTGATTGTGTAATACTTGCCGGCATCCGAACCATCTGCGGTAATAGCAACACGAGCCGAAGATCTGGTCACCCTAGGAGAAGCCATAAATCAACATTTGGGTTGATGGGTGTGAAATTTCCCAGGTCCGCCGACGGTTGACGGCCGTTAATAGGGAATTGGATATACCATAAACAATCTGTGGTGCAAATGCTATGTTTTGGTATTGCAACGAATATAGGGTGCAGCAATTGCCAGATGTTAAAAGTAAACACTTGATGGCTGCATCCAATTCGTTGCTTGTTTGCGGTCCCTGATCGGTAGAGACCGATAATAGGAAACCAGCTATTGCTGGTAATTAGTGAAATGTTTGCTTTGCATCAGCCGAAACATTGTCGGCGATGGCAAACTGATGGGACCTGGTGGCCGCAAACTAGGGGTGCCATGGACAAACAAAAAAAACCAGTAACCTAGGAACTCTGTATTGATTTTGTTTCCATGGCATAAGGCAATGGGAACGAGATGCACTGGGTGCAATGCATGCCCGAGGATGAAATTTTCGATGCCACGGCTAGATGATAATCTTTGCTGTGGACTTAATGTTTTCAAGTATGGTGGTGGAGAAAAAGGGGTTTGGAGAAAACCCCCAAAGAAAGGTAAGCTGCCTAAAAGATATTCATGTCAGTTATCCTATTGGGTAACTGAATTAATTCCAGCAATTTGGCTGGCGGTAAATGCCGTAGCAAGGCTACGTAACCTTGCTGAAGGTTCGACTTCGAGGTAAGTCGCATCGCTTGGAATAGTGGGGATCGAGCGATGTATGGCTCTTCGGGCCCTGAAAAGCCCCACAAGACTATACTCAAAGTTTAAAACGTCAATTTCAACGAAAAGTAACGGTTAAGAATATAAAGACAATTCTGTGGCATGGATGACGTTAAATGGGGTATTACCAAGTAAGGTCTAAGTTAGTTTCGAAACGAAGTAGATAATTGAGAGTTATGAATAATATTTTGAATCACAAGAGAGAGCTAATAAGTTCTTCCTAAATATAAGTTAAGTCAATTTATAGAGAAAGGGCATATGTAAAAAAAAAGTACAATGTGATTAAAATGAATCAAGAACCTACTAAGAGAGAAGGTGCGCCTATCATTTTTAGTCCAAGTGGGAGGTTATCAGGTTACAGAGGGAAAAAGTGAATAAGATTTAAGAAGAACCACCTGAACGGTTTGAAGTTCACTAAGAATTGTTCGCCAACCAAACAGAAATAAAAGGTGAAAGAGAAACAAACGCTGTAAGTCCGAGAGGAAGGAAAACACATTAAAATACTCGTACATTAAAACACACTAGATTGTTGATGGTGGTTGTTTTTATTGTTTTTTTTTAATGTTCACTTATTTTAATATTGCGAAAAAAGGAACAGGTGAACGTTTAATACAGTTGATAAATTTAGATGATTTAAGGATTGAACTTGCGACGCGGTTTGTTGCACATTATTTGTTTTTATTCGATTTATTCGACAGCGAATACTTTTTGTTATAGATTGTTCGGAGGTCTTTTACATTGAATCACAAACTCGACGGCGTAAGGAACACGCCACGCAGGGGTGCAGACTCCGGTGCACACCCTACGAGGGATAATAAGAATCAAAGTACTTAATGTGCGCGCACTGAAGGACGAAAAACGACTCACCGAGGAAAGAACTCCGACCTGTATTCAATCCTCAGGTAAGGGTGAGAATCGGAGGAGAAAGAGAATATGTTCTCTTTAGGGTGTGGCCACCAAGGAAATGCCATCTTTCCTTACTGGCAGTGGCCATGGACGGCGATCTCTGTATGCAGTGGTATGTATGTGTGATCGTACAGATCAGAGTGTTTATCGATGCATTTCAGCAAAGGATAAACGAAACCTACAACGAGGGAAAAGGAACAAAGGGAGAAGCGACCTAAGGCATCGGTCTGTAATGAGGGTCAGCTAAATAAATAAGCTGCAACTCATTAGGTGTGAAATGCATTTGGGATACTTCAACCAATTTGGATTGTTTATCGTATCACCAGATGGCCTGTGGAAGAACAGAATTCTTTTGTTTGCACATGATGCGTGCTGAAGAATTTGGTTTTGGCGGCTATTGCGCTAATTGTCTGCAGGTGCGTTAGTAAGCTGCTGGGAGTTGCTTTGTCGTTGGACAAAGAGTCGCCAGCCAATGTGTATGTGGCGAACATTGTTATACACATGGTGAGACTGGGAATAGGTGACGCAAAGATAATCATCACTGATTATGATGGTTAGATGGTACGGTAACCGAATTGTTTTCTTTCAGGCATAATGCTTGACCCTTAAGGAATTCTTCTAGGAAAATGCATATGAATTATGGATGCTTGAGAATTCCTTTAGGAAAATTTTATTGGTGCATTGATGCATGGAGAATGCCCTTGAGAAAGGAAATATTTCAGGTATGCGTGGTGATTTAAGTGCAGGTGCAAATGCCATTGCATCAGCAAAGAACAATGGGGTTATGGGAGCTTCCGGACTGGAAGCTTTTAGGTAATTTGGGACGGTGAGTAGTGGCGTTTATGGGAACCGCCACAGGTTTCTAATAGTTTTTTTTTTCCCTGTAACAGTTTATAGAAGAGAATGTTGGTTAAAGTTTAGGATTGAAATTCTGTTGTGGGAAATGTAGAATCGATTTTTTCCATGCTGTAAATAATGTAGGTAATTGTGACTTACGAAGGACACTCAGTCGCACAAAGGACATCAATTTAGTCCTTCTCAGATGTGTGTTAAAACAGCTCATAAAGACGGTAAATATATATAGTTTATGCAATATAATCTAAGGCGCGAACCCTTACTAAGAGATTCCAAGTATTCCTTAAGTCAGCTATTAGGGAGGTAGATGGTTGAGACTAACGAAATCGAAGAGGCATCTAATGGATTCTTTTCGTATGTACGCGGGGGACTGAAAAGTTTCCGACCTCAACGTGAAGATAGCAGCACTCATCAATAAATGCTAGTGAATGTAGTTGTGCATCTTTTGACAGATACTCACCAACATTTCAGCCATTTTGGACGCGTAGTGTTTATTTGATCGTCGTATAAGGGAGTCGATGTGGGTGTTTTTGTTAAATTGGACAAAATTGAGTATCGAGCTGCCATCAAATTTTTGTTTTTGAAAGGCAATACGCCTACGCAAATCAAATATGAGTTGGACTCTGCACCATCATTTAACACTGTGAAATATTGGGTAGCTGAACTTAAATGTGGCCATGGGAGCTTGGGAGACGACGAACGTTCGGAACGTCCAAAAACTGCACCAACTGACGATAACATCACTAAAGTTCACCAAATGGTGCTAGACAACCGCCGAATTAAAGTGAGAGAGACAGCAGAGGCTATGAAAATGCCCAAAGAACGTGTTTGTCACATATTAAATCAAGTTTTGGGGATGAGAAAGCTGTCCGCACGTTGGGTGCCGCATTTGCTCACGTTAGACCAAAAACGTGTTCGAATGAATATTTCCAACGCTCTGTTGGTACAATAAATCCGAGTCTTGGCGCCGATTAATTACTGTCGATGAAACTTGGATACACCATTATATGCCCGAAACAAAAATACAGTCAAAACAGTGGACTGCGAAGGGGGAATCGGGTCCAAAAAATCAAAAACTGTTTCTCGGCTGGGAAAGTGATGGCGATTGTTTTTGGGATAGTCATGGAGTTACCATGAACTTTGGGGGAGTAAGTCCTGGGGCGAGAATGCGGGGCGTAGACGAGAAATGGACACGCCTTAAGAAGACTGTCATTAGTACTGCCAACTCCACCTCGGTAGTAGTCGTAGAGATCGGAGCGACTGGTTTGATGATGAGCGATGGGAAGTGCACTTCAGTGAATTGCTAAATGGTCAGCTTACGGTAGAATTGGAGACTCCACTAATGCAAGATCACCCTCAAATGCTGCCGCCAACAAGCATTGAGGAAACATTAAAAGCCATAAGACAGCGCAAATCAAATAAAGCTCCCGGAGCTGATGACATACCAGCTGCCTTGTTCAAACAAGGAGCGACAGCGTTACATCACGCAGTTCATGAGATCGTGGTGAACGTATGGGAGCAAGAGGATATGCCGGAAGATTGGCGTCGTGGTATAATTTGCCCCATACATAAGAAGGGAAATACCGCACTGTGCAGCAACTATAGGGGTATAACATTGCTGAGTACCGCCTATAAGATACTCTCCACTATGCTACAAGATGGGATAGCCCCATTCGCTAAAGTCATCATTGGTCGATATCAATGTGGCTTCATCCCAGGCAAATCAGCGATTGATCAGATATTCGGCCTTAGGCAGGCGATGGAAAAATGTCAGGAATTTAAGATTCCATTATATCATATATTTATAGACCAGGGTAGAACTATATATGAGAGAGTTCGGCATTCCAAATAAATTAATATGACTTCGTAGGTTGGCCATGACCAACGTAACTGGTCAAGTAAAACTAGCGGGATTGCTGTCCAAACCAATAAACATCTTTAATGGACTCCGACAAGGGGACGGTCTAGCCTGCCTCTTCTTTTACCTACCGTCCGAGAAAGCGGTCCGTGACCCTGGCGTTACAAATAGGTGGAATCTTACCACCAAGTTCAGCCAGATACTTGCCTACGCAGATGGCATCGACATCATCGGTAGAACCGAATCGGCTGTACAGGAATCCTTCACCCAGATCGAGCAGGCGGCACGAAAACTGGGGCTGCACATTAATGAGGGAAAAACTAGGTACATGGTGGCAATTTCTGCGAAGAGAAGACCTAACGTTGGTCAAACTATCAGGGTAGTGGAGCACGAATTTGAAATAATGCAATCCTTTAACTACCTTGAGCCAATAGTATCAGCCGATAACAATATGGAAGAAGAAATACGCGAACGGGAGATCAAATCGAACAAAGCCTACTATGGTCTATCAAAGCTCTTTAAATCTTGAAATTTATCCAGAACATCCAAGCTAGCACTGTAGAAGACCATGGTCTTACCAGTACTCATGTATGCATCCGAGATCTGGGTGCTCAAAAAAAGGCACTCTGAACTCTTGGCCGCGTTCGAGAGGAAGGTCTTAAGGAGAATCGTTGGCTCCGTATGTGGGGGAGGACGATTCCGGAGACTCTACAACCATGAGTTGTACGCGATCTACCTTGAAGCTAATGTTGTAAGAAAAATCAATCTAGGGGCACCTAGCTCGAATGAGCGAAGAGGAGCCTGCCCGGAAAGTCCTTTGTGGCAGGATATATGGATGGAGACAGCGCGGCAGACCTTGTCTGCGATGGAGGGATGGCGTAGACCATGACGCCCAGAGCCTGGGGGCGCCAAACTGGATGACATCGGCTCGAAATCGGGACCGTTCGAGAGATTAATTAAATAAGGCCAACGCCGGATCTCGGTTGTAGTACCGATGATGATGATGATGAAGTTATCATAATCGATTATCTTCAAAAAAGAAAAAACATTACCGGAACATACTACGCATCATTACTTGACCAACTGATACGGAAATTGTGGAAAAACGGCCACATTTGCAGAAAAATAAAATCCTGTCTCACCAAGACAACGCGCCGACTCACACCTCGGTGGTTGCGATGGCGAAAATCCACGAAATACGGGTTGAATTGCTTGACCATCCGCCTTACTCACCAGATCTAGCCCCAAGCGACATCTTTTTGTTTCCTAATCTAAAAATTGCGCTCGGAGGGCTGAGATTTTCCTGAAATGAGGAGGCAATCACCTTCGTGAGCAGTTATTTTGCAGAGAAAAACGCCGAGTACTATTTGGACGGGTTAGAGAGATGGGAGCATCGTTGGGAGTAGTATGTAGAGTTACAAGGAGACTATGTAGAAAAATAAAAACAAATTTTAAGAAAAAGTGGCTTGTATCTTTGTTACGTCAGGAAATGTTCAGCCACCACTCGCATACCTCGAAATCTCCTTCTCTTGCTCTATGGACTTCGGTCGACCACACTGTGCTTTCGCCTTTAAAAATCATTCAATATGCCTTTTGCAAAAATTTGTTTGTTCTAAATCAAGTGACGGAATCACAACCTAAACCACCATTCGCTAAACGAATCTCGTTGATAACCAGTAAAATTCCGACAAGTCGCTCAAAATACATTCGATTATTTTGCTTCCGTATCATATGCGAGGATTGATAGACTCCCATCACTCTCCAGAGAACTGTCAAATATGATTCATAGAATTGAATCGTTGTCACCTCACATCACCAGTAGAGTCCGCTTAATCGACGATTACCATCGAATGGAGGAATAACCTGCACTACAACCCAAACTTGGTCATCGCGAGTGTTGTTTACACGTCATTAAGCAGCGACGTGGCCATTTTTAGGGCTGCCAATATGCCGGAATGGCACAGCGTTCAGTCTGGTGGCCTATGTTGTTTCCCCTTTTTGGCACTCGACAAAACATTCACCCTTGCTCAGATACACGTTTCTAGTTAATTGAGATTCAATTATGCTAATTGCGACATTTTATTCAACTGCAACACCGATTGGTGTGTGGCAGCAGCGACCCCATTACTCCACAGTTCGGGGCTGCGTTTAATTATAATTGAGCCAATGTATCTATGTATTCATGAGATACGCACTTGGTTGTAGCGATTAAAATCTAGGGGATTTTTTCTCATCTCAACGACAATCAGTGAAAACATGAGAAACCACATGAACACCGTAGCGAAATATCATGTTGACGAGGAGGAGGGGTCTTAGGATGCTGGTGATTCAATAGAAGTTTGTGCAGATACACTAAGCATTCGGCGCAAACGGTGTTTCCCGTACTAGTCTAATGTATGGACGCATTGGCAATTGCTAATCACCTTATTTAGGATTTACATAGAACACGACTGCAATCACTGTCCGACAAATCGTGGGAAATTTATTGGAATCGCCACGGAGTTGTAAGAAATGGGAAGGAAAATATGTGATATACGTGACGGTTTGTGTGCTTAAAAGGATTCAAGGATATTACGGAGTATGTGATGATTTTGGGTTTAATGTAACCAAAAACATTCGGTGGATCAATAGTCTGAGTGTGTGAAGGTGCGGTTTCAAATAATTATGGTAGTTGGCTCGACGCTCAAACTTTAAAAAGGCGTCAAAGACGAGTGCCACTCGTTGGAACATTGTGGGTTAGAAGTAGATTAGAATTAACGTATCTGTACCTGAGGGTGGTGGGTAATACCTTTGAGGTTACTCCTACTTAAAACAGATGACTTAAGAGGTGACATTCTTAAGTTTTGCGTTGATGTCAAAGCTTAACCCTTATGTCAATGACCAACTTTACCGACAGTAGTCAATAACCGGGTACCCGGGTACCCACATATAGAAACATTGTTTTAACAATGTTAAAACAGATATTTTGCAATAGATTTTGATTTGCTTATTAGAAACAAATATATTGTGAATATTTTAGGTATTTTATATAATTATTTTTTATAAATATAAAGAATTTTGACTATCTGCGGCTACAAAAGGCCTATTGAAATCGGCGCAGAGCAAGGTCAGGATCGGCAGGTGTGTAACAAATTCAGTTATACCTGCTAGAGGGATCTCGAGTATTCGGTTGACGAATAACTTGTACGGTCAACTTTCTATTTATAACTTGCGAGTTTATGGTGAAACCATTCGAATCCGGCATTAGAGAAAGCGTGGTTCAGTCGGCGTCCTTTGTGCATCTGAGCATCTTTAAAATTACGACTTTGTTGAGTTATACCGCTTTCGACGATGCTCTCGTACATGGCAGTCGCTGACCACGCACAGAAAAAACCGGAGATTATTTTGCACTATAATCGGTACAAAGCTGGTGTTGATACAATGGACCAAATGGCCGGCAGATACACGACACACCGACGGACGAATAGGTGGCCCTTGGCAATGTTCTTCAATGTCCTCGATGTAAGCACACTCGCGGCGTTCGTCATTTATAAAGAGAACAACTCCATGCTGCCGAAAAAGACGAACGCCCGTCGTATGTTTTTGCTCCAATTAAGCGAACAACTTTCCCTGCCAAGTATTCATGAACGCTCGGAAAATGTTCAAATTATGAGGCATTACTCAACAAAACTTGCAATCGAGTCCATCATCGGCAAGGTTCAGCCACTCGTGCCGACGACCCAGACAGCATGTCCGCCCCTGGATAGTACAGGAAGAAAAAAGGTCACTGGTTGTTGCCACATTTGTTTATCGCAGGCTCTAAAAAAGCGGCGAAAAACAAAAACGGCGTGTCGGGAATGTGAAATGCCGGTTTGCGACGAACACGCAACTACGTTGGTTGAATGTAATGCATGTCACAGAAGTCCTTCTGAATAAATTTGTTTGTTAATTTAAATGCATTTTTATTGTTTTTCATTAATTATTAGTTATTTAAATAGTTAATTATCAATAATTAATTATTAATTAACTATTTAACATTCAATTTTGCATCATTCTTCATCATTCTCAATGCTTTTTAAATGGGGTACCCGGGTAACCGATCGTGAATACAGAATACAATTTTTTAAAATGTCAATTTGAAAGTAATAAAAAAATTTTTTTTCATTGAAATTTCGTAATTATTATTCACAAACGTTTGAATGGAGATGATCTAAGACATGGGACCGAAATTCGTCTACTAGGCCGAGCAATCGTGGAATTCCGCCGAGCAATCGTGAAATTGCGACCCGGGTACCCGGTCATTGACATAAGGGTTAAAAGAGCATTTTAATATCACAGCCAACTGATGTTTTCTTTTTCAACGAGTAACAACTTTCATATCACTATCAACTTTTTCCACAATCATCCCGAATCCGGAATTTCAGTGGTGTTGTAGGTCCGGGACGCCGTGCTTCCTCGTTAGCGGGAAGAGCGTGGACCTTTTATTTAAATTTCCAGTCTTTCTGTCCGTCTTCTTTCGCGAACATTAATAAAACTGTTGATTTCTTCTTTTTATTTCTTTTCCTTTTTATTTCGTTCTTTTTCTATTTACAAATCTTTAATCTCCAATCTTACTCGACTGTATTTCTCAACTGACTTTTCTCAACTTCTTCTCAACATTAATAACTTCTCTGAACTGTATCTTTTTCTCAACTAACTCTCAACTCACTCTCCAAACTCAACTAACTTTACAATTAATTTTTCCCTCTTCTTATATAACTTTGTGTTCTAATTTACTGTAAATTATAACTTGAACAAAAAACAATTTTATCAAAGTATTACTTAATCTACTGTGACCTTAAATTTTGAACAAACTTTAAACGAAAATCAAAGAGCTATGTTTCGAATGAAAAAAGGGGCATGTATGAAGTGTACTGAAACTGGCTTGATATAGAATATTGTGGATGTTTATTAAGGATATATATTAAGTGAGAATGTTAGATATGTTAAGAGAATGTTTTAAGGATGTGTTAGATAAATAATGAGATTCAATAATTATAGGGACAGTAGTATTCTGGCATACTACAGTGGTCATAAAAAGTCATGGCCCAAATGGATAGCAGCCACAATCCTCAACCAGTCAAAAACTTAGATAATTCGAGAGCCTGGAATTTCAACCAAAAATTCGAGAGTTAATGAGTGTTTGGAATTTCAACCAAGAAGTTCTACCATAGAATACTAGAAAAAACGACAGTAAAGAATTACATTATTACACCAATAGGTTGTCATGTAAATAGGGTGTCCTGTAAATAGGATGTCCTCTAAATAGGGCGTTCTGTAAATAGGGCGTCCTCTGAATAAGGCGTCCTGTAAATAGGATGTCCTCTGAATAGGGCGTCCTGTAAATCGGATGTCCTCTAAATAGGGCGTTCTGTAAATAGGGCGTCCTCTGAATAGGGCGTCCGGTAAATAGGATGTCCTCTGAATAGGGCGTCCTGTAAATAGGGCGTCGTGTAAATGGGGCGTCCTGTAAATAGGATGCCCTGTAAATAGCATGTCCTCTAAATAGGGTGTCCCCTGAACAGGGTGTCCCCTGAACAGGGTGTCCTCTGAATAGGGCGTCCTGTAAATAGGATGTCCTCTGAATAGGGCGTCCTCTAAATAGAGTGTCCTGTAAATAGGATGTCCTCTAAATAGGGCGTCCTGTAAATAGGATGTCCTCTGACTAGGGTGTCCTGTAAATAGGGTATCCTCTGAATAGGGCGTCCTGTAAATATGGCGTCCTGTAAATATGGCGTCCTGTAAATCAGATGTCCTCTAAATAGGGCGTCCTGTAAATAGGGTATCCTCTGAATAGGGTGTCCTGTAAATAGGATGTCCTCTGAATAGGGCGTCCTGTCAATAGAATGTCCTCTGAATAGGGCGTCCTGTAAATGGGGCGTCCTGTAAATAGGGCGTCCTGTAAATCGGATGTCCTCTACATAGGGCCTTCTGTAAATAGGATGTCCTCTGAATAGGGCGTCCCGTAAATAGGGTATCCTCTGAATAGGGCGCCCTGTAAACAGGGCGTCCTGTAAATCGGATGTCCTCTAAATAGGGCGTCCTCTGAATAGGGCGTCCTGTAAATAGGATGTCCTCTGAATAGGGCGTCCTGTAAATAGGGTATCCTCTGAATAGGGCGTCCTGTAAATAGGGCGTCGTGTAAATGGGGCGTCCTGTAAATAGGATGTCCTGTAAATAGGATGTCCTCTAAATAGGGTGTCCCCTGAACAGGGCGTCCCCTGAATAGGGCGTCCTGTAAATAGGATGTCCTCTGAATAGGGCGTCCTCTAAATAGGGTGTCCCTTAACTAGGATGCCCTCTAAATAGGGCGTCCTGTAAATAGGATGTCCTCTGAATAGGGTGTCCTGTAAATAGGGTATCCTCTGAATAGGGCGTCTTGTAAATCGGATGTCCTCTAAATAGGGCGTCCTGTAAATAGGGTATCCTCTGAATAGGGTGTCCTGTAAATGAGATGTCCTCTAAATATGGCGTCCCCTGAATAGGGCGTCCTGTAAATAGGATGTCCTCCGAATAGGGCGTCCTGTAAATAGGATGTCCTCTGAATAGGGCGTCCTGTAAATGGGGCGTCCTGTAAATAGGGCGTCCTGTAAATTGGATGCCCTCTAAATAGGGCGTTCTGTAAATAGGGCGTCCTCTGAATAGGGCGTCCTGTAAATAGGATGTCCTCTGAATAGGGTGTCCTGTAAATAGGGTATCCTCTGAATAGGGCGTTCTGTAAATAGGGCGTCCTGTAAATAGGGCGTCCTGTAAATAGGATGTCGCTTTTGGGGCAGAGGCGAGTTTTTGACTTCATAACCGGGTTTTTGACTTCAAAACAAAACATGGCCTTTTAAAAATTGTACTGTTTTTGAGTTTTTGGGTTTTATCAAAATTTCAGAATATCCACATCTGCCATAGGAAATTTGATGACTCGTCCACATAATTGCATCTATATTATTATTATTATTTTCGTTTTGCTAAAAATTTCTTGAACATTTTTTTTTTTATCAAATAGGAAATAATAATTTCTACTTTGATTAACATTTTTTGGAGAGAAAAAAGGTTCTCAATTTTTACTTTAGCAAATAGTCATCACACAAATTTGAGCTTTTGTGGTGAATAAAAAAAAAATAGACTGTGCTGGTAATTTAATTTACAAACATCTCACATTTATATTGGGGGGTAAATGCTGAGTACGAAATTACTTTAACTTCGTGATCTAGGAGACTATTTCGAAATAGACTTCTTGTCATTGCATATGCACTTTTAGCTGCGGATAGGGCAGCCGCTATGTGCTTATCAAAGTATAGGTATTGATCCATCCAAATACCGAGGTACCTGACAACGGTTTTCATTTACAGCTGAAGATTATTGCTCCCAACAATAGAAACGTTTTTCCAATTATCCCTTGTATCTCTTGAAGCTGTAGAAGGAGGTGTTCTGAAAAGGATCATCATCATCATCGGCACTACAACCTGGAACCGGTCTTGGCCTTATTTAGCAAGTCCTGAGGGTTGTTAAATTTTCCATAATGATTTGTTTTTTCCGGGCAAGGTCATTAGTCTTGCACCAGAGGCTCCCCGACGGGGAATCGAGCCCCGGTCTCCCGCATGACAGGCGGGTATACTAACCAGTATACTATTGAGGAGCTATTCTGAAAAGGATAGCGTCTATTTTTTGGAAGTTAATTTTCAATTTACAATCGTCACAAAAGCGTTTGATTTTATTGAAGTCACCTTGACTTCTTTTTTTTTTGTCTGATCTGTACACCACAATATCGTTCCCATATGCAATAGCATGCTTAAGAGACCCAATTAGATTACTAGTATAAATATTGAGGAGAATTGGAGAATTCACGACTCCTTGCTGAGAGCCATTTTGAATATCGAAAGTTTTATTTGGGGTTTTTTTCCCCACATTTTACCACAAATTGTTTATCCATTATCATGTCGTAAATGATGTATAACAGATATCGGGCAAACCTAGATTTGATAGCTTATACACAAGTCCTTCTAACCATACGGTATCGAAGGCCTCTTCAAAGTCAACCAAACATACGCCTGTGCATTGTCGTTTTGCCTTGTTCCACTGTATATCGAAAACAAATTTTGTAGCTGCATGAACTGTGTTGTGCCCCGCTCTAAAGCCAAACTGGTTGTTCGGAATGATGTCGTTTTCATTACACCAGTTTATCAATGCCTTACTTATGATTTTCTCGAATATTTTACTAATGTTTGGAAGCAAACTAATCGAGCGAAGATTGGCGGGATTCTTTCTGTCCTTGCCCCTTTTGGGGATGGGGTGGCCTACTGCTATTTCCCAACGTCCTGGAAAGTATGCATTATTTAGAGCGTTATTGAACAAGGTAGTGTAGGCACCGCTTCCGGAGGCAAATCTTTAAGAGCAGTATTCGGAATACCATCTGTTCCAGAAGACTTCTTGTTTTTAATGGATCTAAGGATGTCCGTCAGTTCATTCATGTTCACAAATATATTTGTGTGCAAATTTCTAAGTTGCGCATCCGCTCTATTGTTTTCACTGAAGATCGTGAAACTTTTGTTTTCAGAATGTCAACTTTGCCGTTCATTGTACAGCGAAATATGGTTTTGGGTAGCTCTGTTTTCGATGTCGAGGTTAGAATGAATGATTCATTCACTCTGTGGACTGCTTCAAAACAGGCGCCAATTGAGTTCGCTTTCTCTTGTGGATAATCGACTACTATTAGTTCTTCGTTGGAGTTTGTGTTCCGGGGTGAGTCCTGCGTTCAGCAATATTTGATAATTCTCGGGAGTCCTCGGGACTCGAAGGCAGGGAATGTCATTATGATCTTTTCTTCTAAATACTTTATTTATTTACGGAAACATATTCCTACCACTGGTTTTAATGGAGAAAATTGTGTGTTTCCATTCTTCATTAATTACTGATCTGTAGTTGTCACCGATGAGCTTTTAAACGTTTTTAATCAATGACTTAATTGTCTTTATTTCCTGGCTGTAAGGTTCGCTGAAGTGTTTGAAGAGCAGTTTCAGCTGGGAGATCAGAGCGCTTTTTTGTCTATACAGAGCAGCAATAGTTAAGTTTCTGTATCTATTAAAATGCTCCTCCCTGTGAGCCGCTTTTGGAATGGAACGGTGCATTGTTTTGATGACAATGTTGTCCATTGTTGAGAGATAATGGTCTATTTCCTCATTTCGAAGGTTTCTATTAGTTGGAGGGTCTACGCCATTGGAGCGTAGTATGTAGCCGTCTTTCGTGTTTGACCGCATATTCTTCGATAACTTCATAAATCCATTTGATTTCTAGGTTATCAGGTATTTCCTGATTTATCACAAAACGGTAGGCATTGGTGATAATGCGAAGGAATTTATCCTGGGTTCGTTGAATTATATCTCTATTGGATTGCTTTGTATATCTGTGGCGGTTCCACCAAACCCAACGGTTCGCCTTCCTAAAAAACACCCATAACACTATCCAATCATATAATTTCGGTAATGCAATCGCATTAACACCTTAAATGCTTTACTCATCTAGGATTATCTAAGGTATAATCTAAAAAGTCCCTGTAAAAGAAAACTTACCTTTTATGCATTCTCTTCGCATATAATTTCCCGTAAGATTCCTTTCTTTACCTAATCAGGCAGAACCGCCATTATTACAACCCAATCTACATCAATTTCCGCTAATGCAACAGCATTAGCACCTGTAAATGCTGCACGCATTAAGCTTACTGAATTTACTAATTTTCAAGCTTCTGCAAAAGAATTCTTACCTGCATGCATAACTTCGCATTTAAAATCCCCTATAAGAGTACTCTCTTATCTTATCCTAAATTCCCTGTATTGAAACTCGTCGGTTCGTATATCATACGACCGCATATCAGAGAATCTTACCATGAGTTGGCTAATCCCAGCCTCAATATGTGTACAACAAACTATTTACACACACATCGGCTGGCGACCCCTTTAGCCAGCGATAAATAGTCCAACGCAGATGCATGTAATTAGCACCATTCACGTTGAGACTAATGCCTTAGCAATACACTAAGTGCAAACAAAGGAACGCTGTCCTTTGGCAGGCATCTGGCGATACGGCAAACTATAATCGTATTCCCAGCATTTCCCTATTGACAAACAATCTTCAATTTTGTTCGTCGCCACAAAACAAATGACCCGACACATACAAAGGCATGCAAGGGAGTCGTTTCTGTCACCGACCCAAGATACGATATACAATTTCCATTGTACAAAGTATCACATCTCATTAGCACCTTTTTTTTCCTAACGTCTATCATAGCGACGTTGCACAGCATAGACACAGATCATGAATCTCCTTTATCTTTGCCGCCCGCCTGTTTCGTTGTTCGACTGCCTTCGAACCCGTGTAAATAACATCGATCTGTTCGATCGCGCACACACACCACTGCACTGAAAGAGTGCATTTCTGTGGCGGCCACACCCTTAAGAGAAAAGGTTTTCTCTCTCTTCCCTTTTCTTAACCCTAACTTAGGATGGAATTCATGTCAGAGTTCTATCCTCGGTGAGTCGTCTTCCATCCACTAACCGCCATGGTCACACGTCACTCCCGCTCTCCGTCACGGCGATGACGCGCTTATATATTTCGGAGTCGTGTTCGTGTTGCACCCCGAGTCCTTACAATCAGTGTTCGAATTAGTTCTTGTATTTCAAACAGTGCCACCGTAAAATGTTAGTATCCAATAAGTAAATGAAACGGAACAATAATCCATGGATTCAAACTAGTTATCACAATAATAGCGTTTTTTCCTTTTAAAATAAAAATAAAAACAAAGAAATAGTGTGTTATGTATTTTTACTTGTCCTGTGTTGGTGTTTATATTTTCACTTGGTGGTGGCATGTTCTGTGACAATTGATCGATGTCGGCTTTTCCTTTTGTGTCGGTGGAACAACGGATGAACCTTCGCGCGTGAACAATTTAGGATGGAGGAGGAAGTGAACGGAGTGCCCGTGTATTGGCACAATACTTCCTCCCCACATATCCCCCAGTTGAAACAATATGGAATAAGGAACTCGCTCCGCAGGATTGGAGAACCTCTAACGCGTACATAAAGAGGGAGTTTGAAGTACCTTTAAATGTCAGAGCACAGGGCGAGTGGATGGAGACGAAGTGGATAAGGAAAGGAAGCGTCGAAGTAGATTGGTCGTGAATGCCTGGACCTTACAACGACGAGGAAACACATGATCAGGTAGAGTATCCACATTCGTGTAGTTCGTCTAAAGAATGACTCTCCATATTTATTTGTGCGTCTGATGTTGACTTTCAACATGAATTGATGCGGATTCACAGATTGACGGGTATCGCGGGAAAATGCCTGAACGGGTGGAACACCTTCAGCAGGTTCACCTGAGCAACGACCGTAGAACTACCTATAGAAAAGAGATTGGCATGATACGTTGCGCCTATGTTCTAACGACGGAATTAAACGCCTTACGGCTGAGTCCCCAATAGGTTTCACTGTTCGATTTTGCATCCTATCGAGCACAGTTTCGGATGCCCCTTGACCAAATATGGCTGTTGAACTCCATTTTGGGACGAATATACGCCTTGTAAATAGTGGCCAGATTGGATGGAGTGAAGTGTCTTTTGCACCCATACATTTGGCTGCACTTTACGCAGCTTCAAATATGTGATTATTCTAATTAAGAGTCGATTATTCTAATTTGTTCGCATGCTGAGGATTGATAGTTCGTTGGATTCGGCTTGGCAAGTGCCATTCATGGACAGTATATTTACTTTGGGGTTCGCCGTTGACGACATGAGTCAGCACTGAGTTTTTACCGCATGGAATTCTACTCGGTTAGGTAACCTCCATTGATATATCTTGATGAGATCAGAATTCAATGTATCAAGCATAACCCGTTGATTGGTAATGACATTCAAAGAGTTTGGTCGAGGATATTCATATGAGGAAGAAATTGGGTGAGCATTCATTTAATGGGAGACAGACTTGACGACGTTAAGAAGCATTTGAATTGATAATCTTTACCCTGTGTGGAATAAAGGTTCGCATGTCAAGTATAATCGTGTCTGTTAATGTGTCGGCTATAGAGTCAACATCGTTATTGAGGAAAAATAACGACCAATTTAACTTCCCAAAAATGTCATTCAGATCTTCGCAGTTGGCTTTCTCGTAGAACCATACTGTTCTGTTGGAAGTTTTCTCATTAACATTGCTCTTGGTTAGAGCAAACTTACCTGACACAATACTGTGGCCTCAAGTGCCTAAGTGCGAAGAAACTTCAATTGTGTATTTGTTTCGGTGGGAGGTGAAAAACAGGTCCAGTGTCTTGGCGGAATGACCATATGTGTCTGGCACCCGTGTTGGCTCATTGATGAGTTGAGTTAAACTAATTGAATCAGCAAAGAGCTGGACATATAGTCCTTCTGGTGACGTGTGTCCGGAGTGGCGAAGCCACTGAGAGTTATGCACATTGAAATCACCCGCAATTACGATTTCAGTGAGTGGATATAGGGTGACGACCCTATCGATAGAATCAGACAGATCAACACATTCGTTAAAGGATGCGTTTAATCCAGATTTGGGCTTATGTAAAGAAATCTTGCTTACGAACATGAAGTTTTAGCCACGAGAAATTAAATTCTGGAATGGAGCAGAGTCCATATTGTGGCAGAAGCTGATAAGCAATATCACTTCGTACGTATGTGGCTAGACCATGATGTGGAAAGAACAGAATCAGTAAGTTATATCCAAGTAGATTAAAATCAGATATATCTGTATTTGTTATTATCTGGGTTTCGCTAAGTGCGCGGATTGGTGGTTTCTGGTTAGAAAGGTGGACAGACACAGAGCACAAATTGCATCTCAGGCCGCGAGTGTTACAAAGATCAGCGCGAAATTCCCGTTCCATTGAAATGGCCTTACACAGAAAACCAATACCGCCTCGGGAATGGATGCAAGTCAGGACCATCGATAGATAAGCGAAAGCAACCACTACAGGTGTAATGCTCTTGTAGTAGATGCCCCACTAGATCCGTGCGGAAATCTAGGTCACATCCGTCCATGACGAACATGATGCCACTGACACCAAAAACTTTCCGAAGATTATAAATCAATCGAGAGTATCGATGCCGGAGAGACGCAACAGAGATGTGAAAAACAGAAAACAGACACAATGTTACGACTCCAACGCCGTGCTTCCTCTTTCGAGGGAAGAGCGTGGAGGTTATTATATTTATTAAATTAAGGGGTTATTAAAATAATTAAAGTTTTCTTTATTAATAATTATTATTTGTTTTATTTTTATTTTATTGAACTCAGCTATCTCAAGCTGAGCTCTCTTCTTTCTGCCTTTTTCATATAAATTTACTTGTTTATATAGAACATTTTGTTCTAACTGACTGTGGCGTATAAACTGAACAAAACAATCTAGAAGTCTCTGTGACTTAGAATTTTGAATAAACTTTGAACGAAAATCAAAGTGGCCATGTTTTGAAATGAAAAATATGCTTGTTATGAAAAGGGGCATATTTATGAAATGTGCTGTAAGTGACTGGATATAGAATATTGTGTCTGTTTATTTATGAATTGTATTAACTGAGAATGTAAGATATGTGAGGATGTAGTTTTAAGGGTTGTGTTTGAAAGGACATGAGTTAGTGTTAAAGCGAATAAGGGTAGTATTCTGGAATACAACAACAATAAATAGAAAGGGTGGAGGGTTTTCCCGCACTGACATCATCATCATCATCATCGGCACTACAACCGGGATCCGGTCTTGGCCTTATTTATTATTATCCGTAGAAATTTGTTTTTTCCGGGCAAGGTCATTAGTCTTGCGCCAGAGGCTCCCTGACGGGGAATCGAACCCCGGTCTCCCGCGTGACAGGCGGGTATACTAACCGCTATACTATCGAGGACCGCACTTGCGTGTATATCTTCGCACCATCCACAGCATTAACACGCGTGTGTGGGAATCCGTCTGTTTGCTTGGGATCGCACAGATAGATAACTTAGCACTTCACTTGGACGCGTGTGTGGAGATCAGTTTGTGTGCACAGTAAAACTTGTCGTGCGAATCGATAGTGCAATTGGGTATTTTGTGTTTATTTAATATTCCCAAAATAGATTGCACAACTGATCCGATGGTACAGATCACAAAACAGAAGCGCATGTGCTGTCTCGTCGGTGGTTAGTACTCGATAGAGAGAGTTAGAATAAGAAACCACCTCCCAGAACCATTTGAAAGCCGCGATGGATAAAAACAGGTGGATGGTCTGTCACAAGGTCTTTTTCATGTTGCACTCGAGTAGGTCAACAGGCACGTACAAAACGACAACATGGTCGGATTATCCCTGAACTGAGTCACACAAGTGGTCGCATATGCGAATGAGAGCACCGTTTTGGAAAATAATCTAGAAACTGTAAGTAAAAACAGCCAAATCATCATACAAGCGACAGAGGAGGGGTGCTTAGAAATCAATGAAGACAAAGCAAAATATATGGTTACAGCAAGGGCAGATGGACCTCACGGGATGCCCATAAGCGTCGGGGCGAGATATTTCAGAACGTTAAAGACTCTATAAATAATTCTGACATCAAGTAACGAATTGTCAAAAGAAATCAACAAAAGACTGCATTCAGGCAAGGCTAGTTGGTATGCGGTCAGCAAGGTGCTAAACTCGAAGCTTCCGTAACATAATATAAAGCTATGTATTTATAAAACTATAATCATGCCGATCGTTTTATATGGAGGCGAGACATAGGCGCTTACAACCCGAGAAGAGTACAGATTCGGCATATTCCAGAATAAAATTTTAGGGAGTGTCTTTAGCGCTAAATATGATATAGAGGCAGGACAACCCTAAACCTGCAATGATAAGAATCGTCAGGTCGCGAAGATTAAGATGGGACGGGCATGTAGCCGGAATGGGCAACGACAGAACCGTACGTAGAATTCTTGACGGGAAACCGACGGGAAAGTGACCAGTGGAAAGCTGCGGTGGAAATGGAAGGGCAATGTAAAACTTGACCTTGAGGAGGTTGTGGCGATTCCGCCAGATCCCACGGCTCGCCTTCCTGAAAAAAACCCCCATAACCATAACCCGGGTCTGCACCAGCTTTCGCTAATGCAATTCGCATTAGCATCTTAGATGCTTCACGCATCAAACAGACCCAATTATTATAACCCTAAAATCCCTATAAAGAAAACTTACCTTCATGCATCCCTTCGCATACAATTTTTCATAAGATTTCTTTGTTTGCTTATTTGGTATTCTGAACCAATTCGGTACCAGACAAATACCATAAATATCGCGCCGTCTATTTTCCCCAGCCGCGCCATATACCTTTTCATATACATTGCCTGGCAACCTTTTTTTGTTTGTCTTATCAACAAACAACCCAAGCAGCTGCATATAATTAGCGCAATATACGCTGAAACCAAATTCTCCAGCATTTCCTAATGCAAATATGAACCCGGTTTCTATTGCAGCCAGAGATGCCATAAACATCCAATTTGCTTTTAGCACCTTTTTCTCCTAACGTCGAAAATAGCGACGAGGCATTGTATAAACATGACCCTCATTAAAGAGCGAACCATTTGGTCGCCTTTTCTTTTGTCCTTGCCTGTTTCGCTGTTCCTCTGCACGTGTGAATAGCATTGATCTCAACGATCCCACCTATACCACCATGAGACACTTTACGTTTCCCTGGTGGTAGGTAAAAAACGATATCCTTAGTGGAGAGGATATCGTTGGAGTCTTAATTCAATCTCCGTGGCGGTCGGGTCGCTCAAGCCAATAAATATTAGTAATAAGAGTAGTAAAAGAATATTTCTCTTAGATTTTTTTGAGCATGACTAATCAATTTTTTTTAAAAGCTTAAATATAAAATAAAAACGCTAATTTAAAGTAAAAACTCTAATTTAAAATAAACAGGGAAGAGCTTCATTTTCAGCATATATACGTCCCGGAAAGAGAAAACGCTAACGATGTGAAGGCAAGGTTGTTGCACTAGATATTTCAAAAGGCTTCGACAGAGTTTGGCATCCATGTCTTTTATGAAAATTACATTCATATGGAGTGGACAATTCCCTTATCCAATGGATAAGAGACTATCTTTCTGGCCGTTCAATCCAAGCGGTTCTTGATGGTGTCAAATCTCACCCACTCTGTTCCTCATCTTTATAAATGAACTTATAGCGTTTACGACGAGAGTGAAGAACCTGTGATGACGGTAAGAACCACTAAAAATTGAACCAATGCGCAATCCATCAGGCTATTGTCGCGTTTACGAATTCGACTTCTAAACTTAAGTTCAACTGATGTGGAATTGTTATGTTATCTCTATGACATACGGCTGATGCTTTTTGCGTATTCAATTTTCTTTCTGTGTTGTTCTTCTCGTTTGTCGTGTGTACTGTGTGTGTATCTGTTAGAAACACCACACTACTCCCTCCTCAGTAACGTTGTTACGATCAACTTCGTGTGCGAATGACGGAGCGAGGAGCGAACGAGCGAGAGAACGTCTGAGCAGATGAGTGGGCCGGTGCCTTGTGCAGAAGTCGGCGCCGTGGTAGTAAAGTTCTGTTTACCGATGGAAGATTGTGTGCTGTTTATACACAGACACCTCAGGATTGTAGCGTTTAGTAACGATAGTGAAAGGGGCAATTTGAATACAACGATGAAACGAGTGAGAGGCAAAGTATTGAAGCATCAGACTATTGCCGCGTGTACGAATTCGATTTCTAAACTTAAATACACTAAACTGATGTGGAATTGTTATATTATCGCTATGGTATATGGCTGATGTTTTTTTTTACTAGTTTGCTGATGAAAGCGCGTTGAGTTTCTCATACTTGTACGAACACTCCCAACCAAAGTCACCGAACGTCATTACCAATCAGCAGCTTATGCTTGAGTCATTGATTCATATCAATGGAGATTATTAACCGAGTAGAATCCAATGCCTTGACACAGTGCTGTGTCTTGTTGTCGGAGAAGCCCGAAGAATACTGTCGATGAACGGCACTTGCAAAGACCAATCCAACGAACTATCAATCCTCGGCAGGCGAACAGATTCGACTATTAATTTGAAGGCAATGTACTTGAAGCCGCGGAAAGTGTAGCTAAATGTATTGGGTTCTTAAGAGATGCAAAAGATACTTCACTCCATCCAACATGGCCACTATTTAAAGGCGTACATTAATTCTAAAATGGAGTTCAACTTCCATATTTGGTTAGGCGCATCCAAAACTGCGCTACACATACTCGATAGAATACAAAAATGAAAAGTGCAACTTATTGGAGACTCACCCGTAAGTGAACCAAGTCCGTCGTTAGAACGTAGGTACAACGTCTCATCCCAGTCTCTTGTATATAGGCACGGTCTTTGCTCAAATGCTTAATCTGTTCGACCTCCTCAGACGTGTTCCTGGAATACCCGTCAATCTGAGAATACACATCATTTCATGTTGAAAGTCAACTTCAGGCGCACCATAAACATAAAAAATCATTCTTTAGATGAACCACTTTTTGTTTTACACAAACGTGCGCACAAAGGGGGACTTTAGAGTACCCTTAAGTGTCAGAGCATATGAACGTGGAATGCTCTACCTGATTATGTCTTTCGCCGTCATTGCAATCTCGAGGCATTTAAGACCAATATACATCGATACCTCCTTTCCTTACCCACTTCCTCTCATTTCGCTCGTACTGTGCTCTGACATCTAATGGTAGTCCAAAATCTCCTTTTTATGCGCACGTTAGTGTAAAAAATATGAAATGCGCATTCCACCGTAACCCGAACAGAACTTCAGGTTAGTACAAAGAGCTCTCGCAATAGTTTTTATTACTAAAAAATATAATTAAAGGTTGAGAACGTATTCGAACAGTATAGAGGCAGTGTACAATAAACACATTGATTTGATATATGGAGACGCAAGCTCCAGACATCAATACCAACTTGAGAAATCGTCTTGCACCACCGGTGGCAGATTAAATACATCAAAATGCAAAACAGATGCTCCCCTTCAATATCAAAAATTCAGCAAATGATGATGATGCTAATTTTTGTCAACCGAGTCCATCAACCAAGCTCCGAAAGATGCTGAAGGATCGCTCATAACCATATCACGAAGGTTATAGCTTAATGGGATAGTATTTCACGGGCGTCTGGGCTTTGGGACCCTACATACTACTATAGCGTTAAGCAAGGATAGTGAAGAAGGTGAATTGAACACACGATGAAACGATTGAAAAGCGAAGCAGTGAAGCATCAGACTACTGACCGTGTTTAGAATTTGATTTCCAAACTCGACTATATTCCACTGGTATGAATTATTTTTATTTTATCGCTTGGTATACGGTTCTGATGTATTTTTCTTATTCGATTTTTTTTTCGTTCGGTGTTCTTCACTATTTTTGCTTGTGAATTGTGTGTATCTGTTAGAATCGCTACAATACCACTCAGTAATTGTGCCGAACTACACTAATAGCAAGAGTCGTCAGTTGAACCTAGGTTTGCACAATGAAACGCAATGCACAACCTCTTTACCAACTCAACCACTGAAGAGCCATATATTCAATATACCCCAACACCTCACCAACAAAGACAAAAAGGGGAGATTATTAAAAGACCTTAAAAATCAGCTGGTTCAGACAATCTCACAAACCTTACAATTAGAAAATTTCCCAATTCGGCAATCAAACATCTGGCCAATCGCGAAAATTATCCTCATTCCCAGAAATAGGAGGATATTGTGACGCATATGACAATCAGTACTAGAATATTCTAGAAAGTCCGAAACAAAGTACTAGAATATTCTAGAATGTACTAGAAAACTGGAGACTATGAGCAATAGAAAATTCGAGGCTGTGGAACGGACGGGAACGAAACACCGAATCAGAATGAGGAAAAACGGTATAAATACGTCGCACGCAGATCGGGAAGAAGTAAGAAATAAAAGTAAGAAGTAAGCAGTCAAAGAGGCGATAAGTACAAACGCGATAGGTTAAGAAATCGATAAGTGTACGGTAAAAGTAACGGTTGTTATTAACGGACTAATAAAGTGTTACATTAATTCAAAATCGATTTAACGGCTCTTATTTATTAAAAGTAATTAATCCAGCGAACCCTAAGCTCACTACAATATTATAAATTTCCAATCTCTGACACTTTTTTTTATTCAATATTGGGAAAATACTGTAAATAATAATAATAAATAGCCACTACCTGAACGGAATAGAATACATATCTGTCTACCTAGCCCACTCTACTGCACACCTCACTGACGAGTCAATGGGAGCTTAGAATAAAAAGAGATGCACCGTGGCATGCAATCTTGGCATATAGAAAACCTTCGTTAGCGTTTGGAAAAAAACTCTTCTGAATAAGGAAGAAGAAAATCCGATTCGCGTTAGATCGGTAATATAGTATACGGGTTCCTGAACGGGCGGAAAGAATTTATAGAATGTGGTCAAATTAACTCGTACAACTCCCTAATCAATCGGGATGTACTTCATGGGAAAATACTCGGACCCAAGCTGTGCAACATTAACATATATAATTTTGGCCAAAGAGTAGTTCGTAACAAGTCACTGGTTGTCTGATGGACTGCGTTATATGAGACCGTGTTAAGATGTTCGAAACATCTGCATTGAAAATGATTACCACGAGATTTCGAGTTGTTAAATAAGTTCAGCAACATTAAAAATCACATTTAGATCAGATACAAAATTACGAAACGGTCAAATAAACTTTTTAACTGTTCAATTCCTAGTATTGAGCGTTGGTGTTGGAACAATATATCCAATCTTGGTGAAATCTAAATCTAACATACACAGGACGGACAATCTAAAAAACTATTAAGCAAACAAATTAAAAAAAAAACGCCGTTAAACTTGTTCGTGATTTTATGTAGATAAAACATCTAAAATAAAAAGTCAAAATACTATTAAATTGAAATTAATAATATATACAATGAATACCTATAAACGCAGCAATATTCAAAGCTCAGAGGACACTGTCTTAACGTCCTCAACAGTAAGTACATGCCAAATGTGTGTTTTGTTTTTAACAATCGCTTTCACCATTTATATAAATACACTAGGTTTATTCCTCATGCGACCTTTCAGCCACATCCCTCCGAGCGTGGATTTAAGCAGACTACCGATTCAGATCTTTACAAGAGCTGTTCACCCCATTTTTTTATGATTTCAATTTTTGTTTCTCGTTTCGTTAAAAAACTTACCCCTTTTCTCAACTCAACCCTTTACACCCCTTTCAAAGATATTTGCATTCGTTTTCGAAGACTTTTTTGAGGGGTAGTTAAAATTGCTGTTCGTATTGTTAACTGTGTACTAAAGCCCGTGTTAAGAATGACGCATAGATGGCGCTAAATAAAAATATAAACTGAAAGGAAATTGTGGATACTTAAATTTCATATAACTAACCTTTGATGTTGAACCTTTTCCATATCTCTAGAATAATATAGAAGTCTGAGTTAAAAATTATAATAGAGAATTTTATTATAATATAATTTTTAATATCATTTATTGGCTGGCAAACAAAATGTTTCTCATACAGCCTAAAATTAAACATTACAATGTATAATCTCCCAGGTTAGAAGGATGATTAGCAGTTCCGTATCTTCATAAGTTATTGACTAAAGGCAAGATATTTCTGTGGAAAAAAAGGTAATGATACTGTATATAATGACAATGAAACACATTAAACAGCCAGAACATTTTACATTTACGTGGTTCGGGTAAAAACCTTTTCTCTGTACATATCTGTACATTTGAAATTATTTTTAACCAAATACTGACGCGCTCTCGTCGATTAATGGATACTGCAAGAAAGTAATTGGAGCAGTGAAATGCGCTCACCAAATTCAGTTGACCAACAACCGTAATAACTCCAATAAACAGGAGATAGATACGATACCTTGAGTTTAATAATGGGAATCAAATACATGCTCTTAGGTAACCAATTATACCTAGTTATCCGCTTGTTTTTGAATACTGTCATTCAAATTCCCCACCCTTTCCAAATGTGGAAATTGAACTCCTGTTTCGGAGAAACATTAATTGTGGCCAGGTTGAAAGTGGTGCACTATTTTGTACATACTTAAAAAAATTCACATATTTAACGGCATTTTCGCGGTATTATGCAAAAAATAATATCAGTAAGCGACGAAAGCAATCCTAGGATGTGTAGCTATCTAAAATATCATGATTCCTGGTAAATATCGCTAAGTATTTAGTAATACAAATAAGATCATTGAACAGCCGTCGAAATATACATTATGAGAATTAATATATGAAAAATTGATTCGAAATAATACATTTAAAAAATTATAACAGACTAAAAAAAACTGACGACAAAAACAATAGAAATTCAAATGAAGTTGTATGATGTTAAATCTGAACTTGACGAAACCCATAAAAGATGTTGGCTTTAAATCTATTTTTATAAAACGGTTAGAAATATTTTAAGTGAAAGGAAAAAGAAAGACAAATACATATTAAAATCAATTGAATCAACATACATCAAAAAGAAGTAAGATGAAAATAAATTAAATTAAGGGGGTATTCTGGTCTAGACGCACGAATTGAACGCAATTTTTGAAGTGCTGTAAAAAAAAAAACAATCAATATTTTTACTATTCATTTTTTTATAGGATGTTTATTAATATTTCAAGGTCTCCTCGATAGTATAGTGGTTAGTATACACGCCTGTTACCCGGGAGAGCGGGGTTCGATTCCCCGTCGGGGAGCCCCTGGCGCAAGAGTAATGACCTTGCCCAGAAAAAATAAATCATTATGGAAAATTTAACAAGCCTCAGGACTTGTTAAATAAGGCCAAGACCGGTTCCCGGTTGTAGTGCCGATGATGATGATGATTAATATTTCAAGAATACAGTAAAAAAAATTGAAAGTAAAAAATTCAAAATTCAAAAAGTTAGCAGCTGATGAAGTGGGGCATTTAAAAAAGTTGGCACGCGACCACACCCACGATTCAAACCTCCTAGCAATCTGAAAAAGAAGATTATTAATTTACAGAAATGCCTCTATCGTTGGAACTAAAAAAAGTTGAAAAAACATTATTTTAACAAAATGGCGACTGCTTGAAAAAAAAATTTATTTTTGTACCACTTTTTTTTAATTTTTCGAATTTTTTTAAAATAGTCAACATTGAAATTCGGGGATGAGGATAGTGTAGAACATATCCACGAAATGACCATGAAGTATAATATCAAGTAAATCAATTTGACCTTGTCACAATTAGCAAGTTTCAGGTAACCAACATTCGTTGCCGGCAACAATTCAAGGTCGTTTCTTTTCATTGAGTAAAAGAAACGAATTGCTCCGGTTAGGATTTGTAAGAATCAAATGACAATCGTTTGCGACCTTGCTGCTGGCAAATGATTCACAAATTAATTGGGTCAAATCGTGTCATTGTTTTTACACTATGCACCAAGCTGGTGATAGAGAATAGAATAGCATAATAAGCATTTTGTATTTTGAGTGAATTACGAATTAAGTGTGAATGGCTTATGAAGCATAATTTGTATGAGTAGATTAAGAAATTTATGAATAATTGAGTGATTGCTTGGGAGTATAAATACCCCAACAATTTTAATAATAAATCAATCAAATGCCTAAAACGGTTTTGATTCGACCACTGCGGCGCTCTACACCATAAACTTTAAGCGGGCTGCGCTTCATACAGCAACATTAGGGAATTAGGTTTTAGATAGATCCTTCCCACCGTCGAATTAGTACATGGCAACTCTGACATAATATTACAATAGTTGATGGAATAGAAAAACCTATAAAGAAGACATATACTAAATTTGATGTGAATCGGTTCAGTAAAACTTGGAAAATCGTGGGTATTGTTTTAAAAAAGACAGTTTCGAGAAAAACGCGTTTAAAGTTTCTCGCGGTCTAAGTCATGATATGATATTTTAGGCTTACGTTTATTCAATCTGCCATTCCTGCTGCATACATTGGACCTTCCTCGACTTCGAAATAAGCATCTTTCGCGCTTCTCTCCCAACCGAGCAGTTCTGGCATCCTTTGATGCGTTAGTCGCTCGTATCTCTGAACGGTCAATCCGGGCATTGTCTCGTTTCCCAGCGCATGAATAAGCTTCTGGACCAATTTTGACTCCCATAAGCATCATTATTTTTAAAAGAGGAATGTAGCCTTCATTGAATATGCAAACAGCAATAAACGTAGCAATTTCAATGACGTGAGTTCCGGAATGAATATGTTTCGGAGCGAAAGTCCAAATCAAAGAGTTTAGAGACTCATTATTATTTTGAGTTTCTGAGCCTAAGCATCGAGTCAATAACTCCTCCGACGATAAACTCTCGTAAATCGGCTTCGTAATATCCAAAACCTTCTCACATAGAGGACGATTATCGTGGTGAAACTCCTGTAATGTACCTTCAGATGCAGCTTTTTGCCACTTACACCAACTCCCTGCGCCAGGTAGGTAATACTTATGTTACGGATTTTTATTTGCGGAACTATTATGATAATAAGTAGCCCAAATTGCATTTCTCATGTCCTCAACAGAATCAGGGTGCTGGCGAATCGCTAAACCATAATATAAAGACAATTTATTAATCACTTTATCAGTTAATTTGCCTTCACCTTTTCCACCAATCCCTTTATTATCTTTTTTTGCTTTCCGTAGCCTTCCACCCATTCTTTTCTGTACATGTCCTACGCACCCTTTTTTTTCTAACATACAATTGGGTGACCATTGTAAGGATCCATACCGAGTATATCCTTGAATGTTTATATATCTCCAATAAATTTTACACTTTTCACGCCGTGTTTTTGAACCGATTCACAAAACATTTCGATGATAGCATAAACGTCCATTTTGCCTGCACTTCCTTTATGATTTATAGTGCACACTTCGTGATGATCTTCATACCAATCGTTATATGCTAAAATATCGGAGTTTTTTTTATTTTTCCATTTTTTTTTTTTTTAAACATACTGTATTTATTTGACCAATAATCAATGTTTACATTAAGTACTACAACTAACATAATTCTAGTGATACAACTGTTTACATGCATACATTACACATTTTTCAAACATAACTGAATGTGTGAATAACTATTCGAGTATTATAGGTTTTAATATTAACAGTTTTCCTGGAAAAGGTCAGAAAATCAGGATTTTTATTTTTTTAATTTAATCTAATCTAATACTTAACTTATTTCTAACTTATTCTAGCTTAACCAAATTTATTTTATAATAAGTTAAATATGTAATGTGAATTGGGGAATATAGGGATTGATGGCTAAGGAAGTAGGTTGGTGTGGGATATGGTCAGTTAGTGGCCTCTGGTGCGGTAACACTTTCCAGTTGTTCGTTAAAACGCAGAATGTTGGAGAATGATTGTATGTTACAGTATTTGAACTGATTGGGTGCCAGCTCGGTGTTATGGTACACTACCTCGTTGTAGTCATTAACCAATCTTCCAAAGGTGAAGAGACTTCTAGTATGGAGACAATTCCGATAGTGAGCCCTGTTATCTAGAGGAGTTGGTAGTAGTGAAGTTATTATGGGGTTGGGATTATTTGGGAGGTTTTCAATAAATTTGATAGACAGCTCTAGGAAGCGTCTATCGAGACGGTCAATATTAGCGGCATTGTATATCAAGCTGTTATTGCAATACTTGTAAGAGTTGGGTTGTCGGTTGAGGCCAGTGACCAGCCTGAAGCATTTCCTTTCGAAAGTGCGTATCTTCTCCATTTGGGCTGGTGTTATATGATACCACAGTGGACACGCATATGTCAGTGTAGGTCTGATTATTTGTTTATAGATGAGCAGTTTGACTTTGTGAGAGAGACCGTTGGGTTTCCACATCACTCTTCTACAGAGATTCAGTTTTTAAAGTTTTAGAAGGTTTTATCTGGGTGTTATTTTGTTTGAGTCTAATTTTGTTGAGGGTGCGTCTTGTGTTGTTTGTGCAGTGCTCATTTTTACCCTTAAACACTATAAGTTGAGTTTTATCAGGATTTAGACGAATTTTCCGTTTATTGAAGTATGTTGATAGATTTGGGAGGAAGTTATTAATGCGGTTTCTTGCCTCTTTTACAAACTTGCTGCTGGAGTAGACTATGGTGTCATCAGCGTAATTCAACATTACGGTATTGGGTAATTGAGGCTGCGGTATGTCTGAACTATAAAGGAGGTATAATAGTGGTCCAAGAATTGAACCCTGCGGAACCCCTGCGGTTATATTATACGATTGGGAGATAGAAGAATTTATTTTGACCATGAATTTTCTACCAAAGAGGTAGGAAGTAAGAAGCATTCGTACTGTTATCGTCAAAGCGAAAGGAAAGGACGAAAGGACTATATCATACGCTCAAATGGCTTCTGGGTCGAACAAACCAACTAAGGCAGCACCAAGGGCTCAAACCGAGCAGACAGGATCTGCTAGTGAAGAAAATGCAGAGCTAAAAAATTTAGTACAGGTCTTACTTGGAAGGATCACTGAGTTAGAAAAGAAATTAGATGAAAAAACTGCTCGAATGGATTTCGTCTATTCGTCGCTGTTGGGAGAACCCTTGCCATAACCATGGAACTCCAAATTGAATCAGCACTTAAAATTATCGCCGTGAATGTTAATTCACTCATCACAACAGAGAGAAGAGACAACTTAGCTACACTGTTGGAAGCAGAATGCCCGGATATTCTTTTAATCAGCGAAACTAAGCTAAACCCAAAGCATAAATTAGGCTTCAAAAAATACAATATCGTAAGAAGAGACAGACCAAACTCCACACAAGGAGGCGGTGTTGCACTTCTAATTAAAAAAGGTCTCCGATATAAAACTTTGCACAGTAAAGATGTGTACAGGTTTCAAGTGCTAGAAGCATGTATTGTAGAAATACCTCTCCAAAGTCAGAAACGTATATACGTCGTATCCCTATATGCACCTGAAATAGTCCAAAACCCACGTTTTATAAGCGAACTAAACACACTCTTCGAGAGCCTCAGATTACAGTCGGGAAGCAACTATTTCCTTTTGGCAGGAGACATCAATGCAAAACAATCTAGTCGGTGTAACTCGACCTCCAATACCAGAGGTAATACCCTATTCGATTGGTAGCAAACATACATAATCGAATACAATGTAGAAATCTATGCCACTGCTACACCATCTTACCCAAGAGGGGACTCCTTTTTGGACCTCCTCCTAATAGACAGCCGTATACAACTCCTAAATACAAATACAAATATCAGAAATTGCCTTCGAACAGTCGATTATGCCAGTGATCACTATGGACTAGCCGCAACTATTAAATTCCCTAATGAAGAAATGCTGCTCGAAACGAGGGACCAAAAAGACTCCTACAATTTCCACAAAGCTCACTGGTCACGTTTTGAACGCACTATGAGAAGAGAAATCCGCTCAAATGCTGCAGACCCACCCACTTATAGGAACCTTCAAAACACAGAAATAGATCACTATCCCCAAACGATGGAAAATATTATTCGGAAATCAATGGATCTCTCTATTCCAAAAATGAATAAGGATTGGGGTTACACAAGTCAATACAGAAACTCAACCATAGACGCTCTGAATAGACAGAAAAGTTCTCTCCTATCCAGGTTGAAAACCCTGTACCCGCAATTCACTGACCGCCAAAACGCAGAAATAACAACACTAAAGTCTCTGATTCGAAATATAAAAAAATTGATAAGGGAAAATTACAGAGTAAACATAAACGCAGATTGGGAAAAGAAAATTCGAGCTATTAAAACAAATGGCTCGAATATGTTCCAACAAATAAACAAACTGCTCCGAAGGAAAAACTATAATGATATTCCCTGTCTGAAGATACTACAAACTCCAGATAACGGCCGAACACTGCTAAACGCAGGTTTTAATCTCGAAAACGTTATTGCCGATGATGACTGTTATATTATAGAGGATCCTGAAGAGAAATCGAATGCTATCGGTGCGTGTTTTGAGGCAATACGCAAAGTGAACGAACCCTCTTACTCCAATGATATACTGGAGGAACGGGTACTTCAAAACCACATTTCACTTCGCAACACGATTAGTAGGCGGCGTTCCGAAGGTAGAAACTTCACAGTCTTTAATGAAAATAACAGCGCGAACGATCCAAATTCAGACAACAACTTGTTTGTAAATAAAGAAGAACTCCTCAGTATTTTTAATTCACTCAAAAATAAGAAGTCTGCTGGAATTGACCAAATTCCAAACGTTGCCCTCAAACACTTACCACCTGAGGCAGTAAATATTTACACCACTCTGTTCAATAATGCGTTGAATAATTCATATTATCCACAGCGTTGGAAAACAGCAATAGTCCATCCCTTGCCAAAGCCGGGTAAAGACAATAGTAGAATAAATAATCTCCGCTCGATCAGTATACTCCCCAACATCAGCAAGGTTTTCGAAAAAGTGATAAACAAGGTGCTAATAGAATGGACTGAGGACAACACAGTGATTCCAGATAATCAATTTGGTTTTAGAGCCGAACACAGCACTGTGCATGCGGCGTCCAAACTTGTCTCCGATATTCAATGGAATAGAGCTAAACGGAAGTGCACTGGCGCATGTTTGGTTGATTTTGAAAAGCCTTTTGATACAGTATGGTTAGAAGGCCTTATCTATAACCTAACCACCCTTGGCATGCCCGCAAATTTGCTGTACATTGTATATGATATGCTAATGAACAAACAGTTCATCGTTAAATGCGGAGACACATTCTCTAACAAGACTTTCAATATAAAAACGGCTTGCAGCAGGGGGCAGTCAACTCGCCTGTTCTATTTAACATATATACGAGCGTTCTCGTAAATTCGCTTACGCATGCCATTGCATATGCCGATGACATAGTAATCTGCAGATCAGGTAGTAAAATTGAGAGCATCAACATACATTTACAAGATGATCTCAATAGAATAAAAGACTACTGTGATAAGTGGAAAATAAAAATAAACTTCCTCAAGACTGAAACTATCCTTTTTAGGACACCTTTAAGCAAGGCCTCGGGTGACACAAAAAAGAACTGGAAACAAATTTCCGTTATCGGTGAAAGCGGAATACCTCTGGTAGTCAAAACGGTTGTTAGATACCTTGGTGTCGTGCTAGACCAGTTTCTTTATTTTGATAAACATATAGCAACATCGCTCTCCCGAGCTCGAAGTTCCTATGCTATGGCTAGCAGATTATTTCGCAATCGAGCCCTGGACTCGAAAGTTAATATCATCTCATATACAGCACTAATACGACCTATACTCGTGTACGGTAGCCCAGTATGGTTTAACATTGCCCCTTACTACATGGAGAAATTACGGGTATTCGAGAGACAATGTCTGCGTCCTTGTCTCCAAATGTACAGGACGCCAGAGTCTCAGTATAAGAAATACTATCGAAATTAGGACCGCTATAATAAAGCAGGCCTTAACAGAATAGATAATTTTATAATCAAAATAATTCGAAGCCACGTTGCACGAGCGGCCGCGAATGGAAATAATTTAATCGCAGGAGCTTTCTATCCTAACTTTAGGTATCTGGAGAGCACTCTGCAGAGTGGCTTTATCCCCCCCGAAGCATTCCTCTTATTAGACAGTAGAGGTCTAATACAAAATAGTTCAGGAATCCCCATTATCTACCATGTGTTTTGGGGAACTAGGGATAAAAGAATTAATTATAATAATGCTCTCCCTAATAGCTCAATTCGTCTATGTTACAACATGGCCGTTGGAGACCGAGATAAACAATGTGCACTTAAGCTTCAAACAGCCTGGTGGTGGTTAAATACCGAAGAAAGGACTGCACGTCCTGACACTTAGAAGGCCGTATAGGCTAAATGTCTTCTCTTACCCCTTAACTCCCTCGCCCCGTTATCCCCCTTCACATTCCGCTTCTCCACTATTTTTACTCATTTATTAACCAAATTCTTTTGATCTTAAATATAATGAGCCAACAAAAAAAATATATGTATGTGTGTGCACATTTATATATATATATATATATATATATATATATATATGCATATTATTATTATTATTTATTATTATTTATTGGCCTGTAGGAACCCGGAAGTTCATGACCTCACCGACTCGGCTTCGCCATCGTTCCCTGTCCTGGGCACTCTCCTTCCACGCTTGACCATTCGATCCGATCTCCTCAAGGTCAAACCTAACATTGTCCTCCCATCTCCGTCGCGGCCGTCCTACCGGTCTCTTTCCCGTTGGTCTACCGTCAAGAATTCTATGCACGGTCCTATCGTTCCCCATTCGAGCCACGTGTCCGGCCCATCTTAATCTTCGCGACTTGATTACTCTCACTATTGTAGGTTTACGATATAGCTCTTCCAATTCGTGGTTATGGAGTTTCCTCCATTGTCTTGCGTCCTCGTCATATTTACCTCCAAAGATGCTCCTCAAAACTTTATTCTCGAATACGCGGAATTTGTTTTCTTCCCGTTTTGTGAGAGCCCATGTTTCGCATCCATATAGAACAATCGGCATGATTATGGTTCTATAGACACGGAGCTTTGTGTTACGTGATAGAAGTCTGAATTTCAGCAGTTTACTGACTGCATGCCAACTAGCGTTGCCGGAATGCAGTCTCTTGTTAATTTCCTTCGACATTTCGTTACTGGCCGTCAGTATCGTTCCCAGATATTTAAATTCTTTAACTTTTTCAAATATCATACCTCTGACGTTTATATGTGTTCTCTGAGGTCCACCTGCTCTCGCCGTAATCATGTATTTTGTTTTGTCTTCATTTATTTCTAGGCCCACCTCTTCTGCCGCTTGCATGATGATTTCACAGTTTTTACTAACAGTTTCTAGATTATCGCCCAGAACGGCGATGTCATCCACATATGCGAGCACTTGTGTGACCCCGTTCAGGGATGCTCCGGCCATGTTGTCGTCTTGTACCTCTCTGATGACATACTCGACCACAAGGTTAAAAAGACATGGTGATAGACCATCTCCTTGCTTTAGTCAGTCCCGGATTTCAAATGGTTCTGAGAGGTGGTTTTCTATTCTAACTCGCCCTTTGTTTTCGTTCATGCAAATTTGAGTGCGGACGGCATATTTTTTTGGGACTCCCAGCTCAACTAGAATATGGTAGAGTCTCTGCCTTTCGACTGAGTCGTAGGCTTTTTTGAAGTCAACGAATAGTTGGTGAACCGTCTCTCCGTATTCCCACTTCTTTTCCAGCAGTTGTCTTATTGTGAACATTTGGTCGCTTGTTGACCGGTTCCTACGGAATCCACATTGGTAGTCTCCCAGTATATCTTCTCCGTACGGTGTGGTTATCGCCAGAATAACATTTGTTAATATTTTGTATGCGGTTGGGAGCAATGATATTCCTCTGTAGTTTTCGCAGTCAGATCTGTCGCCTTTTTTGAAAATGGGGATGACTATTGAGGTTTTCCATTCTTCTGGAGTGACTTCCTTATCCCATATTGCTTGGATGAGCTGGTGGATCTTTCAAGCGGTTGCCTCTCCTCCATGCTTCACAAGCTCTGCCGGTATGGAGTCGACTCCGGGAGCCTTGTTATTTTTCAATGGGTTTATTGCGTCTACAACTTCGTTGAGAAACGGCTCTGGGATCTGAGGCACGGCTGTATGTACCCTTGGTGCATTTATCTGTGGTTGATGGGTGCGTACATTGAGCAGATTTTCAAAGTACTGCTTCCATCTTGTCACGATATTGTTTGTTTCTATCACCAGACAGCCGATTGCGTCTCGAATTATTTTGACTCTCCCTCGGTAGCCATTTCTAATTGAATTTATGCCGACGTACATACCTCTGATGTTCTTTGCCCTAGAATTTTCTAGGATTTTTTCAATTCGAGTCTTCTCCCATTCGCGTTTTTTGCGTTTGAAGAGCCTCATTGTCTCTCTCCGAATTGTCGCGTATCTTTCTGCGTTGACTTCATCATATCTTTCTAAGTGGATCACTCTGAGGCGTTTACGTTCTTCGATCTTCGAACTGCACTCATCGCCAAACCAAGGTTTGGACTTTATTGTTTTCTTAAATCCTAATACCTTTTGGGCTGTTAGTTTGATTGTGTCTCTGATCGATGTCCATTTAGTGTCCACACTATTAGCTTCCTCTTCCTCACTGCTCACATTCTCTAGAATGCTAAATATATTCGTTAGTTCGTTTGGATATTCAGCCCTTTTGCGTAGGTCTTTCAGTTTATCAGTATCGAACTTTTTGCTTGTCTCTCGTGACTGCCCATGTGGGATTGCTGCGAGGCGACTCCTGATTTTGCCCATCACCAGAAGATGATCGGAGTCGCAATCTGCTCCTCTATATGATCTTACGTCGAGGATATTCGAGTGGTGTCTTTTGTCTATGAGGAAGTGGTCTATTTGGTTACGCGTTACGCCATCGGGTGATATCCATGTGGCTTTATGAATTTCCTTGTGCTTGGACATCGTGCTTTTTACTAACAGATCTTTTGACGCTGCGAACGTGATAATTCGAATTCCATTATCATTTGAGACGTCGTGTAGACTTTCTTTACCTATTGGTTGGAAGATATCTTCCTTTCCAATTTTCGCATTGAGATCCCCGAGGAGGATTTTAACATCGAATGATGAGATCCCATGAAATACATCCTCTAGGGTCTCGTAGAACGTGTCCTTCGTTTCTTCGTCCGCAGATTCTGTTGGTGCGTGTACGTTTATAAATACATAATTGTACCATCGGCCCTGTATTTTTAGCACAGACATTCGGTCATTAATAAATTTCACTTTTTTTTACATGGGGCGTAATCTTCTTGCTTATGACGAAGCCGGTTCCGAGGTTATGTGTATCGGTACCTCCACACACCGGTGTAAATCTGTTGGTTTCGATTACTTGATGTGGGAGTCGGACTTCTTGAAGTGCGACGATGTCCATTTTATATTGTTTCGTGTTTTCTACGACCGTCTGTATCGCGCCTGGTTTATATAACGTTCGAACATTCCACGTGCCGACGCGAATATCCCGCTTTTTACGTTTTTCCCTACGTCTTCTTTTTGCCGAGTCGGTGTTTTCCTGATGATTTTTTCCCTTATGGTAGTGTCGGCTCATCACACCTACGCCTACCGGGTTTTTTGTGAGATTGTTTTTTGTGTATTGATCATTCATTTCATTGGATCACTCTGGGGTTTCAAATAGTCCGCCATATCAGAGCCCCTCTTTGATATGGTAAGGTCTGCTTACTGCTCTGATTCGACTCGGTGTCAGAGAGGCGCCGTTATAATACAGCCGGTATACCCCTGGCTGCAAACCATCCAATGGGCACGGTGACGCGTAACACCCTGGATTAGGGGCGGTAGATCTTTGTGTGTTACTCCTCGCTAGCCTGTCTGACATGGGTGACCCTACTGGAAGCGTATGCTTCCGTCAGCATAGCCTGAGTGATTCATCGTAGTTTAAGCCCCCGCACCACGTCAAGGTTTCTACCAAGCGGGGGATATATATATGCATATGTGTATATATATTTATATATGGGTGTGTGTGTGTGTACGTGTATGTGTATGTATATATATGTTTAAAAAAAAACCATAAAATCAAAAATTTATATGATTATAGTTTCAAGATTTTGTATTCTCAATATTTTTACTTGAAAATTAATTTACTATTTGAAAGCTGTATAAGTAATTAATATATAATTGTATACCGAAAGGTAGTCTTAAAATTTGTTATTGGTATAATTTAGAGTGCTCGCGTAGAGCCAGTAAAATAGAATACAAATTATTATTGTGGAAGTTGAGTTAGCATTTATTCAAAAAACTGTAAAAACGAACTGTAATTATTGTTGTAAATAAATGCGTTTTAAAATAAAAAAAAATAAAATAGGAAGTAAGGAGTTTGGTAGTATGGGTGTTGAATCCAAATATGTAGTGCAGCTTGTAAAGCAGCCCTGAGATCCAAACACAGTCGAATGGTTTAGATATGTCGAGAGAGATGCAGACCGTCGGGCTTTGGTTTTGAAGATTAGTTGTGACATCGTGCGTTAGTTTTAACAGAGCATGGCAGGTGGAGTGTTGTGAGCGAAAGCCAAACTGCGAATTTGGGATAATAGCGTTGTCATTAGCAAATGAAAGGAGATTTCGATATATCTTGCATTCCAATATCTTGCTTAATCTGTTTAATAACGAAATCGGACGATAGTTGCTGGGGTTGTTGGAAGGACTGGACTTACTGATAGGGACTATAACCGTGGTTTTCCAGTTATCTGGGAAATGTGATCCGTTAATTATGTGGTTGAGAAGAACGAGAATAGGGACTAGATTTGACGAGAGAAGTCTTTTGTAAAGAAGGTTTGGAATTCCATCTAAGCCTGTCGACTTCTTGTTATTGCGAGATGTTATAAATTCAGATAATTCGCCTGCTGTTAGGAAGGTCGCATTATCCAGAGGATGAGACGCTTTGTTTGTTTCATTGAATTCCGCGATGAAAGGGGTGAAGGATGGGATCATTGTGCGTGAGATGTAGTCGTTTACAGTATCTTGAAAATTGGAGACTGAGAGGGAGTCGTTTTGTTGATGGATTTTATAAAAGTGATTAGCTAGACAGTTTGCTATGCCAATATCTGATTGGACTGGGTGATTGTTAGTAGGGTTGATAATATAATCGATTCGCGGTTTGTATTTTCGACAGTTTTAGTCTATTGATATTTTTGAATAAATCATGATTGGGTTTAATATTTTTAAGTATACACGTGTAAGCCTGGTCGACAAATTGTTTTAGTTGTCCATTTATCAGGGTAGTCAAGAGTTTTTTTTAATAAAAGGGGAGTAACTGCTATGTAGTTTTCGCCTAAGCTGTTTTTTTACGCGTAACAGTTTTGTAAGGATGTTGGGTAAAGGTTTTCCTAGGTGATTATGAGGGATGGATGTAGGTGTGTGGCTGAAGAGGGCATTTTTTAGTATTTGCTCTATTCTTAAGGCTGCTTGATCAATTTCAGCAGGGAGTAGATTTGAAGTCTCTGGCAAAGTATAGTCTGTAAAACTGGCAGCAATGTCCCTATTGACTTGTAGCGTTCTACGAACGCACGATTCCGCGCAGGTAAGGTTCCTACCTTCAAAGAGCTTACTTACCTGAGAACGTTGCACGCGCCCACAGACGCGTGTCCCAAAGTCCCACCATAGGGCCTGCAACTCGCAACCAACGTTGAGACTGACACCAAAAAGCAAGGAACTGAACGTCCCCAAAGCTTTTAAGGTCAAGCTCAACAGTTATAATTCATCATGCCTGAAACGAAGGTATAAACATCCATGAGTTCTATTCCTAAAAAAACAATTCCCAAAATGCCATACATGCTGCCTGCGCCCAGGAACATCTCATCGAACCGGCAATTCCGAAATTCGATACAAAAGAATTGCTATCATCAAAGAATGAGCCGATCAACGGATGCACGTGCGGGTAATCTAACGCAAGGACCACCCAAATCCGTTGAACAACAGAAGGCAGCCACGACCTATCGCAATCAAAAATATCTCAACGAGATATCCGATGATTTATGAGGAGTTAAGCCAACAAAGGCAATACTTCGGTCCCACGGCCACGCTAGAATTTCACACCATTATAAAGATCTAATAGATTTCGATTCCGGGTACCAAGTTCAAATAAGACCCACGGACTGTACGTCAAAACAATCGCCGAATATCTCTGGTCTGGGCGCCAGATGTTCTGTGCAAACAGAAGGCCGTGGAAATGAAATTCGATCACCAATGATAATGATGTATGCAAGGAATGACTTTCTCCTTTCAGGAAAATAGGAAATTACCCCTGGGATGAAATAGCATGCTGCTAACAGAGATTTCCGGAATTCTGTTAGCAGATCGAATAGAAAAATTTTTCCGTACAGATACGGATACCAGTTTGGAATCTGGATATATGTGTGTGCAGACAGGCAGTCTAATTCTGATCGTCACCGGGACGAGAAGGATATATCGAATATCCGTACAGAGAGGAGACCAGAGAACCCCGCCGAGGTGGTTAATCCGCGCCAAGAATCCTTGATACTTCTCGTGTAATTAAAAGTAAAAATGTGTCGTATGAAGTGTGAGTCGATTTGTTTTCGCCTACAATATGTTTATTTAGATAGGATAAGAACGTTCTTTTCGGTAACTTACTCGGCACTTATTTCGTAAGAAAAGCAGCGAAACTTATAATTCCAAATAACAATAGACAACTACGATTAAAATAAAAATTAAAAACAATTTTGTTAGTGTTTCATTTGTAACCGCGTTCGCTCTGTGTATGTATGTTTTCGCTGCGGCAAGGAACACTTGAACAACGTATAAATCCGCCAAAGACTCTTTTCCAGTTTGTCCTGGAGAAATTCGGGATCGGATTGAATGAGTAACATGGTTCGTGGGCTGGGATTTGGACAGTGGTGTGGACGGACCCATGATCGGAAGGAAATTCGAAGGATACTGTAGGGAGGTTAGGTGAGTAGACGTCTACGGATTTTAGGAAAAAATCTATTGTTGATTTAGTAGTATTGGAGATATGTGTTGGCTGTAATGGACAGTCCGCATAGATATATGGATGGAGTTGAAGGAGTGCTAGAAGTTGGCAACCATATTTATTGCACTTAGTGTCGTTAAATGAAGTATGCCGAGCATTCCAGTCTCCTCCTATTATGAAAGGTGCAGGTAGAGACTGTTGGATTATCTCAGTGATGTCGGAACTAGGGAAGTTTGGTTCCCGAGAAGGGTGAATGTATACGGACGACAGTACAAGCACTTTGTTGCTTTTGCAAAAGATTTTAATTGGCGTGTACTCAATATTATTTATATTGGTGAACCTATATTCGGAAAATTGGAATTTCTTGTGTATTAGAATTCCAGTACCTCCATAAGGTCCAGTGGTTCGTGGATTAAAAACATGTGTATAAATCGGGATAGATACTCGGGAGTTTGGTTTAAGCCAAGTTTCTGAGAGGAGGAGGATATCTGGAGAAAAGTTTTCAACGAACAATCGGAGGTGTTGTCTGCGAATATTGGAATATATGGACTCTGCGTTGAGGGAAATTATGGTTAAATTAGCCATAAGGGAGAGGATATGTGAAGTTGTAAGAGATAAAATCTGACCTTTTTTTTTCTATTTCTGAGCTGTGCTTCAACGTGGGCGGCATCTTCTGTAAGCTACTTATGTATCCTGTGATGTCCAGATTCAGATCGTTACTGTTGGATTGGTGATTTCTTGTCATGTTATGGGAATCCTTGACAACCTTAGCGTATGACATTCCTGGACTTGTAGGATTTATTGATTGATGTGATGTTGTTTTGGTTGGTGAAGGTTTGCTCGTTGCCATGGGTGTTGTTCGCCTTTCTAGAATCCTCAGCTTATGAGGACATTGCGAGAAGTTGGCAGGGTGGGGTCCTCCACAGTTACAGCATGTCACTGTGATTTTCTTCGTTGTAATGGATCCATCGGGGTTTGTTGTTTGGATTGTTCCTGATTCCATCCCAGGCGGGCTGACCTTACATTCTCCAGATTGATGTTGCTCTGCACACTTTACGCATCGTACGCTTAGATGACATGCGCCCGCCAAGTGTCCTGAACCTTGGCATCTTTTGCAATGAAGGACGTTTTGTTTATGAGGTTCCTCAATCGCAATTTTATGCGTGAACTGATATTTTATTTGTTTGAGCCGGGTGACATCAGTTAGAGGAATTTGTATGATACGTAAATGCAGATTCTTGTTAGTCCGCATGTATGGTGTTTGGAAGTAGTCCAACCTATTTATTTTCAGTTCCGGACAGATCCTGACTATTTCTGCTGCAAGTTCCTCATTAGTCCATGCTGAATCGATATGCCTTAAGATGAAAGTTGCTGGTTTCAACTGTCCACGTTGAAAAGTGAAAAATTCAAGCTTATGTTGCGCAAGTTTTTCTACCGCCTTGTTGTGATCCGTTAAAGTTGTTGTTGTGATGGAAGTCGAAGCTCCTCTTGTATTTGTGGTGAAATTGCGGTGGCCTAAGGTACTTTCAAGCATTCTAATTAGTTCTTTGATGCTTGTTATATTTTTAATATAGATGGGTCGTGGTCTTGTATTTTTGGTGTGCGTGTTAGGCATTTTATTCCCGGTTGTCTTCTTTTGTTGGGGCGATGGTGTTTCGGGGGACAACAATTGTTGGTTTGGAGATGATGGGGCTAGTCCGGGGTGTTGAGCAGGCGTTGCTTCCATGCAGACGTCATCTCTGATTTTATTGGTTGTTTTTAGGGAGTGAATTTCCTCGTGGAGTTGTTTCATCTGGAGTCGAAGTGTATTGATATAATCCACGGCTTCCAGATATTTTTTTGATAGTCCATAGCTTATGTCTCCATGGGTGTTGGTTTTTTTGTTGCGGTCAGTAAATCGTCGGTGGCTCTTCTTTTACGCTCTATCATGAATTGTTGGTCATCACTGGTGCCGTCGCCCGGCATGCGTTACTGTTAGTTTCCACTGTTTTCACTGTTTTATTACTAAAAGTATTACTAAAAGTATTTTTACACGTGCACTTCACCCACGTGTGTTACAGACTTTCACAAACACGTGTTTCACAAACACGAGTTTCAGCTATGCTATTTTTCCAAACATTACAGCCTTGACAGAAGCTAGATTTGACAACTGTATCTACAACCTTCTTGCAATTTTTAGCAACAAGCGTAGTAACTCCAAATAGAGAGTTAAAACCTCTTTTGTCCATGTCCCATCGCCAGAAACAGTAAAGTCTGTCGGATTAGCATCAGAATCAGAAGCTGAAATTAATTCTTTTTTTCATTTAGAGCTTTGGATATAATGAGATTATAAACTGTAGATGCGGCCGTATGCAGGTTTTCGACACAAGTGTAGTAAGTAGAGATTGATAGTCCTTGACAAATATCCATCATACTGCAGAAGATATTTATTCCTTCGCTTCCAACTCCCAAAAGCCCCATACTAAATATCATTCTTCGATTTACTCCGAAGGATTTATCGACGAATGGACATGATTGTACATATTGTACACTATCGCAACTGCATTGTAATGCAATTTTAAAACCTAGTCCGCGATAAGACGTTCGTGAAAATTTGCTCTCTTTCTTGCAGGTATTACACAGAACTATGGAAGAAATCGCTGTAAAAACTGTGAAAAACTTCAAAATACAGTAGCCGTATTTATTATCAATAATCACTTCTTCATCATTTGATTTGCTCAATTTTGCTGCCGATACACTCGTAAAACTGGTGTCTTCCTCTACCGTGAATCTATTACCGTGAAATCGCCTCTTTTTACTTCGATCCGGACGCGTAATCCTTTTCGCTGAAGATTTTCGATCCATTTTACTTTAAAAAATTAAAATTATCACTTGAAATATTTTTATTTTACTCACAGCACATGCGTTCACTTGGCTTGAAGGTTAGAATTCAACTGTTCGCAACTGGATGTAAGCTCGCACTACATATAAAAGATAATTTCAAAATACATAAAGGTTATCTTCGGTTATTGTATTTCAGTATATATATAAAGGCACAAAAGGTTTTGCGAGGAAACAGGGTTGCAGGTTGCCAGAAAGTCCCTAATGTCTTTTGTCCGATTCATTCCGGCTGAGCCGGCTTAGACGGCGCGTCAGCTAAACAGCCATACCTCCGAAGATAATTTGAATTTTCTAAAATCCTCTTAAAGACATATTCTTAGAAGGTTAAGCTTTAAAAATATGAAAAAAAAATGATTTTTTCAAATTTCTAGACCAGTTTCTCAAAGTCAAATCATACTCCATTTATTACAAAAAATCTACAAAAAAAAAAAAAAAAAAAAAAAAAAAAAAAAAGATAAATAAATACGTCCCCAAACTAAATACAAACACATGGTAAGTTCAACCAAATGTTCAATTAGCATACTCACATCCCAGATTTCCGAGACTTCGCCTAACTGAATTCTTATCACAAAGTCCTAACACTTGACTCCAGCCGAAGTATATTTCTCGAGATTTTGCTTAATTTCGTTCCATCCGCAATGTAAAATCTCGATTTGGTTTTATTTATAAAGGGGATACATCGGGATCTCGCGCGTCGAGTATCTGAAAGGCATGCACCTCTGGAGGTTTTATTATTATTAAATGCTATCCATTAATATTAAGCCAGTGAATTTAATTAAAGTGGTTTAACCTAGTAAAAGTTTTTGCTTGCGGCGACTGCGTTGCGAGGTTGTGGTTTGTGGTGAGCCGCCACAAATATACGTACACATAACATAGTCAGCTATATAAATCCTCCTATGGGTATTGTGGGATCAAATACAATAGAGAAATGCTCTCTTTCACCGTCCGCTCAAGTATATCTGCTGCGCGCTGGAAAAGACACTTTCGAAAATCATCGGAAAAACATAGTAGGAGGTCGAATTTCGTTTCGCAAATTTCACGAGCGTTTTCTATGGGAAATTTCCTAACATTTTTTTAGCAATCTAATAGTATATCTGTAACGGTTCCGCCAAAGCCCACGGCCCACTTACATGAAAAACCCCCATAACTGCTACCCAACTTCTGGAAGTTCGCTAATGCACTCGCATTAGCACCTTAAATGCTTCACGCATCAAATAGATCAACTCTATAATCTAAAAGTCCCTGTAAAGAATCCTTACCTTTCATGCATCTCTTCCTAACCTATTCCCTGTAAGAATTCTTTCCTAACTTATCAGGAATCCCAAAAAAAAAAAATCCCAATAGATGAATTCCTGAAAACAAAATGATTTGGTTTACATACAATGTAACCATCATAACAGGGACCATAAACATTGCGTCGCCTATTTCTCGTCCTCACCAAGTGTATTCTGAATCACCATACAAACACATTGGCTGGCGACCTACACCCAAGGGACCAAAACAAATATACGCATCTCGCGTCTCTTGACACCAATTAAATCCTACAGCATAAGCAAATGCAAATAGGTATGGTATACTTACCCTTGGCTGCGATGCAATAAACACCAATTTCCTGTAAATAAGCTAGAATCAATTAGCACCACGTGCATGGGCATTGCGGCCATTGTTACAGCTGCAATGCATAGCTTAGACAATGATCTACCCGATCTCTTTGCCTTTCCATATTTCTGGATCTGTTTCTCATGACTAGCGGCATTGAACAAACAGAAACCCATTTAGCACCCTATGAGATTCAGCTTGTTTACTTAGCCTCACATCTCACTGATGCACATCATTCCTTTTCTGGTTTTCAGATTCGTTCCCATGGCCTTGTGTATGAAAAAACCAATGTGATCTTCACTCACACATACACGTACATTACCAAGTCCTTCTTCCTTGTTTTCACCACGAGAGAAATACTTTCTCTCTCGGGAAAACTCACCCCATTAGCGACTCGGCTCTGCACGAGCCGTTTATCGCTGAGTCTTATTACATTCGCCGACCACCACGGACGTGCCATCTCCTGCTCCCCGTGGCGACGCTAGGACGCATATATCCGAAGTCGAGTCGGGAAAGTGCGCTTTAATTCAAGTGACTTTTAATTCGTGTTTTGTTTATTTAGTTAATCATAAAAGTAACTATCAGTGAGTATAAATAAAAAAGAACCATTTATTCCATTAAACAGTGCGTTTTATTTCCGAACGTCTACGGTGGACAACTTTCCTCTTTCGAACAATTCGTGGACGTTGTGTTGTGGAGTTTCGCTTGTGTTTCTCTCCCAGCGCGTACTTTTCATCCTCCCGGTTGTGGACGGACGTGGCGGCGTTTCGTTCTTTTGGTTTGGCGTTTTACTCGGCGAACAATTTATGATGGAAAAGAAGGCGCAATACTTCCTCCCTACATAACCCCATTCATGTTTACTTGAACGACGACCATGATCTATTTATTGATATTTCTCGCTGCCGTAGCATGCTCATAGCCATCCAAAACGGCCTTGATTCCTTACTCATTGATGTAACCACCTCCTCTAAGCTTGATTATGTATCAGTCAAAATAATCATCATCATCATCGGCACTACAACAGGGATCCGGGTATCCAGTCGTTATCCGAGACTTGTTAAACTGTCCCCCGTAAATCACATTATACGAGGGTTGCCTTTTATATTTCGGGATTAGAGAACAAAAACAAATATTGATCATCGAAAATCACTTTATTGTTTTTCAAAATATTCCCCATGAAGATCTATACACTTTGCATGCGTTTGAACCAATTGTCGAAGCACTTTTGCCACTCTGATTGAGGTATCTCCAACACATGCATTCTGAATGCAGCAACCGCTTCTTCAGGTGTCGAAAAACGTTGACCTCTCAGTTTGTTTTTTACGTACGGGAATAAAAAGAAGTCATTCGGTGCCAAGTCAGGACTATACGGCGGATGACCCATCAAATCGATGTTTTGGGTGCTCAAAAATGCAGTTGTTGCAGCCGATGTGTGAGAGCTCGCATTGTCGTGGTGAAGAGTGATCCGTCCTCTTTACAGACATCCAACAAAAACGAACCTAAGGGAGTCGCCGCCGAAGGGCAGCCAATGGTGAAGGTCATAAAAAAAAGGGAAACAGGAGAAACTGATGTTGCAGGTCAAATCTGCTGCTACATGTATGGGCAAGATAAACTGCCGCCATCCGCAAGGGATAGATTCTTTGATTGACGTGAGTCAATAAAACCCTTGCCGAAGGCAGGAATCTATTTTGGGATAATGAAACCAGCATTGGGTATGGCCGTTGCTAGATCGTTTAAAATAAACATATTTCGGTCATGTATGATTCGATGCATGTTGTTTCAGGGATATGTTAATCCCGTTGTGGGTACTGTCAGGCGAAAGTATCCGCTTGGGTGTTTACTTTGTGTAAACTAAAACAGCTTCGATAGCCAGCGTGAGAACCGTGGCTACTCGTTGCTTATGTAAATATTGGTGGTCATGACCGATGCTGGTGATCGTTCCAAGAAACGAAATTTCAACTTTAAGGTAAGTTGTATTGCTGGGAATGGTGGGGATCAAGCGATGCGGGGCTCTTCGGGCCCTAAAAAGCCCCGCAGGCTCCTCTTCGCTCATTCGAGCTAAGTGTCACGCCCGCCGGTGTCTACCGAGCATGATTTTTCTTACAACATTAGCTTCAAGGTAGATTTCGTACAACTCATGGTTGTAGAGTCTCCGGAATCGTCCACCCTCACATACGGGGCCAGCAATACTCCTTAAGACCTTCCTCTCGAACACGGCTAAGATTTCAGAGTGCCTTTTATTGAGCACCCAGGTCTCGGATCCATACATGAGTACTGGTAAGACCATGGTCTTGTACGGTAGTAGCTTGGATGTTCTGGATAAATTCCGGGATTTAAAGAGCCTTGATAGACCATAGTTCGGCGCAAGGCTAATAACTTTGGCCGTAAAAATAAATTATTATGGAAAATTTAATCAGCCTCGACACTTGCCAAATAAGGCCAAGACCGGATCACTGTTGTAATGCCGATGATGATGATGATAGACCATAGTAGGCTTTGTTGGATTTGATCAGCCGTTCGCGTATTTCTTCTTCCACATTGTTATCGGCTGATACTATTGAGCCAAGGTAGTTAAAGGATTGCACTACTTCAAATTCGGGCTCCACTACCCTGATAGTTTGGCCAACGTTAGGTCTTCTCTTCGCACAAGCTAGCACCATGTACTTAGTTTTCCTCTGATTAATGTGCAGTCCCAGTTTTTGTGTCGCCTGCTCGATCTGGGTGAAGGAGCCCTGTACAACCGATTCGGTTCTACCGATGATGTCGATGTCATCTGCGTAGGCAAGTATCTAGCTGGACTTGGTGATAATAGTCCCTCTGTTTGTGATGCCCGAGACACGGTTTGCTTTCTCTAACGCCAGGTTGAAGAGGAGGCAGACCAGACCGTCCCCTTGTCGGAGTCAATTAAAGATGTTTATTGGTTTGGGTAGCAATCCCGCTATTTTTACTTGACTAGTTACGTTGGTCATGGTCAACTTACAAAGTCGTATCAATTTGTTTGGAATGCCGAACTCTCTCATGGTATTATGTAGTTCTACCCTGGCTATGCTGTCGTAGGCGACATTAAAGTCTATAAATAGATGATATAATGAAATATTAAACTCCAGACATTTTTCCATCGCCTGCGTAAGGGTGAATATCTGATCAATCGCTGATTTGCCTGGGATGAAGCCACACTGATATTGACAAATGATGGCTTTAGCGTATGGGGCTATCCGATCGTGTAGGATAGTGGAGAGCATCTTATAGGCGGTACTCAGCAATGTTATACTCCTATAGTTGCTGCACAGTGTGATATCTCCCTTCTTATGTATGGGGCAAATTATACCACGACGCCAATCGTCCGGCATCTCCTCTTGCTCCCACACGTGCACCATGATCTCATGAATTGCGTGATGTAGCGCTGTCCCTCCTTGTTTGAACAAGTCAGCTGGTATGCCATCAGCTCCGGAAGCTTTATTTGATTTGAGCTGTCTTAAGGCTTTTCATGTTTCCTCAATGCTTGGTAGCGGCAACATTTGGTCTTGATTTTGCATTGGTGGAGCCTGCAATTCCACCATAAGCTGACCATTTTGCAATTCATTGAAGTGCACTTCCCATCGCCCAAGAATGCCTTCAGGATCGGTGATCAGATTGCCCTCTTTATCCTTGCAGTAATTGCAGTGTGGTGTGTACCGCGCCATACTGTGGATTATTTGGTAGAACTTCCGCGCGTGGTGCGGACCTCGCTCTCTACTTTTCTCTATTTCACAGACAATGCTCTTTTCCCAGGCACGTTTCTTTTGTCTATGAAGTCTTTTTTCAGATCTTCTGAGCTCTTTGTATTCAGCGGCTTACAACAATGAAATCACTGAAAATTATGCACATTCATTTGAAATAACTATTTCAGTATCCAGGTATAGGATCTATATTCTGTCAATAAAATCGGATAAAACCTCAAATTCATATAAGAAGGTTTATCTATTCAATTGCGACGACGAATGTCACAACAATTTAAATACGAGGCTAGAAGAAAGATAATATTATTGCAGATACTGATGAAACATATCAGAATGTGTTAGAATGGCTTAACCACGCTGTGAAATATCAGTCTTGTCGTATTAATGTGATATCCGTAATGGAAAAGTGTTGAGAGAAGAGTGTTTATCATATTTTTATATTTTTTAAGAAAATATATTATTGGCCTGTAGGAACCCGGAAGTTCATGACCTCACCGACTCGACTCCGCCGTCGCTCCCTTTCCTGCGCATTCTCCTTCCACGCTTGACCAGCCGACCCGATCTCCTGAAGGTCAAATCTAAAATTGTCCTACCATCTCCTTTTAGTTACTTACTTCTTGTAAAATTTCTTGAACGATGTTTCCTTGGCGATAAAGGCAAATTATAGAAATGAATCTGTCTGACTTTATAAACAACGATAGCGGACTTAAATCAAAATAGGGAAACATTCTAAAGGCCATAGCATGGTCTATGCAGATTATCATATCAGATAATAAATATCAGTGGTGCCAGCGTGGATGGCCATATTTTATAAACATTTGATGCTGCTACATACCTAAGCTTCTTTTGATTATTAAGACACGAAAACATCAAAGATCATATAGTAAAATTCGGTCTCAATTATAAGAAGCCACCCTATCATCCTGGACTCATTTCATCGGTTGAAAAATTCGATTTCGTCCAGTTGTGTTATTCCTTGCGTCCTGCTTAATCTCTCCCATATTCCCTATCAACATGTAACATTCCTTTCCAACAACCTTCATTACTGTGTGATCTACTGATGGTCTTCTATTGGACCACTGGCCTTTAGTGTTGGCGCCAAATGTGTGATTTATAGCAGCATCTAGTTGTGTGGAATCGCCTTCGCTTGGGATTCCATGGTACACCCCAATCCCATCGTCATACTAGACATCAGCCATACTAGCACTAGTTTGTCGGCCATGTTTATTCATTTCCTAACTTTTTCCCGCGACACATTGCTGTCCATTCCCAGGTGCAGACTCTAAGATGTCATCATCATCGTTTATTATTGCATTCAAAGCTACAGTGTTCGCTAGTTCCGTGTTGGAACTACAGACCATAACTAGAGCTTCTCTACAGTCGTCTTGTTCGGCTACCTCTTGCTCGCCGACATAAATTCACGCTCTCTCACCCAAACGGACATAAAAACAGTGACGTCCATCTATCCCTGGACCATTGGTTGCCATCATTATGTATTTATTAAATATTTAACATAATTCCGTAATCTGAATGCAGAGGCATCCTGTTGGCAAAAGAGGCAAAGCAGTGCGCCAGATACCCGAGCTCGTTGCTTGACCGGGATCGTACACGCTGATCGTATGGACTTGCCTAACAAATCGACACAGACCAGTTCCAGATACAACATTTTCTCGTGTCGTGCTCTTGTAAATTTTTGCATTTTTCCATATGCATTCGGAGTTTCCCTCTGCGCTCTCATCTTTGATTTCCATTCGATAAACGTTTTTATTAATTTATTGATCATACGGGACAGTAGAGCGATGGACGATGTGGTGCCTGCTGACGGCGATCTGTTCGGTGGGGAATTCTGAAGAAACCCAGAGACATAAAAGACTGGAGGATATATTAGATTTTTATGGAAATCAGGAGACGAGTGTCCGACTTCAATAATGGACAAAAAACTATTTCATTTGTAATTGGCAGGTACATGGATAATGACCACCTGAATGTGACTTGGGTTAGTAGCACCATCCTTCCTGTCACTGGTTACGATCGTTTGGGAGTGATTGTCGAAAGTGTAGCAGTAATGTTGAGAATAAATACTCCAGGGTATGGAATGTTTATTCTCAAGATTCACTTAGATTCTTCGAAACCTAGGATTTAAAAGAATGTTTGCTAATCTTTAATATGTCTCATATCACTTATCACGTTTGTGGTATTAGATTTTGTGTCAAGTTCCTAGTAAAGAAATGCTTGTATAATAAGAACCATTTACGGCGGTAAATCTATAATACAAATTGTATCTTCATACATTACATTTAATGTAAACAAAAGAAAACATAACATATACCTCTCATTTGGTAATAGACCTTTTAGAGTTTCTGCCGTAGATACATTACCATCACTTAACCATAGTAGTTAGTAACAAAACTATAGGACAATAAATATCCAGCACACAGCATTGGTTATTAACAACCTACAACATTTCTATACATGTCCTGTTCTTCAGGAATGTACTGAAATAGAATATAGAAGACTTAAAAAACAAACATATGAACATTTGAAATTTGTTTTACATGCATCAAATACTCAAGTACGGATAGAAATGCTCACATTTTTCGTCACATTGACACAGAAACTATTTGCCCATGATATTTATAACTGTCCGCCAATTCCGACAAGCTCGTTGGCTTACTGGCTTCCACATGGTTTAGAAACTCCAACAGAAAATATCGAGGATTGTCAAATCTGCTTAGGAAGTGGGCATTCCTGAATGCTCGTGTTAGATGCAAAAACAGCTCCTCAAATATTTACTCATTGGATCCCCCAACTCCATAATCATTGCTTTCACTTAACTTAACACTAAGCTTTTCCCCATGTCGATTAATTTCTGTTTAATCAACACTTTAAATATCTGTAAAAACGGACAAAATCTGAAATACATAGAATTCAGTTACAACACTGAAAGAACTATATGATGGGACATGAAGTAAATACTGCTTTATGGGGATATAGCGCTAGTCATAAAAGAAGTAATTACGTGGAAATGATAATAATAAGATACAAAAATATATTTACCCATGAACGGACACATGTATAATATGAGTTGTTAAGAGTCGTGAGCACACATTCAACGTAATAAACAAGTGACGGCGATCAATCAGGAATCACAATGTAAGTAGTTGTCCTAAATCTTGGTAAGCAATGAAGACACTGCGGCGCAGGTATTTTAAACCCATTTAGATTATATCTGTAGATAGCGAGCCATGTTTCAAATAAGCTACAAAAACAAAGGGGGATGAAAACACGAAAAAGGGATTTATCGATCTGTATTTATCGATCGGGGTAACTGTATCATAATAAAAAACAAGAAGTATCCAACCGTTATTGGTGAACAGCTAAGAACCAAGCTGGAGACATCGAGTATTTTTGTAAAGATAGAAAGGTTTTTTTTTTTTTTTTTTGGTTTCGGTAGGAAGGTGGAAATCTTCAAAAGATACTTCTGGACCGATCCAGAGACATGCCGGGTTTTTACCGACTAAAATCACCTGCCGCCAGGCACATATTCCCGTTGATCCCCGCGGAACTTTCTTTTAGATATTCCATCGCCGGGCGGGACGAAGTTTACCTGTTGCGCCGCGCGTCGCAACTGCTGCATCCTTTCACAGAGAATATCATTTGTCACGGACCATGCCTGTTTTGGCTCCTCGATAGTATAATGGTTAGAATACCCGCCTGTCACGCGGAAGACCGGGGTTCGATTCCCCGTCTGGGAGCCTCTGGCGCAAGACTAATGACCTTGCCCGGAAAAAAACAAATCATTATGGAAAATTTAACAAGCCCCAGGACTTGCTAAATAAAGCCAAGACCAGTTCCCGGTTGTAGTGCCGGTGATGATGATGATGCCTGTTTTGAACTCAGCATGTATTCTATTACATCTGTCGGAGTAACTGTCTATCTTATATGTCTCTCCAAAATCGTTCTTGGGGTCTTGAATCTCACACACTCTGTTAGTACGTGTTCCGCATTTTCTATTTTACCTTCGCAATACAAGCAGTATGGGTGATTCACCTGCTTATACTTCTGCAAGTATTGCCGAAAGCATCCATGTCCTGACATTAGCTGAGTCAAGTGATAATTCAGCTCGCCATGTTTTCTTTTCACTCATGTTTCTATATCAGGTATCATGGTGTGGGTCCATCTTCCTTTAGTGGAAGAATCCCACCTTCGTTGCCATTCTCTTAGGCTTGAGAGCTCTAATTGTGACCGCACTTTCCGTCGATTCTCTTGCGAGACCTCAGACAATGCAGCGTTTTCTTTAGCTGCAATGTCAGGTGGTGTCCTTCCGGCCAAAATATTTATAACATCTTTGGATACCGTTCGGAATGCACAGCATACTCTTAGTGATGCCAATCTATGTGCTGAGTTCACTCCCCTCATGTATGACTTCTACTGTGCGGCTCCTACCCATATGTGAGCTGCATACATTACAATGGAGGTGTTGATACTGGTTATGAGCTTCCTTATGTGGGGCCAACATTGGGTAGCAGTCTCGCTAAAACTTTGCATACTCTTGCCGTTTTTTCACTCGTTTTCCTCAGGTGTTCCTTGAAGCTCAACCTGTTGTCGAGTATATCATCAAGATATTTAATATAGGGACTGGATCTGATTACTTGTCCTTCTATTTCCAAATTAAGGTGTTCAACTTTCTTTCGCCTGATTATTAACACTGCCTCCGTCTTATGTCCAGCTAGTTTCTGTCCGGCCATATCTAGCCAACATTTCATGCTCTGGATTGCTTGGAAGCAAATATTCTTCAGGTCATCTAGATGTTTGGTTACGGCCACTATTGCCAATCATCTGCGTACCCAATGATTCTATCCTCTTCTGGTACATTGACCCTGAGCACACCAGCATACATGATATTCCATAACAGCGGACTTAATACAGATCCTTGAGGTACACCCGCTGTTATTTTATATTTCTGTGGTCACTCATCTGTGTCATAGAGCAGTCTTCTATCCGAGAGACAGTTTGCTAGTATACCCATTAAGTACGGTGAGACTTGTAGATCACCCAACGCTTCTAGAATCTGATTCCAATTCACCGAGTTAAACGCCATTTTAACATCTAGTGTCACCACGGCGCAATATTTTTTCGTACAACCTAGATATCCGGCTCCAGCTATCGTATTGTGAGCGATGTGGCACACTACAGATAGCGCCTCACCGGTTGATCCACCTCTCCGGAACCCATACTGCCATTCAGAGAGCCTCAATGTCCCTTTAGTGAAGTGTTTCAGGCGAGTGGCAATTACTCGTTCAAGCAGATTTCCTGTTGTGCCCAGCATGCACAACGGGCGATACGACGACGACGCTTCTGGATTCTTGACTCCTTTGGGTATAAGCACAAGCCGCTGTTTTTTTGCATCGTTTATTGTCCTGTTTGGAGGCAGGTTGTGAAGAGACTGTTGAAGACAATTTTCACTTTACTACCCCTCCTTTTCTTTATTGTCATCGACCGCTCTACGGTCCGCTCTACAAGTAATTCCCCTACCACTACCCTTAATATATTGTCTAAATATTTAAAATATATTACACAACAATTTTCACTTTACTTACCTCTCCCTTTCAATATTGTATTAAATTGTGTATTTATCCAACAATTTTCCGCTAGTTCCGCTAGTCGGTGTAGGTGCGTAAGAGCCTCGGGGCTATTCTCACCAGTGGATTTGTTTCCCCGACGGATCCGAGACAAACCTCAGCTGGTGGTCGCCGGCTGCGCCCAAATTGTTAGATAAATACACATATATTAAGGGTAGTGGTAGGGGACTTACTTGTAGAGCGGACCGTGGAGCGGTCGATGTTGCAGGTCCCTGGTATGCAGGTTGCAGGGGAGGTTGAATTCTTGACTCCCCCTGTTCAACTGGCTATTTGTTGATGATGGTTATTTATTATTATTATTTATTGGGCTGTAGGAACCCGGAAGTTCATGACCTCACCGACTCGGCTTCGCCATCGTTCCCTGTCCTGGGCACTCTCCTTCCACGCTTGACCATTCGATCCGATCTCCTCAAGGTGATGATGGTTATTTGTATTTTGTTTTTTAATTATGTTTTGTTGTGTACTTGTTTTATCACTTAATATTATATCAATTATTATATTATTGATAACTATTAATCTTGAACGCAAGTCGTCCCTTCTCCTGATATCGAATCGAATATATTGAACGTAAGTCTTCCCTTCTTCTGATCTCGAATGATTTTATTGAACGTAAGTATTCCCTTCTCCTGATATCGAATGAATCTATTCATATTTTTTGCCATTGACGTTTTCTTTTTATTCAGCGCCAACGCCTTTTTTTATTATTTTTACTGCCAAGTAGAATTTGCATAAAGTAGTATTAAAAACAAGAAATCCTCTGGAACAGATGGTATTCCGAATACTGTTCTTAAACATTTGCCTCCGGAAGCGGTGAAAATTTACACTACCTTGTTCAATAACGCTCTAAATAATGCATACTTTACAAGACGTTGGAAAATAGCAGTAGTCCATCCCATCCCCAAAAAGGGCAAGGACAGGAGCAATACCGCCAAATTTCGCTCGATTAGCCTACTTCCAAACATTAGCAAAATATTCGAGAAAATCATTAATAAGGCATTGATAAGATGGTGTGATGAAAATGACATCATCCGAACAACCAGTTTGGCTTTAGACCGGGACACGACACAGCTCATGCAGCTACAACACATGTTTGCGATATACAGTGGAACAAGGCAAAACGACAATGCGCAAGCGTATATTTGGTTGACTTTGATAAGGCCTCCGATACCGTAAGTGTCCTTCCGTTGGTAGGGGATTTTTTTGAATCCGCACCGCTGCCACCAGTTTATTATAATATTTTTGTGGTGCACCACCGTGCTTCCGGTTTCCCGGGAAGAGTGGGCTATCGTCGTTGTCCTCTTTGGGTAGTCTCGAACCCGTGCGTATTTCTTTTCCGCGCACTATCGAACGTGTTGCCGCACGATTATACCGATGTTTCTGAATGAAATGTCACCAGAAAGTTTGCTGCTGAGCAGTCACTAAAACAACACTTCCGCTTCTTTTACTTGAACTTGAACTGATTTATTTTTCGAATTCATTCCCAATTTTTTTTTTGGGGAGGTCTTCTCCTTATGTGCGCTACTCACTGACTCTTCTAAGCGACTTCAGTCAAGTCACATTTTCAACTCTGTGAATTCAAATCTTCAAATATCTTTATGTTCTTTCGAAGGTCAAGACGCATCGCCACCTATCGTTTGATCCTTTATTGGGGTTTTTGTTTGTTTTAGCCATCTGGCTAATGCAAACAAGAAATTTCGTGCATTTCAAATGGGTAGCACAAGATCCGTAGAAATTGGTTGTTAGTTTAGGATCTGGAAATCCGTGTCTATTAGCAAATCATAAAACATCTGGTATGCGTTTGGATGTTTATGATTGCAAGAATTGTGTGCCGGCGTATCGAATAGATATGGCTTTGTTTGGAAACGTGCACTTTTAGGTTTTGGATGTTGTCGGTTTCTTAGGTGCTAATTGCTTTTAGCGTACATGGGAAAATAATGCATTTTGCTGTTTGATTTTCGGAAACAGAATCGAACAAATGCATTGAATTGAATAAATGAATTTGAATTCAATAAATGAGAATTTGAACGTTTAGTTCTATTTGGTTATGTTGGGTATATTAAATGGATTTTGTTATAGGTAGCATTTGTTATATGTGGGAGAAAAATGTCATGTGAGAGAAAAATGGTAGGGCTTCTTGGAGCAGTACATAAGGACTTGTATATAAGTTATCAAATCTAGGTTTGGTGAAATATCTGTTATACATAATTTACGATATGATAATCGAAAAGCAATTTATGGTTCAAAATGGCTTACAGCAGGGAGCCGTGAATTATTCCATTCTCTTCAATATTTATACTAGTTATCTAGTTGGGTCTCTTACTCATGCTATTGCATATGCCGAAGATGTTGTGGTGTACAGATCAGAAAAAAAAATGCATGTCATTAACAGACTTCTTCAACATGACTTCAATCAAATCAAACGCTGTTGTGACGATTGAAATTTGTAAATTAACTTCCAAAAAACAGAAACTATCCTTTTCAGAACACCTCTTTCTACAGCTTCAAGAGATACAAGGGATGATTGGAAAAACGTTTCCATTATAGGAAGCAATAATCTTCCGCTGCAAATGAAAACTGTTGTCAGGTACCTTGGTATTTGGGTGGATCAATACCTATACTGTGATAAGCACATAGCAGCTGCCCTCTCCGCAGCTAAAAGTGCATATGCAATGACAAGAAGTCTGTTCCGAAATAGTCTCCTAGATCACGAAGTTAAAATAATATTGTACTCAGCATTTATCCATCCAATATTAGTATATGGTTTAACGTTTCCCCATCCTACATGGAAAAGTTTCGCATGTTCGAGAGGCAATGCCTGCGTTCCTGCCTCGGGTTACATAGAACACCTGAGTCTCAATACAGGAAATTCTATCCTAATAAGACACTGTATGACAAATCAGGATTGAATAGGATGGACAATTTGATTATCAAAATGATTCGTGGTCACACTGCATATGCAGTGTGCAGCGAAAATAATCTTATCTCAGGAGCCTACTACCCCAATGACATGTACCTGGAGAATACACTCCAAAATGGGTTTATCCCACCTGAAGCGTTCCCTCTCTTGGATAGAAAAGGTCTTGTAGGGGTTTTCAGGGCCCGAAGACTCTCGCATCATTTTTAACCCCATAAAAACCCTATAAACCCCATATCTGCCCTTAAGTCGAATCACTGGCAAGATCACACAACCTTGCCATAGTATTCACCACTGTCCTAAAATGGCTGAAAACAATTCGGTTATCCTCTTGGATAACCGCCATAAATATTCCATCATAGCCGAGGAGCTTTTTCTCCACATTCGGCATTGTATACTTACGTCGTAGCTACAGACCCATCGACCGATCGTTCTATCGACGATATGCAGAGTAGCCACCGTTGACTACCTGCAACCGACTGTATGTCCTTCAAAAATACCACACACCCGATGGAATGTTACCTTTGTGACAGTTTTTCTTTTGTCTCTGCCACAGAAAATTAAATCTAATTTATTTATGTTACCTGTAGTCTTGGAATGCAATGGTCAGGAATGTACAGTGTTCCCGCTCTCGGCCAGATTAGTCCTTTCAATGGTGAATGATAGTTCGTGACACTGTACAAAAAATTATGGTTGATTGGTTTTGCACGTTCACACTCGAGTCATATCTGAGTTAGGATTTATATGAAGGGTAAACTTTGGCGACCGAATCAATTGAAATAATCTGACACTGAGAACTTTAAGTAATTACGATATATATTTAAAAGTCTTCAAACAATTTTAACACTTTTGGGAGTTTGGTGTGTTTTTACAACATTCCTTTTACTTTTTTTTAACTTTCCAGTTTTACTTTTCTTTAATTTTAAAACAAAACAAAGGGCACGGGTTTCTCATCTTTCTCTTCTCTGGCAAATCTTCACCGGGACCAGCCACAACCGTCCTCTTTGCTGCGCTTTTTCCATTCTTCTCGTCAAAAACGGAATTGCAAAACCGTATATCAACAACCGTATAAACATTCACCTGTTCTCTCTCTCGCTCCCCATCAACGTCCACTTCGAAAACCGAATTCGAACTCGAAGAGCCGCACGATCCACACCCGAATCGGGGCGTGTTCGAAAACTCACTTGTGGATCGCGCAACTCCTCCACCACCTTACCATCACACCATTTTAAAACAAATTATATTAAAACTACAAATTATCGAATGATGGTGGTGGCGGAAAACGTACGTAACACCTTGAGCAGAATAAAAGATTACACATCCACCAGTCTCCATGCCCATTAGCGTCCAAAAATACATGACAGGCTATTTGCTGGCTTGCACATCTGCAAGCCAGATTTCTAATAGCCCTGCAATAGGACATAATGAGCGGGATAACCCAAAGATCAATTAGCCCTTTTTTCTAGTTGCTATGGCAAGCGATCTTCTATGTTACATCACAGAAGACCTAATTGCCGCCGCCAGCATTGTTCCCTTATGCTACACGAAACACTTCTGTCTATCCAATGTAGACAAAAGAAAACGTTTTCGTCCAGGCGGCAATTTCCTACATAAACAATGTAGTGAAAAGTTTCATGCTCTCAGGCAGCCTTGGGTTTTTGCCGATATTTTATCATCATCATGGGAAAACCATTCTCATGATTTATGACTGCATTTTCTGCCAGCCTAAATTTCCGTCCCTCTAATTGACTAGATGTGTATTCGAGTTTCCCTGGTACGCCAGAGGTATCCGATACTACAAGGAATGTTGAGGACGATTTCTCCCGGAGTCTGTTAATAACCATTTCGGTACGCGCACCTTCCTTTCGCAGCCAGATATTAATCGTGAAAACGAACGCTACTGGGAGTCAGATTGAATCTTCCAAGGCGCACGAAGTCCCAAGTAAATTTTCGCGTGGAGTACACATAAGTTGTCGGTTAACTACCCCAGTCCTTTTTTTTTGGTACGCAGCCGCTAGTGAGTCGTGAGGGTTACTTCCTAAGAAAATTTTTTTTACCGTATTCGAACGTTTGCAGCCAGTAACATTTGTTACCAGGAAAAATAATAGTATTGTAATCTTCAAGTGTAATTATTGTTAAATAAAAGTCCACCATCGGACAACTCGCAGATCTAACACTGAAAGCAACATTAAAAATAATCATTGTGAACTTTATTTGTTAACACCCTAAATAAAAGTAACAGCCATCACAACGGCAACATACGAGTGTTTATTGTTTTGCTTCTGTGACAGTATCTACGCTCTGGAATCCTTTTGAGCATCGTCGGACACCGGTGGAATGTATTTTGCGAGGCGACAAGTGCATTAGTGAAACATCGTTGGAGTTTAGGTGAATCAGCGCCGTACGTCGGTGCACCATACCTTTCAAACAACCACAGTATCATCGAAGACAAGCATGAAGTCCCTATTATCACCACGGTTTTCGTGGTGCCAGGGACAAATGGATTCTTTATAACAGTGATATATCAAATGCTGCAGTTCACTTGCGCTATATGTTAGCATGGAATGAGGCGATCGACATAAATTTATAAATGACCGATCCCATCCCAACCGGCGGTGGATTGACAATGAAGAAAGGACTTAACATCCCGAAATATAGTAAGATCTTCAGACGCTATGTTTTCCCTTCCCATTCCCCATTTTCCTTTTCATATGTATTTATTCTTCTTTTTCGTTTCCATTTTACATTTAGATTCCTTTTCCTTTTCGTTTTAAAAACTCTGTATGTCAACATTTTTGTTAATTTTTCTTTATCTTACGTTATTAAAAAAAAAGAGAAAAAAAGATGGAGTGAGAACTTTTCCTAAAATATTCAGCTAACAGAAAATTTATAAAAATATAAAAATATTATTGTACTCCGAATGGCATTACCCAAACCTATATAGTGTAATTTAGCGTCCTCGTGTAAAGCCAGTGAATAATTTTAGGAATAAGAAAAGTTTGTAAAATAGGCTTTAGCATTTGTTAAATTATTGTACCATAAATCCCCCGCTTGGTAGAAACCTTGACGTTGCGCGGGGGCTTAAACTACAATGAATCACTCAGACTATGCTGACGGAAGCATACGCTTCCAGTAGGGCCACCCACGTCAGACCGGCTAGCGTGGAGTAACACAAAAAGATCTAGCACCCCTAATCCAGGGTGTTTCGCGTCACCGTGCGCATTGGATGGTTAGCAGCCAGGGGTATACCGGCTGTATTATAACGACGCGTCTCTGACACCCGGTCGAATCAGAGCAGTAAGCAGACCTTACCACATCAAAATGGGGCTCTGATGTGACGGACTATTTGAAATCCCAAGACTCCTGGGAACACAAATGAATAATCGATATAGAAACAACAATCTCACGAAAAACCTGGTAAGCGTATGTGTGATGAGCCGACACTACCATGAGGGAACAAACCATAAAGAAAACACCGACTCGGCAAAAAGAACACGTAGGGACAAACGGAAAAAGCGGTATATACGCGTCGGCACGTGGAATGTTCGAACGTTATATAAACCAGGTGCGATACAGACGGTCGTAGAAAACGCGAAACAATATAAAATGGACATCGTCGCGCTTCAGAAAGTCCGACTCCCACATCAAGTAATCGAAACCAACGGTTTCACACTGGAGTGTTGACGTACTTATACACATAACCTCGGAACCGGTTTCATCATAAGCAATAAGACTACGCCGTATATAAAAGATGTGAGATTTACTAATGAACGAATGTCGGTGCTAAAAATACAGGGTCCATGGCACAATTACGTATTTATTAACGTACACGCCCCAACGGAATCTACGGACGAAGAAGCGAAGGGCACATTCTACGAGACCCTGGAGAAAGCATCTCATCATTCGATGTTAAAATCCTCCTCGGGGACCTCAACGCGAAAATTGGAAAGGAAAACATCTTGCAACCGTTGACGTTTCAAATGATAATGGAACTCGAATTATCATGTTCGCAGTGTCAAAAGATCTGTTAGTGAAAAGCACGATCTTCACGCACAAGCAAACCCATAAAGCCACATGGATATCACCCGACGGCGTAACGTGTAACCAAATACACCACTTCCTTATAGACAAAATACACCACTCGAATATCCCACACATAAGATCATATAGGGGCTCCTCGATAGTATAGTGGTTAGTATACCCACCTGTCACGCGGAAGACCGGGGTTCGATTCCCCGTCGGGGAGCCTCTGGCACAAGACTAATGACTTTGCCCGGAAAAAACAAATCATTATAGAAAATTGAACAAGCCTCTGGACTTGCTTAATAAGGACAAGACCGATGATGATGAAGATCATATAGAGGAGCAGATTGAGACTCTGATCACCTTCTAGTGATGGGCAAAATTAAAAGTCGACTCGCAGCAAACCCACATGGGCAATCATGGGAGACAAGGAAAAGGTTGGACATTGATAAACTAAAAGACCTACGCAAAAGTGCTGAATATCAAGAGGAATTAACGAATAGATTTAGCATCCTAGAGAATGGGAGTAGTGAGAAGGAGGAAGCCAATAGTGTAGACACTAAATGGACATCCATCAGAGACACAATCAAACAAACAGCCCAATAGGTATTAGGATTTAAGAAAACAATTAAGTCCAAACCTTGGCTTGACGATGAGTGCAGGGCGATGATCAAACCACGTAAACGCCTCAGAGTGATCCACTTACAAAGATAAGTCAATGCAGAAAGATACGCGACAATTCGGAAAGAGACAACGAGACTTTTCAAGCGCAAAAAACGCGAATAGCAGAAGACTAGGCTCGAAAAAATCCTAGAAAATGCCAGAGCAAAGAATATCAGAAATAGAAATAGCAACCGAGGGTGAGCCAAAATAATCCGAGACACAAACGGTTGTCTGGTGACAGAAACAAACAATATCGTGACAAGATAGAGGCAGTACTTTGAAAACCACACGTACATACAGCTGAGTCTCAGATCCCAGAGCGCTCTCTCGACGAAATTGTAGACGCAATAAACCCATTGAAAAATAACAAGGCTCCCGGAGTCGACTGCATTCCGAGAGAGCTTGTGAAGCATGGAGGAGAGGCAACCGCTTGAAAGATCCACCAAGTGATTAAAACAATATGGGATAAGGAAGTGACTCCGGAAGAATGGAAAACCTCAATAGCCGTCCCCATTTTCAAAAAAGGTGACAGATCTGACTGCAAAAATTACAGAGGAATATCATTGCTCCCAATCACATACAAAATAATAACAAATGACATACTGGCGAGATTCACACCGTACGGAGAAGACATATTGGGAGACTACCAATGCGGATTCCGTAGGAACCGGTCAACAAGCGACCAAATGTTCACAATAAGGCAACTACTGGAAAAGAAGTGGGAATACGAGGAGACGGTTCACCAACTATTCGTGGACTTCAAAAAAGCCTACGACTCAGTCGCAGGGCAAAGACTCTACCAAATTGTGGTTGAGCTGGGGATACCGAAAAAATATACCGCCCTCATTCAAATTTGCATGAATGAAAACAAAGGGCGATTTAGAATAGAAAACCACCTCTCAGAACAATTTGAAATCCGGGACGGACTAAAACAGGGGGATGGCCCCTCACCATGTCTCTTTAACCTTGTCCTCGAGTATGTCATCAGAAAGGTACATGGCCGGATCATCCCTGAATGGAGTCACACAAGTGCTCGCATATGCAGATGACATCGCCGTTCTGGGCGATAATCTAAAAACTGTAAGTAAAAACTATGAAATCATCATGCAAGCGGCAGAAGAGGTGGGCCTAGAAATGAATGAAGACAAAACAAAATACATGATTACGGCGAGAGCAGGTGGATCTCAGAGAACACACATAAACTTCATGGACCAAGATATTTGAAAATGTCAAAGAATTTAAATACCTGGGAACAATACTGACGGCCAGTAACGAAATGTCAAAGGAAATTAACAAAAGAATACACTCCGGCAACGCTAGTTGGTATGTAGTCAGTAAACTGCTGAAATCCAAACTGCTATCACGGAATATATAGCTCCGTGTCTATAGAACCATAATCATGCCGATTGTTCTATATGGATGCGAAACACCCCCCCCCCCTCACCCACCACAACCACCCTGCTCAATAACCATCGCCCCCGTATCAGTTCGTACCCATGCCCTCCACTGTCGCACAATGGCCGCGCTTACCACCCCCACCCCACATACAGTCGCTCTTCCCTGGCCTAATACCTCCCCTATCGCTCAGTAATCTTCAACTTCCTGGTTTTCTTCTCATTTTTTTTTCAATTGAATAATTGAATAAGGTCTTAACCACTTCTCTAGATTTTAAGATAGTCTGTAAGGTTTTACGTTAAGTTAATTTTAAGCTTGCAGTAAGCTAAATAAAAAAATGGGGATTCCGCCTTCAATCAATCAATCAATCAATCAACATGAGCTCTCACAAAACGGGAAGAGAACAAATTCTGTGTATTCGAGAATAAAGTCCTAAGGGGTATCTTTGGCGGCAAATATGACGAGGAGGCAGGACAATGGAGGAAACTCCACAACCACGAATTGGAAGAGCTATACCGCAAACCTACAATAGTCAGAGTAATCAAGTCGAGAAGATTAAGATGGGCCGGACACGTGGCGCGAATGGCCAACGATAGGACCGTGCATAGAATTCTTGACGGTAAGCCAACGCGAAAGAGGCCGACAGGACCGCCGCGACGGAGATGGGAGGACATTGTTAGGTCTGACCTCGAGGAGATCGGATCGGCTGGTCAGACGTGGAAGGAGAGCGCACGGGACAGGGAACAATGGCGGAGTTGAGTTCGTGAGGTCATGAACTTTCGGGTTCCTACAGGCTAATAAGTAGTAATAGTAAATTGTGCAATAAATGAGTTATACATCATCATCATCAGCACTCAAATCCAATAATCATCGATATTTCCTTTTCTTTTTCTCTCCCTATTTTTCCCCTCTTATTTGGTTTTTGCCGAATATATTTGTTTTCATCTATTTATTTATTCATTTTTAATAATACACTTTGGTCAATTTTAAGGACCATTAAGCTGACAACCACCGATTTATTTTAAATAACTAATAAAATTCGAGATATGTTCATATTTGTTATGCTTCTTATGGAGTAATATGTATCGAGATTTTTCCATAACAGCACAACAGACCTGTACAACTTAATATATATATATATATCAATTATTAATTTCTTTAAAAGTTTCAGCACTTCTCAGGTCATGCACCTATATTAGCCAAAAGTAGTCACTTGAATAAACAGCGTATTTTTGCGTAATTTTTACCAAGTCGAATTTTGTTAATTGAATAAACTTAGCTATTGTCCTTATTTCCCTTTTTACTTCCCTCGAAAAACTCTTGTTTTGTGACGCCTGTAAAGTTGTGAAATCAAAGTGCCCGTTATATTATTTATGACTTCTGTTTTTAGGGTTTTTGATTTTTATTCAACCAGGATTCGGTGCTGAATAAAATTATGTATCTGATATAATCTGACTAGATCCAACAGCCAGGTTACGCTTCCTTTGGTTATCTCTCTTAATTCAGTTCGATTGCTGCACAATCTTGTAAGGGTATGTACAATTCTCACGCCACACACAATCGTTCCTAATCTTCGCCGAAAGATTTTTGCTACCGAGCCCAGTTAACTGATATCTTTATTACACGCACAATAAAATGGACGTTCGCATTTATTTCAATTAGGCTTTAGTCCATCAAGAAACCTAAATCACCAGCCATTACATGTGAGCATTATCGTTGCCACTGCACGGCATACGCACGTGCCTAGAGCTTCCGCTTCATGGAACGTCTAGCACCTAGATGATATGTGTATTTCTCTATGGTTCTATAGCCTCCAAAGGCACCGAACGCTGTCTGTAGCACACGACCCTGGTAAGAGTTGGCTCTACTAATACGCATCTTTTTACGCCACCACGGCGGCTAGTAGCTATTAGGCTGCAACAAACAGACCCCCTTCAAAATAGCGAAGGAATGCACTCAATAGGAAACCATTCTCATCAAAAGGTGTTATAAAGGTAATTAGCCGCCGACGGGACTGCAGGTGATAACTAGGCAATTAATTTTCCCCCTTCCCTCCTTTGAAGGGGCCATTACTGGAACCGAAGTGGGTGGTTTGCATCGGCATTAATGTTATCATATTTAAGTGGATGAATAACCCCTTTGTGAAGTGTCTGGAACATCGAAAAACTCTAGTCGGGGTAATTGAAAAAAGCTGGAAACTAATGACAGAGGTTATTGACATATTAACTAGGAGTTAATGATTTTAATCCTGAACATCTTTGCAATTCCTGAAAAATCATATCCTCACAGTATGGAACGTCAACTACACAGAATAGCACTTCTGCTAGAAGTAGCGAGAAGATCTTGACATGAAAAATGAGTATATTCACTAATATAGTAAATATACACATTTTAAAAAACATAATCGGTATACGCTGATCTTCATCCAATAACTGGGTGAGCATTTACAATTACTAGTTAGTCAGAGAAAAGACATTTGTTCTCCAGCATCGCCAAATAACAACTTTATGTTTTGGTTCCTTGGCAGGAACTTTTTCTTAGTAACACTAAACTTAATCTTTCTCTTTTTTATTCTGTGGAGTATGGTGCTTTATCGTAGAGATTTTAACATATTTTTGCCAAAAGGTAAGCAATGCCTCAGTGCAATGCTTATATTATATTATATATAAATCCCAGAAAATTCCATCAAGTGTCGACCTCGAGACAACATTTAGAACAATCTATGTATCGCTTGTTTTGTAGGTTAAATTTCAACAAAAAAGCTTGGTCACCTTAGATTCACAAACTTTTCATAACATATGCCACCCAATAGCTTTAAATTATTTTGTGGAAATAAAATTTGGCGTTGCTAAACTGTAAGAGAACTAACTTGTTTGTATACTATTTTCAAAGAGTCTTCAGTTAGAAAATGCATGCGCTTCAGTCATGGCAGACATATTTGTTGCTCATCATCGAAAAAAGTTCGACGGTTTGGTCCAAAAGGTGATCGAGATGGAGAAATCACAGGATATTATGTACATAAAGAACTCCGTCCACGGGTCATACCCAGTCTCTGCTCAGAACCAAGAATTTTGTTCCACTCAACGGCTCCACTCAACAAACACGGCACGACTCCTCAGCCCCTGTGCAGCAAATTATATATCCATAGGAGGCAGACTACTCAAGATCTTATAATCCATCCGCTTCTGTTGGACAATATTCATATCCACATGCGCCCAAGTTAAAAGAGTCCTGAACTTTCGGTTTCCTACAGCCCAATAAATAGTTATAGTATAATAGTAGTAGTAATTCTCACCTTGACAACTTGCATATTCACAACAACAACTCAAGCACCTTTCTTTAATCCACAGATGGGATCCTTCACGTCCACCGCCGCCTCACAAGATTGTTCGACTCCAGGTGCATACCCTGGAGTGACCTAAATAAAATCGACTCATTTTTACGGTACCCGCTCATCTCCCCAACAAAGTGCACGTATAACAACAGTTTCAGCACACAGAATTCGCCCTTGTGTGACGAGTGACCCAAACAAAAAAATCCTCTTTTATGCATGGATTACCGGCAACACGGACACGACATTAAGAAATGTCGTGAACGCACAACCCATTCCAAGCCAAAAACGTATGAACCTTCGAAAAGCGTTTGCCCACAGACCAATCCATTGCGCAAAGGCGGCCGGAAAAAGAACCCCAGCAGCCCCAACTATCAACATCCATTTAAACGCAATCTACCCAAAATTGCAAAATTTACAGCCCGGGATAGAACTGTGAATCTTGAGGCCAATAAAGCCATATGTGGACAGAATTCCGCTATGAATTAAAGTGATAAGAAGCGGGTTTCCAAGAGTAATCAGGAAACTAATTCCAATCCTGAAAAAATACGCAAATCGGACAATCCCATAAATATTCACACTCAGGTTAACTGTCAATGTAGACTCAGTATCCTAGTAAAGCTAGCTAGGTATGGCACCCAATTTCCAACCGCAACACTTCAAGGCCATGAAGGAACCGGGCCCAAAGGCGAACCGGATACCCAAATTCCTGCGCTATACAGACGTCCATGGGATTGGAGAAAAATAGGGAAAGCTGCCAGTATAATTTCTACGTAAAGCATAACGCACCATGTCCTTTCTAGGTGGTCTGTTTTCCACCAGGGTTCTTAGAACACATACGCAAAAGTAAAATTAACAAAAAAAAAAAAAAATTCCAACTGTGGACACGTCTATATACGCCGAAAAAAGCAGTTAAAGAAGTAAAATTTCTTACGAACAAGAAGTATTGATCCCAACAAGTGTTAGGTGGGATAAAACACACAATTATATATATATATATATATATATATATATATATATATATATATATATATGTGTGTGTGTGTGACGCAAGGCTAATAATCTTGCCCGTAAAAATAAATTATTATGGAAACTTTAACAAGCCTCAAGACTTGCTAAATAAGGCCAAGACCGGATTCCGGTTATAGTGCCGATGATGATAATATATATATATATATATATATATATATATATATATATATATATATATATGTGTGTGTGTGGGGGTGTATAAACCTAAATATATGCTCACACTTCGCACTAAGCATCATACACCTATTTGCATACCATGATTCCGTAGAGTATTATTCCTCGCCCAACAATAATATGCATCTTGCCGAGGGAGGGGGGATCTGCCCCACACCAAAACCCTCTCTAATATATTTACCCTGCGAACTCCATATTCCTCATTGGTACAGGTGACATTGGCCTGATAAAATTAGAAGATACCCGAATAGAAGCCACATAATTCCGCCCCTATAACAATATCCGAAACTACATGAGAAGCATTACAAACATGTGGCGACGTACGTATGAGCTAGAATTTTAAACTAACGAACACAGCACATCCCTCGAACACCCTGTTCAAATAATGAGAAAAGATCCTGCATCTCTGCTGATGCGTTGGAGAATCCCCCTGGAAGAATGTGAAAATACTATCATCCATAATAGCCTTGTGAGTAGGGAGTTAAAATATACTCACAGCTAGGCCGGCTTCTCTTAAGAGCCGACTAAAGTCCGAGTAGTAGGTGGGGCCCCAATGCCCCGTCGCGCGGTGAATTACCACCCCATCAAGCTATAAGCTCCGTGAAATGGTTGGGAAAAATCCCTGGCCATCTTTCGGAGTTTGACTGGTGGACCGGTTCGAGAAAAGGTTGGTTTCGGTGGTAAATCGGTCCTAAGGTGAGATATCACCCCTTAACGCTGTACATTCCGCGATATTGTCGGAAGAAATCTTCGACTATGTTTTAGATGTATGGCTAATGGCCCGGACTGACACGGATAAGTCACGATGCTGCCGTCTAAGACAAAGATGTCTGCCGGTAAACTATTTTCCCCTTCGGATCACCGGGAAGGTGACTGTGTCAGGGGGTACATCATGCAAATGTCTTGATAAAGAACAGGCTCTGTCGGCGTTCGACTGAAAATGGTATTTTGTAACATCATCGGTTTCACAAAATCGAATGTAAACGCCGCCCACCAATGTTTGCAAACAGCGACAACTGATATCCCTGCCCTAACCGAGGCCCAGGTCGATTCGTCAACTGATTCGATATATCTTCGTTGCTCAGGATACGACTTGCATTCGAGATTCCATTTTAAAGGTGGAATCTGCGTCTTCACGCGTTCCGATCTGGCTTACCAAATGATAGAGGCGTTAGAGCCGAATAACTTCGACATCACGTGGTTGAAGATCGTGCTGAAGAAGTCTGGTTAATTTGTTTGTTATCTTTACCGCTCCCCGAATGACGATCGACCAGCGACATTTTCCGAACATCTTTCACGATGCATCGATTGGATACAGATCAACCACCCAGCTTCTGATATCGCAGTCTTTGGCGATTTTAATATACACAACTCCGGCTGGTTGTAACATTCTAACAGAACCGACGAGGCTGGGAGGCTAGCGGATGATGTTCGCTGTTAGCCGCAATTTAACTCAACTCGTGGAGGAACCAAAGCGAGTGCCGGATGGCCATCATGTATGTAGGAATGGGGCTGCTAACTGGGACGATTTTTAAGATTTCTTCGGTCCTTTCTGTGGTCAGAAGTGTGCTTTGGAGACTCCAATGCTAACGCATGCGCGGGGTCGGTCACAGAGATTATTTTTCTCGGGATGGAGATCTATATTCCGCATTCCATCAAAAGAAATTCATCTGATAAGCCTTGGTTTGATAAAAAAAATGCGAGCAGATTACCGTGGCAAAAAATTGAGGTTTTAAACAATTAGAAACGCGTACAACCAGGCGATTGATCCGGCGAAGAAGGCCTACAAAGAGACGAGAGACCAATAAACTCCTTGAGTGTCCAACTAGTTCGCATCCATTCTGATCAATTGCAAGGACCAGTAACTTCACTTCCTCCTTTTTTCCTCCCTTAGTCACGAGTAGCGGACGTTGATCACATATTCAAAATATAAAGCTAATGTGTTCGCGAATTTATTTTCCCCGAATTCAAACCTCGAGGCCGGTCTTTTGGAGGCACCTGTGATCGAGTCGCTGCGATCCTCGATGCGGTATGTTCCGCCCACGTACTATTCAATACATTCTACGTGAATTGGACTGTAGGAAGGCAACCAGCCCGGATGGAACTGTGCTCCAGAACTATCGCCGATTCTTGGCAGACTCTTCCGCTTATCTTTTGCACGGAGGACATTTCCTGCCTGCTAAAAATTCACTCGATTTCAGCCAATTCCAAAGAAGAGGAAAAGGTGTCACCCATATAATTACCGTCCGATAGCATTACTGCCTACGTTGCCTAAGGTGGTGGGAAAGCTCATCAGCGCCGAGTTGATTAAGTATTTGGAGTGCAACGGACTTCTCAATGATCGCCAGTACGGATTCCATGGCACGCGGTCCACGGGTAATCTTTTGACCCGTATAGGCGATATATGCTCATCTGCATAATATGGTAACTACACGGAGCCAAGAAAAAATCGAACAGAACTCGAAGGAAATTCAAGCTTTCAGAAACCACATCGTTTTGATATTGCGTAAGCAAAACGACTGCCGCCTCAATGGCTGAGTTGGTAAGGAGGTTGTGTCATGCGTTTGATTGTGCACACCTCAATCCAGCTGACGACTCTTGCAATTTGCAGTTCGGCACAATTACTGAGTGGTAGGTGGGGTCCCAAAGCCCAACCGTCCGGTGAAATACCGCCCCATTAAGCAATAGGCTTCGTTAAATAGTTGGCAGAAATCCTTGAGCATATTTCGGAGCTTGGCAGATGGACCCGGTCGAGAAAAAAAAGATCATCTCAGGGCGCTAACTCAGCGTTATAGGTTCGGCTTTCCTGGGAGAAGTAAGGTAAAAAAAACGTTCCATCAGTTCCGAAAAGGTAATAGAATTCCACATTATAATACTTCATCTAATAGATTGTCTTGAAGGAAAAGTCCTGGGTACGAGGATCCGAAATTTCGCAAAACCCAAGATGGGAATGAAGACATATTATGATCACGTTATAGTACGCGCCATCACAATACCCTCACTTTTCACAAACTTAAGTGACAAAATGTCACGAGAAAATGCAGAATTAACCTTAGCGAAGTATGCCACCTAAATTTCAATGATTGGTTTGTCGACACCCATAAAGGATGAAGAATCAAAATCGACTTTGACACACCCTTGAGCTAGATATATATACCAGTAAGCTACGACGGGTATAAGTACCTCCTAACATTCAATGACGATCTGATAAAGTTTTCTGGGGCATACGCTTTGGCCGGTGCAGAAACCTAAGACGTGGTCAGGGTTTGTGCGGAAAACACCATCTGTCACCATGGAATACCGTCCTATTTATTGACCCATCGAGTTGCGAATTTCCTCATAACACTCTCTAAAGACATTTGTTTGTGGGGATTAGGAGTATTGTGCCAAACACGGACACTCGGTTCACTCCCACCCCCATCCGATTGTCACTAAAGTTACGCAGAGTAAAGGAACGAAACGCCGCCACGTTTGTCCACAACCGGGAGTAAGGAAAACACTAACACGATCAACAGGAACAGCCGCCAGGAAAATTAAAGGAAACGCACAGTTGTTTATTTGTATCCTTTCATTGTTATTTTGGTTTGTTATATGTTATGCCGGAAACAAAATTTATTTCACATTAATACTGCACTGATTTGGTGGAAACTAGATGATTTCTTCTATTGGTTTATAATGTTCACAAAAGGATTCACTCAATCTTAATTATCCGATGGAAACGGTTTGGCAAGGAGAATTCCTCAAGTAAGTGGAATTTAACTCGGCGCGCGACACACAATACCAGAATAAGGGCACGTACCTCAGGGGATTAAACTCGCACGACTTTTGATGAACGCATCTCCGCCATGTGACGGAGAGCGGAAGTCAGCAACGACCACGGCGGCCGGCGGATGGAAATCGACTTAGCGATAATCATCCCGTGCAGCGATGATTCGCCTCTTGGGGTGAGTTTACGGTGTCGTGGTAGATATCCTATCCGATAAGGATATCGTTTTTACCTTCCACCAGAGAAACGTAATGTCTCTCTTGGTGGTATGTGTGCGATCGGTCAGATCTGTGTGGTTTACACGTGCTCGAGGGCAAAAAAACGAAGCAGGCAGGCGGTAAAGACAAAAGAGAGAAATGACCAAATGCGCCGTTGGTAATGCGGGTCATTGTTTACGCGATGCGTCGTCGCTATTATCGACGTTGGGAGAAAAAAGGTGCTAAAAGCAAATTGGATGTTTATGGCATCTCTGGCTGCAGTAGAAACCGGGTTCGTGTTTGCATTAGGAAATGCTGGAGAATTTAGTTTCAGCGTCTATTGCGCTAATTATATGCAGCTGCTTGGGTTGTTTATTGATGAAAAAAAAGGTCGCCAGCCAATGTGTATGGAAGGGATTTGTTGTACACATGAATGAAGCTGGGAATAAGCGACGCAAGGGTAATATTTCCTGATATGCGGTTGTATTATATATATGCGGTTGTATTATATATAATGAATTTTCTTTCAGGTAATTTATGATAAGATAATAAAGAACTCTTACAGGAATTGTAAGCGAAGGAATGCTTGAAAAGGTAAGAATTCTTTTGCAGAAGCTTTACGATTATAGCTTTGCTCCAATTAATGTGTGTAGCATTTTCAGGTGCCTAATGCGATTCCATTGGCAAAAACGTATGCGCCTAGAGATGAGGTAATGGGAGTTTTTAGGTAATTGTACCGTGGGGTTTTGGCGGAACCGCCACATGTTCTCTACTCAAAATGAAGAAACTGAATACAGCTCCTTACTTTCCACAAACAAAAGGAGCACCGGAACGGTGTCATAGAACCCTGCCGGAATATCTTCGCCACACACACCCTCACGTGGGAATCTTGGGTCCACATGCAATGCTTGTTTACTACACCACACCTTATAGCAGTGGATTCCCAGGCGAAATACCCAGTTCTCTTAGACAAAACTCCGTAGGTACACATATGTACGATCATTACGCAAACGAGTTAAAGGAACACCTGCCACGTAGCTATCGCAGCGGAAGGAAATTGTTGTTCTAAAGAAAGGACAAATATAAACTGTATCGCGATCAGACATCGGGTCACAGAGAATTTAACATCGACGATAAAGAATTGCTCGCGTACCACTCAAGACTGAACAAATTAACTTTGATAATCCGGAGAAAACACAATTTAAAGATGCGAAAGGGGACCCAGGTAGTCCAGCAATGATAACTTGAAACCACTCGCAGATTAACAGATGGTTGCTTTGGATATCTCACAAGCGTTCGCCAAAGCATAGTGTAAACTCGTTTTGAAAGTTTGCAAAGTTTATTTACTTTAAATATAATACAATTTCTGAATAAGATCTCCTTGCAATTTTGCGCACCTCGAGAACCGGACCTCTGCTCTAGATGACGGACGTTGTTGTTTTGCCCAGTGCTTGTGTTGTACTGTGTTGAAGTCCGGCGCCGTGCTTCCTCTTTCGAGGGAAGAGCGTGGACCTTTTATTTTTAATCCATTATTATTAATTAAAACTCAGGATTCTTCTTTTACTCTTCTTTGAGTTTTCTTTGTTGTTTTTCTTATTTTTATTTAATCTGTTTTTAATTCCACTTCTTATCCTGATATACTTTTATTGTATTTTTAAATCTTCCCTTTAAATTCTGCGGCTGGTTTATTTGACGGATTACTTATCAGGTTGGTAAATGGTGATTTTCACTTTAGATGGGCATAATGTTCTTCTAGACTGATTTGCTATTGCTTATTTGAGCTGGTCGTCTTTTCAATATTATTTGGCAAAGAATACAAAAATTCGATTGCTTACCAGAATGTTCTGATTCTTATTTTCTCCAAATTACGAATTTAATAATTTGAATTCTTTATTTCTATTCTAATAACTTCTTCTCTATTAATCTATTCTTTTTCTCTCTGTATCTTTTACTCTGAACTGTATATTCTTTTCTGAACTTCTTTTTGTCTGAACTAAACTGTCCGAACTGATTTCTTTCTATTTAATTTTCTCTCTGTGACTTTTTACATGAATGAAATCTGGACGAAAATCAAAGTTACTATGTTTTGAATGAATAAAAAGGTGCAGGTTATTAAATGTGCTCTAACTGGTAATATTGTGAATGTTTATGAAAGTGAGAATGTAATATATGTTAAGTGAAGTTTTTAAGGATGTGTGAGGAGATTCAGTGTTAAATTTAATAAAGGGTAGTATTCTGGAATACAACAACTGTACTGCACTCAAAAAAAAAATTGGTGGCGAGAGGGCCGACTTTAGCGAGACAAGGACAGATGTGTCCTTCATCTTGTCTCTCACTTCTGGTCATCTTGCGATAGCCAGAATCACCCACATCCGTGAGGATGTTGGGCTCGGTCTCGAGATATCTGAAAAGAAAAGAAAAAAGGGGGATATCCAAGGATAGTGTGAACAGTGTTAGTCCAGGTGTTCTCTAACTACTTGTATAGAGGGATGGTGGGAAAGAAATCATACAAGACCGGTAGGTCTTGGGTGCGGTAGTGAACGCAGATCACGTCTTTGGCGTCTGATAATCTGTGCTTTGGTCGGTGTGTATGTTTGTGTTTGTGCCGTCTTGTTTGTGCGTTCGTGTGTGTGGTTTGTTAATAGTAGACCCTATGGGATGGGTCCAGGAATCCTCTATTATAGAGGGGAATGTTGTTGGGAAGGGTGCTTTCTTCAGTTTTGCACTGAAGAAGAAATTGTGGGGGTTTGATCCGAACAGATCGAGAGAGAGAAGGGTCAAGAACGCAAGAGTCCCGTAGAAGTAGGTTCTCGCTGCTCGGAATGTTTTCGAGGTACTTATATGCTAATTGAAGCAAGTACTCGTCGATAGGGGTAATGGAGGCGCCTTCGTATAGGTGAGAGTTGGGGTAATGACGACCGTCAGGCCTTCTAGAATGATTGGTGCATCTTCTGGGGAGTTTCCTTTCGAAAACCCGAAGTCTTTCCATTTGAGCCGAAGATATGCAGGACCATATGGGAAAGGCGTACGATATTCCAGGTCGGAGTAGCTGCTTATAGCAGAGAAGCTTAACTTTGGTTTCAACTTTGTTGCTCCACTTCAAGATGTTGTGCAGTTGCTTAGACCGACCGAGGCCCCTTTGGAGAATGTGGGTCACATGTTTGATGAAATTCATTTTTGGGGTAGAAGTGATCCCAAGATATTTCATCCTGTCCTGTGGTCTAATCGTAATACCTCCCATTTTTATTCGCATATTCTGTGAATATCGCGAAGCAGGTTGGAAGTGTTTACTACTCAGAATTATAGCTATTGCTTTGGATGGATTAAGTCGGATTTTCCATCGACTGTAATACTGATACAGTTCGTCCAGATGACGGTTGAGTCGATTTGTTGCGAGGTTAGGGCCTTTGGTTGACGTGTACACCAGGACGTCATCCGCATAGCATATCTGGTTTACTCCCCCGTCCACAGGGCGAGGAATATCGGAGGTGTAAATATTGAATAAGATGGGGCCTAGAATGCAGCCCTGTGGTACGTCTGCAGCGGCGTGAAAAGTTCGGGAAAACTTTCCATTCACTCGAACTTGGAAGGTTCTGTTTAAAACGAACTGGTAGATGATACTACATGCGTTCTACTGAGGCCAGTATTCCATAACTTAAAAACGAGACCTTCGATCCACGTCGTGTCTAAAGCTTTTTCAATGTCCAGGCTCACCGCAACGGTGGGTCTTTATTAAAGAGCCGCACGCAGACGTGGTTTTGAAATATGTTGAGAGCCATAATGATGCTGTGCGCTCTTCGAAATCCAAATTGGAAATAAGGTATTAGGTACCTGGCACTGATAAATTTATTTGGTTTTTCGTATATGAATTTTTCATATATTTTGCTGATGCAAGTGAGAAGCGAGATAGGGCGAAAGCTTGAGGGGTGATACGTTGGTTTCCCAACTTTTGCTATTGGACAAATAATAGCGTGCCTCCAAGCTAGGGGAAAGTACCCCATGTTGTAAGCATGGTTGAACAGAATGGAGAGCTTTATAAAGAATAAGGCAGAAAGCCTTCGCAACGAGTGGTATGACATGTTGTCGATACCGGGAGACTTCTTAGGGTTTCGAGATTTAACCAGGCTCTGTAGGGTATTTGGTGCGATGAAAGCGTGACCATTATCAGGTGTGTCATCGAAGTATGCACTGTTAGTTGGGTTAAAGACAACGGGTGCTGTTCTTCGGAGATTCTTGGTACTGTTCGACGCAATTCGGCTTATATGTGCTCCACAAGACAATCCGACGGATCGCACCCGTTTGTGGTTCATCTCCCGACGGCGCGAACATCCCTGCTTCAGAACTCGTTCCGTTACAGAGCGGGGAAGCTGTGGAACTCCCTTCCCACGCGATTGTTCCCGGAGCGTTGCAACCTGCAACTGTTCAAAAAGAACTGCAACAGTTATTTGATGACATCTCGGGGCGCCCACTCGGCGCAATAGGTTCGCCTCTGCCGAGAGAAGTCTGTTAAAAAAAAAAAAAATTGGCTCGTTGAAGTCGTCCAACTTACTGTGGGCCTCTGAACTGATCGCATTAGTAGCCGGGTCGCCATCTTGGAGAGCAAGTTTGTGATTATTTTCGATATTCTCTCCGATGATATTTACTTTATTGGTGCCGTTATTAACAACAACACCATTTTGTATGATTGGCCCAGTGATACGGGAAGAGCCACATATCTTTTTAACATTTTTGTAAACGTTCTGGTCCATCTGAATACCCTTCAGTTTGTCTTCCAATTGTCGGGTACGATTGTTTTGGATTCTCTGTTTTATCAGGGTACCAATATTGTGAATAATGGATCGCAATAATGGTTCCCTCTGCGTAAAGCGGTGACGATATCTCATTCTGCAGAGCTTTTTACGCTCTCGGATGAGACGAAGAGTGAAGTCGTCCTGGGGAATCTGATAAGTCTTTTCAAGTTTGTACTTCGGGACATGAGTCTCCGAAGTTTCAACTAGAATCTCGTGAAGTCGTTTTGCAGCGTTGTTTATCTCAACCGTCGTTAGGTTCCTGTCAGTGAGAAGAGAGAATTGGTGGAGTTTATCGTTCAATGTAATAATGAAGTTGTCCCAATTTGTCCGCCCATAATCGGGTATGTATCTGATATGAGCCCGGGATGCTCGATAGCTGCGAATGAATGTGGTCACAGCGTTGTGGTCAGATACACCCGCTGAAACTTGAGGAGGAGTGATTTGTGGAACTGTACTGCATTCCCCAACTGTCACTGCTTATATTCTCTTTTTCGTCCCCGTTCCTTCGTTCGCATGCTCTCACAAAGAGAACAAAGAGAGCATAAATATCCGATGCTCAGTCCGCCAGTCGGCAATCGTATGCTGCTCCGTCTCCAACACATAGCGTCCATCCCTATCGTCGTATTTGCCTTTATAGCGTTTGAAATAATAGTGAAGAAGATCGTGTGATTCGAACTGACGCTATGACAGCTCGAATCACGAAAAAAATTTTACCTAAGCGTTACACACCAGGCTACTGACCGTGTTTAGAATTTGATTTCCAAACTCGACTATATTCCACTGGTATGAATTAGTTTTATTTATCGCTTGGTATACGGTTCTGATGTATTTTTACTTATTCGATTTTTCGTGCGGTGTTCTTCACTATTTTTGCTTGTGAATTGTGTGTATCTGTTAGAATCGCTACACCTTCCTATAGAGTTGTCCATATACTGATATAATGAATAAGACACTTTCTGGCTGTCCCATCCAAGCACTTTTTAATGTGTCAAATACGTCATAAATCAAATTAATGTCGGTATTCCTCAGGGCTCCGTCCTCTTGCCCATACCATTCCTTATTTTATAAACAGTCTCTTGTGCATTACTCACAGCTCACTTACTCACTGGTTTACTAACGACAATACCATGAGTTTATCGTGCTCTTTGAACATGCTTAACCAACCTTTTCTATAATAATCATGGAGATATGTTGAATTTATTGAATTCCGACCTCAAAAAGTTTTACCAATGGGAGTTATCTAACTGAGTAGATTTCTATACCTCTAATTTCCAACGTTGCTTCCTGTCAGAATTTGATTAGAGACAGATGCTATTCATTGAATAATTGGATTAGTATATCGGCAACTCCATAGGAAGACAATCTTGACAACAGGATTGGACGTCAAACATTGTCAAATGTTTTTTTGGAATACGCAATCCGACAACCGTACCTTCGCCGAAACAAAGAATGTAGTGCCCCCACGTTTCGGTAAGAAACGCCATCAAATCTGGATCTTTCTTGATTCTAAACCCATATTGACGGTCATTAAGATGATCGTTGGGCTCCAACTATTTCAAAAGTTGACAGATATACAGACACTCCTTATTCTTCGACACAATAGAAGTTAGTGTTATAGGTTCCCTCTTTTGGGAAGTGCAGGATTAAGCGACTTCCATGTAATTAGATCTTAACCAGCAGAGTAGAACTGATGAAAGACTTTTCGCAGATAAAATGAAGAGGAAAACGTTTTCAGAAAAATAGCTCCAGTGGATTTGTGGGGGAGAAGTCGTGGCACCGGCATAGGCGCAGAGCTCTGATTCGCTGATGAAACACTGCACGTCGCCGAGGGAAGATTGAAAACAGGATCAAACGATCACCACAAGAGAAATAAAAAACTGGTTGACATTTTATTGTTTTTATTGGTTGTTTTATTTCTTTGCGTTAGTTAACATTTGTTAGAAGTACTGGTTGACAAGGACACAACCAATCCAAACACTGGTATTTCATCGGGACAATTACGATGGTAGAGATTTTGTTCTTATACTGATTGGGCACACGTTTAATTAACACAGGTTTATTTAAATTAGAGTACGCTCAATTACACTTCGTATATAATAATTAAAGAATAAACACCCGACTTGTCGATGCGCACCGCGGATGATAAAAAGAAAACTGGCATTAACATCTAAGACAGTAGGTAAGGCTCCGTACCGTGTACACGGTACGACGAAGGGGAGACGACCCGACCGGCTCCTATGATGGTTGTAATACGGCTCTCCGAGAAAAGAACTCCGACTTGTATTCAACCCTCGGTTAAGGGTGAGATTTGTAGGTGAAAGAGAAAATGTTCTCGTTAGGGTGTGGCCACCAAAGAAATGCCATCTTTCCCTACTGCCAGCGACCAATTGAAAGGTGATCTCTGGCACGCAGTGGTTTGCGTGCGGGATCGTACAGATCTTGGTTTGCTCGCGTATCGAGGCCATGAGAAACAAAGCAGAAAGACAGTAAGGACAAAGGGATCGTGAAGGTCATTGTTTATGCTGTGCATTGCGGCTAAATAAATAGACGGCGATGCATCGAGGAAATAGTTCTAAAAGGAAAGATGGGACAAGGGCATCATAAAAGTCTTGGATGAGTGATGCCCTTGCGTAAATAAACGCATAGCCACTAGAAAAAGGTGCTAATGAATTGGGATACTTTATACAACGAAAATTGTGTATCGTATCTTGGGTCGGTGGAAGTAATGGATCCCTTGTCTGCATTTGTATATGCTGGGTAATCCTTTTGTGGCAAAGCGTGAAATTGGTGGTTGTTTGTTCGTTAGACAAGGGATAGCGGTCGGGTATATTCCAGCTGGACAAACAAGTTGCCGGCGCTGCTTTGGTTGTTGGACAAGGGAATCGCCAGCCAATGTGTATGTAAGAACATTTTTGTACACATGCGAGGCTGGGAATAGCCGACTCAAGGTTAATATTCCCTGATTATGTGGTTACATTATATGTGAAACGAATTGTGACGCTTGGTCGATAAGGAATTCCTTTAGGAAAATTCTGCCGATGCGTTGATGCATGGAAAATGCCTTGTGGGAGAAATACTTTTTACAGGAGCTTTAAGGATATGCATTAGATAACCTTAATGCGTGAAGGGTTTACAGGTGCTAATGCAATTGCATTAGCGGGAAACAATGGAATTTGAGGGGCTTCAGCACAGGAAGCTTGGGGGTAATTGGGCAAGTAGGCAGTGGCGTTTGGCGGAACCGCCACAGATTCACAATAATTTACCGAGAAAATGTCGCCAACTTTCTTATGAAGTTGTGCTACTTGGGTGCTACATACACTCATGGTGGAATAAAAAAGAAACCGCGCAAACACATCAAAACCGAGTTTTGACAGATGTATGACGCCATTGTAAGTTTTAACAAATGTGTCTGAGCCATTGTTATTCTCCAAAAACCAAAACGGTATCAAAACAGTGGATTGGTCCAATTGAAACTGCCACCGTTTTGGATTCCCGTCATATTATCCATATTAATGTAAAAAAATGAAATTCTAGCATAAGTTAGTAGAATATGGTATTCTTAGACTGCTTCTACCTTGTGCTCATGGAAAAGCAATCCCATTTTTTTAATAAAAACATTTAAAGGTCCTTGACACGTAGAACAATGCTTGTACATATAAACGTTACTGATTCTGATATCAGATTAAAAAATCCCTCACGTTTCATTTCGCTTAGACATTTCATCCATTATACATTGATATGATTAACATTTAATTTTTTGTAGTTTCTAAAAATATAAATAAAACATTTCTAAGTCCCATAATGCTTTTTTTTATTATATATTGACACTAGGCATATAAATAAGACCCATCTTGTGTCGTAAACCAATTAAAACTGGAGACACTTAGAAGATCAGACGTAGAATCAGCCAGTTCTCTATAACCTTACATTCAACGTTAGCAAGCAGCAAATAGGAATGTCAAAGCAAAAGGTACCATATCGCATTCACGCATTTGAATAATATTTTTCCATTGGAAAATTTCGAAGCGCGGCACCTGTTAGTTCGAATATATATTGCACTGGTTCCGCGACTAGCTAACTCCCCAGTTGTCATTATTTCTAGAATTCCTCTTTATGTACAATTCAACCTCTCGGATCTTAGAAGTAGCAGTGCCATAGACTTATTCGAATTACGTCTCGGACCACCCCACCCATACAAGATGGAGTCGTTTACACCATTTAAGTATTTGTGTTTGAATACTTAAGGTGTGTTAGCATTTTAATTGATATGTATCCGTCCCCACATGAAACTTACCTCACTAACCAGCCAATCACTCCCCAAGAGCAGCCTATTCACTCCGTGCCACACACCGAATGCCTGTAAGCTCACCCAAAACAATCTAGTACCCACCCAAGTATTAGCCTCAATTATGTTAAAACCTCGATCAACAGCGATTTCATTGCCTGTCTCCATGACTTCATTCGCCAGCTTCGGCAAAACTTAGGGTCGCCGTTAAAAAGTGCAATTAAACAAAATACCATTTGGCGAACCGTATAAATATTCATTCAGAGCCTCACGTACACAGACGCACTCGCCCTGCAAACGGATAATTGCAAGTGACAATTAGGTGATTTTAATTATCCACCAGCGACCATGAGAAAATGTGAGAAAATTCCAGGCATTCAATCCGAAAGAAGACGCGGGGAATTGGTACGCCATAATCGGCATCCCGCCAGTTGTGGCTTGAAGCTGATGCAGCCGACGCAACGATGATGATTGTGATGACGAAGCAGGATAGTGAGTTCCACGCGTTATCCCTCATCAGCCGGTTGACGGCAAGCGCAGGCATCCTGTGCCAGTGGATGCATTATTCCTCCAAGGCAAACGCTACCGGAACTCACTTCTGATGGTGTTCCTGCGCCACCAAAAGATGCCATGCCTCGGGTTGGTATGGCAACGGTCGCTTTCGACTGCTCCTCAATGCGGTATCTTGATAAAACATATCTATAATTATTAAAATTAAATTCGATTTCCGTGGAATGGTGAAAGGATACTGCAGATATTTCCATTTAACTGACGACTAAGTAATTATGCAGTCGTATCTTTTCATCGAATGCCCCCGGAAGATTCTGTATTGCAGCCCAATCGATGTGGGTTCGTCGAGCATCACATTCAAATGGTTCCATTAAAAACGGGACAGAATGTCGGTGCGAGATGCTTTTATAGCTCTTAAATACTGTAATTTGACTTTGTTTTTCTCTTAATCCTTTGGGACTGGCCGCCAAAGTTAGTAAGCAGTTACCGATCCGAAGCGATCCTTAATGTCTTACGAAGGTTCTAACTAAACAGAAGTTAATAACATTGCTACTGGGTGCTTCTGATGGAGGTACTCATGCATTATTTCGAAGGTATAAAAAACATCATTTATGAAGGATTCGAGATTCATCTGCAACTGAATTTGGATGGCAACAAACTATTTTACGGGCCAAGGATCGTCAAGCAAGTCCCGATGATCGATACCATAGACAGTTTTGAATAAAAATCTATAATGGTTTCACACGAGATATTTCCGGTGCCCATATGGTTAACGATTATAGTATTTTGCCTTATACGATATTCATTTCTTAACTGATCATGTGGTCGACTTAAGGCGTGAATAAGCCATTAAAATCCTGACTCTACTTAAGCGTAGTTTTGGGAATGTGAAAGCTCGAACTGATAATTACACCTATTGTGAAAAAATCATCGACATATCAGATTTCACATCTACAAAAATGTAATTTAAAGTTTGTTAACTTTCCACAATTTTACAAAAAAAAAAAGATAGGCGCTCAGTTTCCAATACAATTCATTCAAAGAGTTAATATTTTGTTCTGTGTGGTTCATCCATTCTGAGTCGATGACACTCCTGAAGAAAAATTTAAAGTTTTAATAACTAATGAAATATATTTTTCCGTGTATTGATACATTGTTTCAAGACACCAATAAAGTAAAACAATGCATATTTTTACTGCAAGATCACAAAAGATTCCTCACTCCATCCAACCTGGCCACTATTTACAAGGCGTATATTCTTCCAGGGGCTCCTCGATAGTATAGTGGTTAGTACGAGGGTTGCCTTTTATATTTCAGGATTAGAGAACAAAAACAAATATTGATCATCGAAAATCACTTTATTGTTTTTCAAAATATTCCCCATGAAGATCTATACACTTTTGCATGCGTTTGTACCAATTGTCGAAGCACTTTTGCCACTCTGATTGAGGTATCTCCAACACATGCATTCTGAATGCAGCAACCGCTTCTTCAGGTGTCGAAAAACGTTGATCTCTCAGTTTGTTTTTTACGTACGGGAATAAAAAGAAGTCATTCGGTGCCAAGTCAGGACTATACGGCGGATGACCCATCAAATCGATGTTTTGGGTGCTCAAAAATGCAGTTGTCGCAGCCGATGTGTGAGAGCTCGCATTGTCGTGGTGAAGAGTGATCCGTCTTCGGCGGTTGGTTTTCCTGATTTCTTGGAAGACAACTGGCAAACAAATGGTTGTGTACCACTCAGAATTGACTGTTCTGCGTTGTTCTAGTGGTACGGTTGCGACATGTCCAGTTTTTCCGAAAAAACAGGCGACCATTTGCTTGGAAGTGCTTCGTGCGCGAACAACTTTTGTTGGATTTGGCTCATCTTGAAACACCCAGACAGTCGACTGCTGTTTACTTTCGGGCTCATACGCGTAAATCCACGATTCATCACCTGTCACGATGTCATAGACGTGTTTCGAAGCACCGCGACCGTATTTTTTGAGCATTTCTTTCGACCAATTGACACGAGACTTTTTTTGGGCAATTGACAAATTGTGTGGGATCCAACGCGAACAAATTTTTTTGACAGTCAAATGTTTATGCAATATTGAATGTATGCTGGTCCCACTAACGCCTAAGGTTGTCTCAATCTCACGATAGGTCACATGACGATCTTCCAATATCAGTTCGCGCACAGCATCAATGGTTTTCGGAACAACAACTGATTTTGGACGATCTTCACGAAATTCATCTTGGAGTGAACTACGACCACGATTGAATTCACCATACCATCGATAAACACTGGTCCTTGATGGAGCTTCATCGCCAAAAATTGAATTAAGTTCATCCATACACTGTTGCTGATCCACGCCGAAAGTTGTAAAAAATAATCGCACGAAAATGTTGACGATTTAATTCCATTTTTGGGCTGAGATGAATCTTTTAAGTTACTGTAAACAACACAAATAGCGCTCGTATGTCAAAACGTTCTGAGTGCGTATAACCTCAAAAATGTCCAACTCTACGACAGAGCTGTCAATTGCCGGATTGCAACACTAGGGTTGCCAAATCCCGAAACATAAGAGGCAACCCTCGTAACATTTTTGACAAAATTTTCAACATTACAATTCACTTCAAAGGGGAAGTTTTGACTTTGCAATCGCATTTTATACGACGAATTAATTGGTACTTAAAAACCCCTTTATACCAAGTGCGATCTGGCGTTCACCTTTAATTCATCAAATTATAATTTAATCACAGAGATGGCATAGGGACAATTCCAAAAGAACTCTCGTTCCGACTGATGAATCTAACAACAACATTTGTAGCTACTATATCACGCACAATGATCCCATCCTTCACCCCTTTCATCGCGGAATTCAACGAAACAAACAAAGCGTCTCATCCTCTGGATAATGCGTCATTCCTAACAGCAGGCAAATTATCTGAATTTATAACATCACGCAACAACAAAAAGGCGTCAGGCTTAGATGGAATTCCAAACCTTCTTTACAAAAGACTTCTCCCGTCAAATATAGTCCCTATTCTCGTTCTTCTCAACCACATAATTAACGCATCACATTTCCCAGATAACTGGAAAACCATGGTTATAGTTCCTATCAGTAAGTCCAATCCTTCCAACTACCCCAGAAACTATCGTCCGATATCGTTATTAAACACAGTAAACAAGATACTGGAATGCAAGATATATCTAAATCTCCTTTCATTTGCTAATGGCAACGCTATTATCCCAGAATCCCAGTTTGGCTTTCGCTCACAATACTCCACCTGTCATGCTCTATTAGAACTAACGCAGGATGTCACAACTAATCTTCAAAACCAAAGCCCGACGGTCTGTATCTCTCTCGGCATATCTAAAGCATTCGACTGTGTTTGGACCTCAGGACTGCTTTACAAGCTGCACTACATATTTGGATTAAACACCCACACCACCAAACTTCTCGCTTCCTACTTCTCTGGTAGAAAATGCATGGTCAAAATAAATTCTTCTCTCTCCCAATCGTATAATATAAACGCAGGGGTTCCGCAGGGTTCATTTCTTGGACCACTATTATACCTCCTCTATACTTCAGACATACCGCAGCGTCAATTACCCAGTACCGTAATGTTAAATTACACTGATGACACCATAGTCTACTCCAGCAGCAAGTTTGTAAAAGAGGCAAGAAACCGCATTAATAACTTCCTCCTGTAGGGTTATATTTTGTAGAGATTTGTTTTTCTTACCTCGGTGGTTTAGCTTCCGGGTCTCTTGGTCCTTCGTCCCAAGATGAAAAGAGGAGATTTAATTAATTTGTATTTATTTATTTTATTTCTATAATTTTTCAATTTTCGGCCGTTGCCTCGACCTCTGGATCCCAACTGATCACGAATCAAAAAAAAAAAAGTTAGTGGCGAGAGGGCCGACTTTGGCGAGACAAGGACAGATGTGTCCTTCATCTTGGCTCTGGCTTCTGGTCATCTTGCGATAACCAGAATCACCCACATCCGTGAGGATGTTGGGCTCGGTCTCGAGATTTCTGAAAAAGAATAAGGGGGGGAGGTATCTAAAGATAGTGTGGACATGGTTAGTTCGGATGTTCTGTAACTACTTGGATGGAGGGATGGTGGGAAAGAAATCGTACAAGACCGGTAGGTCTTGAGTGCGGTAGTAAACGCAGATCACGTCTTTGGCGTCTGATAATCTGCGCTTTGGTCGGTGTGTGTGTGTGTGTGTGTGTGTGTGTGTGTGTGTGTGTGTGTGTGTGTGTGTGTGTGTGTGTGTGTGTGTGTGTGTGTGTGTGTGTGCTTGTGCTGTCTTGTCCTGTGCGTGCGTGTTTGTAGTGTGTCAGCAGTAGACCCTATGGGATGGGTCCAGGAATCCTCTATTATAGAGGAAAATGGTGTTGGGAAGGTGCTTTCTTCAGTTTTGTACTGAAGAAGAAGTTGTGGTGGTCTGATCCGAAGAGATTGAGAGAGGGAAGGGTAAAGAACGCAAGATTGCCGTACAAGTGGGTTCTCGCTGTTCTGAATGCTTTCGAGGTACTTATATGCTAGTTCTAGCAAGTACTCGTCGATAGGGACAATCGAGGCACCTTCATATAGGTGAGAGTTCGGGTAGTGGCGGCCGTCAGGCCTTCTAAAGTGGTTGGTGCATCTTTTGAGGAGCTTTCTTTCGAAAACTCGAAGTCTTTCCATTTGGGCCGAAGATATGCAGGACCATATCGGAAAGGCGTACGATATTCCAGATCGGATTAGCTGCTTATAGCAGAGAAGCTTAACTTTGGTGTCAACTTTGTTCCTCCACTTCAAGATGTTGTGCAGTTGCTTAGACCGACCGAGGCCCCTTTGGAGAATGTGGGTCACATGTTTGATGAAATTCATTGGTGGGGTATAAGTGATCCCATGATATTTCATCCTGTCCTGTGGTCTAATCGTAGTATCTCCCATTTTTATTCGAATATTCTGTGAATATCGAGAAGTAGGTTGGGAGTGTTTACTACTCAGAATTATAGCGACTGCTTTAGATGTGTTAAGTCGAATTTTCCATCGACTGTAATACTGATACAGTTCGTCCAGATGACGATTGAGTCGGTTTGTTGCGAGTTTTGGGCTTTTAGATGACGTGTACACTAGGACGTCATCCGCATAGCAAATCTGGTTTACTCTACCATCCACAGGGCGAGGAATATCGGAGGTGTAGATATTAAATAAGATGGGGCCTAGAATGGAGCCCTGTGGTACGCCTGCGGCGGCGTTGAAAGTTCGGGAAAACTTTCCATTCACTCGAACTTGGAAGGTTCTGTTTAAAACGAACTGGTAGATTATATTACACAGCGTTTTACTGAGGCCAGTATTCAGTAATTTAAAAACGAGACCTTCGATCCAGGTTGTGTCAAAAGCCTTTTCAATGTCCAAGCTCACCGCAATGGTGGGTTCCTTATTAAAGAGGCGCACGCAAACGTGGTTTTGAAATATGTTGAGAGCCATAGTGGTGCTGTGCGCTCTTCTAAATCCAAATTGGAAATCAGGTATTAGGTTCCTGACACTGATAAATTTATTTAGCTTCTCGACAGACAACAGCATGCTTCCAAGCTTGGGGAAAATACCCCATGTTGTAGGCATGGTTGAGCAGAATGGAGAGCTTTATAAAGAATAAGGCAGAAAGCCTTCGCAACGAGTGGTAGGACATAATGTCGATACCGGGTGACTTCTTGGGGTTTCGAGATTTAACTACGTTCTGTAGGGTATTTGGTGTGACGAAGCCGTGACTATTATCACGTGTGTCGTCGAAGTAGGCACTGTTAGCTGAGTTAAAGACAACTATTGGCTTGTTAAAGTTGACTAATTTATTGTGAACCTCTGAACTAATTATTGCATTCGTTTCCGGGTCGCCATCCTCGAGAGTGAGCTTGTGATTATTTTCAAAGGTCTCTCCGATGATGTTTGCTTTATTGGTGTCCTTATTGATAACAAGACCGTTGTGCATGATTGGTCCAGTGATACGAGAAGTGCCACATATCTTTTTAACATTTTTATAAATGTTCTGGTCCATCTGAATACCCTTCAGTTTGTTTTCCAATTGTCGGGTGCGATTGTTTTGGATTCTCTGTTTTATCAGGGTACCAATATTGTGAATAATGGCTCGCAGTAATGGCTCCCTTTGCGTAAAGCGGTGACGATATCTCATTCTGCAGAGCTTTTTACGCTCCCGGATCAGACGAAGAGTGAGGTCGTCAAGGGGAATCTGATAAGTCTTTTCAAGTTTGTACTTCGGGACATGAGTCTCAGAAGTTTCAACTAGAATCTCGTGTTGTCGAGTTGCAGCGTTATTTATCTCAACCGTCGTTAGATTAATGTCAGTGGGGAGAGAGAGTTGGTGGAGTTTTTCGTTCAATGTAATATTGAAGTTGTCCCAATTTGTGCGCCCATAATCAGGTATGTATCTGACATGAGCCCGGGATGCTCGATAGCCGCGGATGAACATGGTCACAGCGTTGTGGTCAGATACACCCGGCGATACTTGGGGAGGAGTGATTTGGGGAAGTAAGTCTTTGGACACAATAAAGATGTCCAGGATGGAGTTACCTCGGGGTGCGACTATTTCGAAGTTGAGGGCATGACAGTTTTCGCTGTACCATTGGAACATCTTTGTGCCGTTTGGGCAAGAGACGGAGTTGTTCCAGTGGGGATGCCTGGAGTTGAAATCGCCGCCTATGATGAAGGGTGTATGCCCCGAGGACGTTATTAATTGGCCGATATCTTCGGGTTTAATGGGGCCATTAGTGGTTTTATGTGAGTGGTAGACGGAGTATATGTTCACTCTACCATTATTAGCTAGATGCACTTCAACCCCGGAGACCTCTATGGACTCGAAATGTGGGAGGTCAATAGCTTCATGGCGAAGTTCGCTATTAACTAGAATACAGGTGCCACCTCCGTTGATGGTGGGACCGCCAGTGAGGGTTCGATCTCTTCGAATCATTGAAAAGTTTGGGAAAGTGGGACGGTGACATGGATGCAACCTAGTTTCGGTTACAAGAACCACGTCAGCCCGGTTATCCTTTATGAAGTCAGAGACTATCGCACGCTTTGATAGCGAAACAAGGGAGTTGACATTTTTAAGGATAACTTTAATTTTGGGATCCATTTTGAAGCGTATGTCTTACATATGCCGTGAAAAGGAGTGCTTCCCCCTCAGCCTCAGTTGTTAGTTTTTCATATCGGGTTAAAATATCCTCAATCACGCGAGAGAGACTAAGTAGTTTCTCCAGCATTGAGGGTTGCCCCTTTGGAGGCTTTTGTGCCGCCGCTTGGATTTGTGGCATGGTGTTGGCCTGTATAGCGGATCGCTTAGGAACTTGAATATGTTTTTGGGGGGGGGGGGGGGGGGGGGGGGGGTGGTGCGGTTTTCATATTCTTTGTTTGGTTCCCTTTAACCTTATCAGCGAATGTAAATCAATTTTGGATGAAATTTTGTGTGGCCTGTTTTCCGAAGTTTGACTTGGGTACTTGTTTAGCTCGAGTCTCCTTGGTTCTGTGGACTATCTCTTTATATTTGGAGCAGTTCCTGTAGCTGGCAGGATGTCCTTTATTACCGCAGTTGCAGCAAATTGGCAACGTAATTTCATCCTGCACATTTGTTGCGGGATCGTATTTTGCTGACGGGAGTTCGCACTTGCCAATGTCGTGGGATTTTCCACAACGGACGCAACGGCGGGCCATGTTGCAGTTTCGGGAGACATGCTCGAAACGTTGACAACGGCGGTATTGAGGTATTTCATTGTTATGAAATACTTCGAACACAACTTGTTGATGGAGAGTTGGAAGCGACTTTGTCCGTATTATGGAGTCTATGTCGGTTCCTGGGGCAAGGTGAAGCTGCCATATGTTTACTTTGCTGTATTTTTGCGGTCTGATGTTCACAAACCGTTGTAGGGGAGAGAATTTTTTAACGTCAGTGAATTTGACGTGGGGGAATGTTGCTTTAAGGGCAGTTACGATGTTGTCCTTTTCCCAGCAGGCAGCGACTCGTTTTAAGAGGATGATCCTCGACTTTTCGTCGGCCGGGGTGAATGTGTAATAGTTCACCTCCTTGGCCTTCAGGGTATCGTTAACCTAGGAGAACGTTTGTCGATCGTAGGTTACGATTTTATTGAGACTTGGACTCAAGGTCTTTGCCTTAAAGTTGGATATTCCTTGTCGGTTCATATCACCGACGAACTCCTTTAGGTTGAGGTCTCGTGCAAAGACCCCAGGTTGCTGCTTCTTTTTTAAAGCTGGTACGTCTGCCCCGACCGATATTTGGTTGGCCTTTTGAGTTGGAGTGGTCTTTGGTTTCGGGGTTGTGGAGGATGGTACCTTCGATGTCCACGATTTTTCCAGCGGAACGACTTTTTGTGCAGTGGGGTGTACCGAGAGGTTTGCCACGATTTCATTAGCCGAAGCTGGGGATATTAATGGCGTACAGCCAGTGGCAACACGTTTACTGGAGGGTGCTCCCTCGCAGTTCAGCTTGGGTCGTGGTGTTTTCCGCTTTTCCGCGCGGAGAGAGGTGGGCGTGGAGTGGCAAATATTAAGAGTAGGGACATGGAGACCATTCTCGTCGGCAGAGACATCAAAGTCACTGTCGAGGCTTATCATTTCAGGTTCGACCTGTGAATGACGGGTTTCCAGGTTTTTGTTGGAGGGGGTCGGGGGTGGTGTACCTTTCAATGCAGCGTTCTCCCTCTCGAGAGCAGCGATCCTGGCTACCGCGGTCGCGAGTTCACTTCTCAATCTCTCAAGAAGAGTCATCAAATCCTGATTGGGTTGATGCCCCAAGCTCCGAGGAGAAGAGAGGTCCATTTTACGAGGGATAAATGAAAGAAAAGTGATGGACACCGGAGATCGCAAAGCGCGAGAAACAGCCCGATAGGACTAGCTGAATAAAACAAGTAGAAATGCAGAAAATCAACGGAAAGATGATAGGAAAAAGAAAACAGCCCGACGGAACCTAAATTCAACACAAGTCCGAAATATAAAAAGTTGCTATATAAATTATAAAAGTTATGTTAGAGGAAGTGGCGCAAGACTAATGACCTTGCCCGGAAAAAACAAATCATTATGGAAAATTTAACAAGCCTCAGTTCCTTCTAAATAAGGCCAAGACCGGTTCCCGGTTGTAGTGCCGATAATGATGATGATGTTAGAGGAAGAAAGATATTTGGACAATATAAATAAGAAAAATGAGATTTCAGTGAGAAGAAAAGCAAAGGAAATTTAAATGAAAAGAAAATAACATGAAATGTAATGAAATTGAAATGAAGATGAAATTTAAATGTAAATCAAGGAAAAGTAAAATATAATTTAAATTATAACAAATACTCCCTGTCTCCTTGGGTTTTATCCTGATTGTGTTTTTTTTTTTTTTTTTTGTTTTTGTTACTGAGCACAAACACTACTGAATATCGTTATTCACTGACTGATGGCTGATCACGAATCCAAAATGTAATGCCCTTTTATACTCTGTGGCAACAGAGATTTGTTAAAGATTTTATTTAAAAATTCCAAGAAGCACAAGCAAGATTTTGTGTGCTTCAATTGGAATAGGATTCCCGGAAGTGTATACGAATTTTACTTGAACAAATTCCCGGAAGGAGAAATCATGAAATGCATTTAGTATTACGCATTTCATAATTTCAAATTATAGGGAATTGAATCAATGCACGACATATGGACTTTCGTTTAATTTTGTCGTGCATATGATTCAATTGGATTGGGATGTAAGGTACTTGGAAATTGAATCAATGCGCAACAAATTAGCTTGTGGTTTAAATCTATCGTGCATATGATTCAATTGGATTGGAATTATAGGTAAGTGGGTGAGAGTAGTGATTTAGGATCGCTACACTCCCAAATCTATCAACATACTTCAATAAATGGAAAATTCGTTTAAATCCTGATAAAACCCAGCTTATAGTGTTTAAGGGTAAAAATGAGCACTGCACAAACAACACAAGGCGCACCCACAACCAAATTAGACTCAAACTAAATAACACCCAGATAAAACATTCTAAAACTTTAAAATATCTGGGAATAACCTTTTGCAATGACCTTTCATTCTCCACCCACATTAAAAATACTTTACGTAAAGCCACAATACAACTGAATCACTGTAGAAGAGTGATGTGGAAACCCAACGGTCTCTCTCACAAAGTCAAACTGCTCATCTACAAACAAATAATCAGACCCACATTCACATATGCGTGTCCACTGTGGTATCATATAACACCAGCCCAAATGGAGAAGCTACGCACTTTCGAAAGGAAATGCTTCAGGCTGGTTACTGGCCTCAACCGACAACCCAACTCTTACAAATATTACAATAGCAGCTTGCTATACAATGCCACTAATATTGACCGTCTCGATAGACAAGGCTCACTATCGGAATTGTCTCCACACCAGAAGTCTCTTCACCTCTGGAAGATTGGTTAATGACTCCAACGAGGTAGTGTACCATAACACCGAGCTGGCACCCAATCAGTTCGACTACTGTAACATACAACCATTCCCCAACATTCTCCTTTTTAACGAACAACCGGAAAGTGTTACCGCACCCGAGACCACTAACTGACCATATCCCAAGCCAACCTACCTCCTTAACCATCAATCCCTATATTCCCCAACTCACATTATATATTTAACTTATTATAATATTAATTAGGTTAAGCTAGAATAAGTTTGTGTTGCGGATTCGCCCTTGACATTCGGCGAATTCGCAATTAAATGTTACCTGTGGCACCACCCTAAATGCTATATGTGGCACCACCCTAAACAATGTCAGCAATCAGCTCACATTTTAGAATTAATTCTGTTGGTTGTCAAATGGCAACCATTTTTTCTTTTATATTCCCTCTTCTTCTTTAACCTTTGAACAGGCCAGTTAAGTTCTTTTATTAATCCGCAAAAACCTGTGTAATCATTGTAAATAAAGTTGGTTAGTATTATACGAGCAAAACCGGCGTGGATTATTATTTTGGTGGAACGAGTTCTGCTGCGCCCGAAGAAAGGTATTCGTTGAGTTTTAGTCCACTAATATTCCAGTTTTCTTAGATCATCAACCGTCAGGAGACACCATCGTGTTCCTGACTCGTGTGTGCAACGCTTGTTGGACAAACACATAGAATTTGTATTTTGAGACACAATCGTGTTCCTGAGATTTCAGCATTATATCTAGCATCAAACACCAGGAGACACCATCGTGTGCCTGACGCTGCTATTGAGCCCACAGAAAATTCATTTGTGTGTGGAAGGTGTGTTCAACGCTTGCTGGACACACTGTTAGAGTAACGAAATGTCGAAGGAAATTAACAAAAGACTACACTCCGACAACGCTAGTTGGCATGCAGTCAGTAAACTGCTGAAATCCAAACTGCTATCACAGAATATAAAGCTCCGTGTCTATAGAACCATAATAATGCCGATTGTTCTATATGGATGCGAAACATGGGTTCTCACAAAACGGGAAGAAAACAAATTCCGCGTATTCGAGAATAAAGTTTTGAGAGGTATCTTTGGTGGTAAATATGACGAGGAGGCAGGACAATGGAGGAATTGTGTAGAATTCTTGACGGTAGACCAACGGGAAAGAGACGGCCCAGACACCCGCGACGGAGATGGGAGAACAATGTTAGGTTTGACCTCGAGGAGATCGGATCGGATGGTCGAACGTGGAAGGAGAGCGCACGGGCCAGGGAATAATGGTGGTGTCGAGTCGGTGAGGTCATGAACTTTCGGGTTCCTACAGGCCAATAAAGAGTAATAGAATAAGTTAGAGTTAAGTTAAGTCCTGGTTTTCTGACCTTTTCCAGGAAAACTGTTAATATTAAAACCTATAATACTCAAATAGTTCTCCCGCTTGGTAGAAACCTTGACGTGGTGCGGGGGCTTAAATGACAATGAATCGCTCAGGCTATGCTGACGGAAGCATATGATTCCAGTAGGGTCACCCATGTCAGACAGGCTAGCGAGGTGTTACGCGTCACCGTGCCCATTGGATGGTTTGCAGCCAGGCTTATACCGGCTGTATTATAACGGCGCCTCTCTGACACCGGGTCGAATCAGAGCAGTAAGCAGATCTTACCATATCAAAGAGAGGCTCTGATGTGGCGGACTATTTGAAATCCCAAGACTCCTGGGAACAAAAATGAATAATCGATATAGAAACAACAATCTCACGAAAAACCTGGTAAGCGTATGTGTGATGAGCCGACACTACCATGAGGGAACAAATCATCAAGAAAACACCGACTCGGCAAAAAGAAGACGTAGGGAAAAACTGAAAAAGCGGTATATACGCGTCGGCACGTGGAGTGTTCGAACGCTATATAAACCAGGCGGGATACAGACGGTCGTAGAAAACGCGAAACAATATAAAATGGACATCGTCGCGTTTCAGGAAGTTCGACTCTCACATCAAGTAATCGAAACCAACGGGTTTACACTGGTGTGTGGAGGTACCGATACACATAACCTCGGAACTGGCTTCATCATAAGCAAGAAGATTACGTCCCATGTAAAAGATGTGCAATTTATTAATGACCGAATGTCGGTGCTAAAAATACAGGGCCCATGGTACATTTATGTATTTATTAACGTACACGCCCCAACAGAATCTACCGACAAAGAAACGAAGGACACATTCTACGAGACACTAGAGGAAGTATTTGATGGGATCTCATCATTCGATGTTAAAATCCTCCTCGGCGACCTCAACGCAAAAATTGGAAAGGAAGATATCTTCCAACCAACAATAGGCAAAGACAGCCTACATGACGTTTCAAATGATAATGGTACTCCAATTATCACGTTCGCTGCGTCAAAAGATCTGGTAGTGAAAAGCACGATGTTCAAGCACAAGCAAATCCATAGAGCCACATGGATATCACCCGACGGCGTAACGCGTAACCAAATACACCACTTCCTCATAGACAAAAGACACCACTCGAATATCCTTGACGTAAGATCATATAGAGGAGCAGATTGCCACTCCGATCACCTTCTAGTGATGTACAAAATTAGAAGTCGGCTTGCAGCAAACCCATGGACAGTCACGGAAGACAAGCAAAAAGTTCGACACTGATAAACTGAAAGACCTACGCAAAAGGGCTGAATATCAAGACGAACTAACGAATAGATTTAGCATTCTAGAGAATGTGAGCAGTGAGGAAGAGTAAGCTAATAGTGTGGACACTAAATGGACATCGATCAGAGACACAATCAAACTAACAGCCCAAAAGGTATTAGGATTTAAGAAAACAACTATGTCCAAACCTTGGTTTGACGATGAGTGCAGGGCAAAGATCGAAGAACGTAAACGCTTCAGAATGATTTACTTAGAAGCATATGATGAAGTCAACGTAGTAAGATATGCGACAATTCGGAAAGAAATAACTAGACTTTTCAAACCCAAAAAACGCAAATGGGAGAAGACTCGGATCGAAAAAATCATAGAAAATGCCAGAGCAAAGAACAGCAGAGGTATGTATGCCGGCATAAATTCAATTAGAAATGGCTACCGAGGGAGAGCCAAAATAATCCGAGACTCAAACGGCTGTCTGGTGACAGAAACAAAAAATATCGTGACAAGATGGAAGCAGTACTTTGAAAACCTGCTCAATGTGCGCACCCATCAACCACAAATAAATGCACCAGACGCATATACAGCTTTGCCCCAGATCCCAGAGCCCTCTTTCGACGAAGTTGTAGACGCGATATATCGATTGAAAAAGAACAAGGCCCCGGAATCAATTGCATACCGGCAGAGCTTGTGAAGCATGGAGGAGAGGCAACCGCTCGAAAGATCCACCAACTGGTTAAAATAATATGGGACAAGGAAGTCATTCCGGAAGAATGGAAAACCTCAATAGTCATCCCCATTTTCAAAAAAGGCGACAGATCTGACTGCGAAAATTACAGAGGGATATCAATGCTCCCAATCACATACAAAATATTTACAAATGTCATACTGGCAAGAATCACAACGTACGCAGAAGATATATTGGGAGACTACCAATGCGGATTCCGTCGGAACCGGTCAACAAACGACCAAATGTTCACAATAAGGCAACTACTGGAAAAGAAGTGGGAATACGGAGAGACGGTTCACTAACTGTTCGTGGTCTTCAAAAAAGCCTACGACTCAGTTGCAAGGCAAAGACCCTACCAAATTGTGGTTGAGCTGGGGATACCGAAAAAATATGCCGCCCTCATTAAAATCTGCACGAACGAAAACAAAGGGCGAGTTAGAATAGAAAACCACCTCTCAGAACCATTTGAAATCCGGGACGGACTAAAACAAGGGGATGGCCTCTCACCATGTCTTTTTAACCTTGTCCTCGAGTATGATATCAGAAAGGTACAAGACGACAACAAGGCCGGCTCGTCCCTGAACGGGGTCACACAAGTGCTCGCGTATGCGGATGACATCGCCGTTCTGGGCGATAATCTCGAAACTATAAGTAAAAACTGTGAAATCATCATGCAAGCAGCAGAAGAGGTGGGCCTAGAAATAAACGAAGACAAAACGAAATACATGATTACGACGAGAACAGGTGGACCTCAGAGAACACATATAAACGTCAGGGGCAAGATATTTGAAAACGTCAAAGAATTTAAATATCTGGGAACGATACTGAGGACCAGAAACGAAACGTCAAAGGAAATTAACAAAAGACTACATTCCGGCAACGCTAGTTGGCATGCAGCCAATAAACTATTAAAATCCAAACTGCTATCATGTAAAATAAAGCTCCGTGTGTATAGAACCATAATCATGCCGATTGCTCTATACGGATGCGAAACATGGGCTCTCACAAAACGGGAAGAAAACAAATTCTGTGTATTCGAGAATAAACTTTTAAGGAGTATATTTGGCGGTAAATATGACGAGGAGACAGGACAATGGAGGAAACTTCACAACCACGAACTAGAAGAGCTATACCGCAAACCTACAATAGTGAGTGTGATCAAGTCGCGAAGATTAAGATGGGCCGGACAAGTAGCGCGAATGGGCGATGATAGAATCGCGCATAGAATTTTTGACGGTAAACTAACGGGGAAGAGACCGACAGGACGGCCGCGACGGAGATGGGAGGACAATGTTAGGTTTGACTTTGAGGAGATCGGATCGGATGAGGAGAGCGCACGGAACAGGGAACAATGGCGGAGCCGAGTCGGTGAGGTCATGAACTTTCGGGTTCCTACAGGCCAGTAAATAATAATAATAATACTCAAATAGTTATTCAAACATTTAGTTATGTTTGAAAAATATGTAATGTATACATGTAAACCTGGCGCAAGACTAATGACCTTGCCCGGAAAAAACAAATCATTATGGAAAATTTAACAAACCTCAGGACTTGCTAAATAAGGCCAACACCGGTTCCCGGTTGTAGTGCCGATGATGATGATGATACATGTAAAAAATTGTATCTCTAGAATTATAAGTTAGCTGTAGTACTTAATGTAAAAATTGATTATTGGTCAAATAAACACAGTATGTTAAAAACCCTACGAGAGAAGCTTATACGAGATCCGCTAGATAAGGCAAACAAAGGATCGTCAAGCTGGCGAGGAAAAAACGTCAAGAGGCTCACATTGTGTTTTGATGCATTAAAGAGAAGTATCCAAACACACCTGAATTTAAATAAAGATCAAGTTTGTTTTAGTTTCAAATTGTTTGCAGCAATTACAGTCCACTTACACCATGGCACATCACAGTTAAAAAACAGGCGGTTTTGTGTGAATACCACCAACACGAAAGAAAAATCATGTAAGGTTATGGTTTTCAATTTTGTTAACAGAAAACAACCTTTTATGTATATGTAAGAACTATTATACATCATTAAAAAGTTAACATCGGCTCACTTAACACTTTTTCAAAATGTACTAAATACGACCACCCCATACAGGTTATGTGGTGGAACCCAATTGACTTATACACCACGAACAATAACAAAAACCGACGCCATTCGTTTTTCTAAAAAGTTCACCATTATTGTTGTTTTCTCTCATCCTCTTAGTTTACTCGTGAATATTGAGCGGTGCAACTTCCTATGTTGTACACACCGCGCCATTTAACCGCGGTCTCGTTGCATTAGTGCAGCAATGTAATGTGAATATTCGACTTATACTACTCCAAGACCTCACTAAAAACTGAACTTTTTTTCCGCGCAACCACTTCCGATCCTCATTTCTTAATTTAGGACTTTTTAAGTAGACGTAATGCTAGAGTCAAGATTATTATGCAATAATTTGTTAGTCTTTGATTGGTTTATTTTGAAGTATGAAAAAAAAATGTTTCACGTCAATTTTTTTTTATTTAATTAATTATAAAAAAATATTTAAACCAAAGTTGTTTATATTTAAAAAAATGTTGTCAATATTAAAAAATGTAGTAAGTTAATATGCTGACCACATCGGAAAATGTAATTTCTAAAAAACGGCTCAACGACTTATGTGGATTTTTTCTCGATGTTGCAACCAAAGCAACGACTTCCAGAATATATTTAATTTTTTATGAGCTTACTTTTACACTTCTCGTACGCATATTTTGCAAGGACGGACACAGACTCTTCGAAAACGACGATCGGTTGGATGCAGCAAACGAATGCTACCTGTGCGAATTATGTTTTCTTAAACTCCACTTGAGTGAAATGAAGGAAAACACTTCTAAATAACATTTATATTTTATTCAATTTTGAATTTAAGAAACGTCTGCTCTTCAGAGTGCCGTTTTGTAAACTAAACTTACTCTAACATAAAATCTTATATCTAGGTTTATTTCTGTACGTTGCAATATAATATCTTTCTCACAATGGATATTATATTGCAATTAGTGTAATATTCATTTTCGTGTTTTCACGAGTTCTTGCTAATTATCTTTGAGTTTGTTCATCTGGATGAAATGTGCAATTAGCTAACATATGTTGTGATATACATTATATTCTAATTTGGTTATTCCATATTTTATGTCTCTTTGAATTTTTGTGATTTGTTACCTTTTGAGTTTTGTTCTTAATAATATTTCTGTCTGGACAAAATGTATAATTGGGTTATTCCATATTTTTATGTTTCTCTGAATTTTTTGTAGTTTGTTAATATACCTTTTGAGTTTTGTTCTTAATAGTATTTCTGTTTAGACAAAATGTGTAATTAGGTTACACATTTTGGTTGGTGGGTTTTTGTGTCGTCAAGGATTCTTTGACGTAACATGCGCAGCAGGCTTCTGTCGGATAGTCACAACTTCTTTGTAACCAAGAAACTACCGATAATGTTTGCATACTGCATTTACTGAAATGGACCTAAAACTAGTGTTATGATCACGATCACCATGTTAGACTTGTAACATGCTAAAAACGCACTTCACTTGTTAAATATAAGATGTCATCTCAACTATTGTCAGGCTCTCCGACTTCTGGAAAATATTCACTTTTCTACTCCCCAATCAATGCCATCGATCAGTTTCTTAATATAATAATAAAAACATATCGACGATTTTTTAATTGTGATTTACAACGTTTTCCAAAGAATATTAAACGGGCGACTCTATTGCACTTGGTCTTTCTTACTTTAACTATTTGCCAACCACCTTGTTCCACATATTCCTCACTTCCTTATACTATAACTAATACAAAGAAAATTGCCGTATGGTGTTGTTGGATGTAATATCTTAGTCTTGTGCCGGCACGAGATCGGGTCCACTAAGATTCCACTGTCTGTTTGTCGGCCGCGGGCTGAAACTCTTCTTGTTAAAAGAAACACACTTGTTTAATCTTATTCTTGACTTTATTAGCACGCGTTATTAAGATAGAGTCAACTAGGCTTAATTATAATATACACTTTATTGTAGTTATGTACACTATCTATTTTTATTTTACTGTTCCTAGTGTGTGCGATGGTCCTTAGTCTTAACAATCACTTACAACGATTACAAAACGGGTTATCAATCATCTTATACTTAAATTTAATTGGTATGCATTTAATCCGTGCCAGTTAATTGGATCACTCAAGAATGATAGTCACTGGCACTATTAAATATTAGTTGGTAATGAAAGATTAACACTTATAGCTTGTCTGCACTCGATGAATCGCACTGACCAACCGAAACTCGACTCTCTGCGTGCACTTCTTAGAGGGTAAAACTCGACGGCGTCCGTCAGCAACCCTGGCTCAAGATCGACTAATGATTCAACCCTCAGTTCGGGGTGAGTTGGTGGTATGGTGAAAAGGAAGTGAAATTTTCCTTTGGATAGTGACCAATGATATCTCTGGTAAATAGATCCTAGCGATGGTGCGGTTATTTACGCGGAGTTCACTTTGTTTACCCATGCCGTAAGCCATGGGTAGACGAACCGTAGAAAAGAAATTCGAACAAAGGGCACTATGTGGGATGTGCGGGCAGCTGAATAAATAGGTTGGATGTCATTAGGAAAACTTGGTGCCTAAGGCAAATTAGATGCTTACACAATGGCGATTGTGTATAGCATCCATGCCGGCGCAAAGGGTCGAATTCTTGTGTGAATATTTACACTACTAGAGAATTCGGTTCTTGGCTGCTAGACGCGAGTTGCGATATGCTTTTGTCAGTTGGACAAAAGACCGCCGAGAATGCAGATAAGCCAGGAATATTTGCTGCGCACGTGTGTGGCAGAATACATTGGGAGACAGGGGCGCCGATACTGTGAATGATTTATTGCGGTTACTTGGTACGGTAACCGAATTGTTTTTTTTTGCCAGAAAAATGATTAGATGCATTGATGTAAGTGACAATGCCCTTGGGGGAGAAATGTTTGCAGGTGCTAATGTAATTGCATTAGCGAAAAACAATGGGGTTTTTGGAGCTTTGGGACAGGAAGTTTTTGGATTAATTGGAAAGGTAAGTAGTGGCGTTAGTGTAACCGCCACAGTGTCTTCATCGTATTCCTTAACATTTTTTCCGCCCCCTTTCTATCAATGATCTTCAATCTATTCCTTTTTGAGGAGTATTGGTTAACATTTGGAATACATCTTTCATTTCCTCTATACATAAAAAGGGACCTAAATGCAGTGTCTCGAAATATCGTCCATCGATCAAACTTCCAGCATTCTCAAATTCTTTGAGAGCACTCTGTATTCTCCGTTTCACCCAGCCAATATTATACGCAAAACGTACCAACTCCTGATACTTACCCCCTCGGATCGCCCCCACTGTTAATTGGATTCACTTAATATGAATTACCAAGTGTTGATTAATTTGTGTTTAATCAGTACACCAAATTATATATAAGGTATGAATGCCTATGATAGTACAGATCTAAAAAGCATAGCATGCAAATCATAGAAATCAGATACTAGATCTGGAAAAACTCTATAATGCCACAAAACATAAATACGAATAGTGCGACAAATAAAATAAGAAATTACGTAGTACAAGGTACTGCTCTTATATAGTATACTTCCGTGATGTATGAAATATTAGCACACAGGGGATTCAGCACTGGCAAATTGGCGAAGAAAGCCCAGAAAAATGGGTAGCCAGGGAGGGACTTCAATGTGGAACTGCTCGATTATATACTGGAAGACCAAATCGAACAGTTTGACGCAGAGGCCGATGCGAACAGACAGGCTAGAAAAGTCATAAAGCGGCTAACTACCGCATGCGATGCTTCTATGCACGGAGAAATATTTGTGGAACCTAGAAATCGCCCATGTGCGATCGGAATGTAACAGGTTACGACGCTTACAACAAGCAGCAAGAAAACGTAACACCTATCCACAGTTACATGCGAAATTCGTCAACAAACGGAAGGAGTTGAGGAATGTGAGATGAGTAAGAATGTGTAAGAGTAAATATGACGCGTTCTGTTCCCTAAGGGATCAATTAATTAACAGCCCATGGGGCAGCGCTTACGGGATAGTCATGAAAAGACTGTGGCGGTGCCGCCAAACCCCACGGTACACTTACCTAAAAACCCCCATAACCTCATCCCACTAGCATAAGTTTTCGCTAATGCAATCGCATTAAGCACTGAAAATGCTACACGCATTAATTAGATCAAAGCTATAATCACAAAGCTTCTGCAAAAGAATTCTTACCTTTTCAAGCATTCCTTCGCTTCCAAATCCCCTGTAAGAGTTCTTACTTTCCTTGTAATAAATTCCCTGAAAAGAAAATTCATCGGTTCGTATACCATACGACCGCATATCAGAGAATCTTACCATAGAGTTGGCTAATCTCAGCCTCAATATGTGTACAAAAAACTATTTACACACACATCGGCTGGCGACCCCTTTAGCCAGCGATAATAGTTCAACGCAGATGCATGTAATTAGCACCATCCACGTTGAGACCTCAGCAATGCACTAAGTGCAAACAAAGGGACGCTGTCCTTTGGCAGGCATCGGGCGATACGACAGACTATAGTCGTATCACCAGCATCTTCCTATAGATAAATAATATACAATTTCTTTCGTGCCGCAAACGAATAATCCCGCATATTCAAATACGAACAAGGGTTTCGTTTCGGCAACCAACTCAAGATACGATATACAATTTTCATTGTATAAAGTATCGCACCACTTAACACCTTTTTACCAACGTCCATCATAGCGACGTTGCATAGGGTAAACATGGCCCTCATTACGGAGCGAACCATTTGATCGCCTCTTCCTTTGTTCTCGCCGTCTGCTTGCTTCGTTGTTTCATTGCCTTCGAACACGTGCAAATAGCATCGATCAGTACGGCCGCACACGCATACCATTGCACTGAATGAGTGCATTTCCTTGGCGCCACACCCTTAAGAGAAAAGTTTTTCTCTTTCTTCTTTTTTTTCTCGCCACTAACCTAGGATGGAATTCATGTCAGAGTTCCATCCTCGGGGAGTCAAATTCCATCCTCTGACCGCAATGTTCACGCGATCTCCCGTTCCTCGTTTCGCGCTCGGGGACGTAAATATACTAATGTCGAGTCGAGAAAGCGCGTTTTTATTAAGAAGTAGATAAAAGTCCGATTTACGAAATGTGTATTAAAACTCTCAAATTTATAACGAACGCGAAAGAACATAAAGATCATTTACTTTTAAAACAGTGCGTTTAACTTTTCCTCCAGTGTCTATTACCGCTCTTCTATGGTGAACATTGTGTTGCGGAGGTTTTGTTTTGTTTCGCTCCTACGGTTTGTGTTCCGGTAAATCTACGGTGGAACATTCGTGACGGTTAAGGACAACGTAGAACTCGCACCCTTGACTGGTGCCAAGACTCGTTCTCCACAAGACTACACAGAACAGTAGCCAAATACAAAAGAGTACAACTGACATGACCAGAATCGTTGCTGTCCTCTTCTCGCACTGTGATGAAGTGTTGAGAGTGCAAGAGGAGTGGAGTATCACTGAAGGAGAGATACCTCTGTGACCACCGAAGAGGTGCTCTTGGCTGCAAGGGTTGTCAAAAAAACAAAACCCCGAGACTGGATGGTAGTGAAGACTGCTTTAACAAAAAAAGCGGAAGTCTTCAGCAGTCTCTTCACAACCTGCCTTCTAACAGGACAATAAACGATGGAAGAAAAACAGCGGATTGTGCTTATACCCAAAGGAGTCAAGAATCCAGAAGCGCCGTCGTCTTATCGCCCATTGTGCATGCTGGGCACAGCAGGAAATCTGCTTGAGCGAGTAATTGCCACACGCCTGGAACACTTTACCAAAGGGACATTGAGGCTCTCTGAATGGCAGTATGGGTTCCGGAAAGGTAGATCAACCGGTAAGGCACTATCTGTGGTGTGCGACATCGCTCGCAATACGATACCTGAAGAACGATGTCTAAGTGGTACACAAAAATATTGCGCCGTGGTGACACTAGATGTTAAAAATGCGTTTAACTCGGTGAATTGGAATCAGATTCTAGAACGCGTTGGCCGATCTACAAGTCTTACCGTACTTAAGCGTATACTAGCAAACTATCTCTCGGATAGAAGACTGCTCTATGACACAGATGAGTGACCCCAGAAATATAAAATAACAGCGGGTGTACCTCAGGGATCTGTATTAAGTCCGCTGTTATGGAATATCATGTATGCTGGTGTGCTCAGGGTCAATGTACCAGAAGAGGTTAGAATCATTGGGTACGCAGATGATTTGGCAATAGTGGCCGTAGCTAAACACCTAGATGGCCTGAAGAATATTTGCTTCCAAGCAATCCAGAGCATGAGATGTTGGCTAGATATGGCCGGACAGAAACTAGCTGGACATAAGACGGAGGCAGTTTTAATAAGCAGGCGAAAGAAAGTTGAACACCTTGATTTGGAAATAGAAGGACAAGTAATCAGATCCAGTCCCTATATTAAATATCTTGATGATATACTCGACAACAGGTTGGGCTTCAAGGAACACCTGAGGAAAACGAGTGAAAAAACGGCAAGAGTATGCAAAGTTTTAGCGAGACTGCTACCCAATGTTGGCCCCACATAAGGAAGCTCATAACCAGTATCAACACCTCCATTGTAATGTATGCAGCTCACATATAGGGAGGAGCCGCACGGTATATGTCGTGCATGAGGGGAGTGAACTCGGCACGTAGGTTGGCATCATTAAGAATATGTTGTGCATTCCGAACTGTATCAGAAGATGCCATAAATGTTTTGGCCGGGAGGACACCACTTGACATTGCATCTAAAAAAAACTCTGCATTGCATGAGGTCTCCCAAGAGAATCGTCGGAGAATGCAGTCACAATTAGAGCTCTCAAACCTAAAGGAATGACAATAAATTTGGGATTTTTCCACCAAAAGAAGATGGACCCGCACGATGATACTTGATGTAAAAACATGGGTGAAAAGAAAACGTGGCGAGCTGAATTACTACTTGACTCAGCTAATATCGGGACAAGGATGCTTTCGGGAATACTTACACAAGTATAAGCATGTGAATCACCCACACTGCTTGTATTGCGAAGGCAAAATATAAAATGCAGAACACGTACTCACAGAGTGCGTGAGATTCGAGACCGCACGAACGATTTTGGAGAGACATATGAGACGGACAGTTACTCCTTACATGCTGAGTTCAAAACCGCATGATCCATAAACAAATTGTATTCTATGTGCCATAATGCAGCAGTTTCGACCCCACGAACGGAGTAAGAGGTAATCTCCGTCCCGCCCCGCAATGGAATATCTAAAAGAAAGTTTCGCGGGGATCAACGAGAATATGTCCCTGGCGGAGGTGGTAAAAACCCGGCATATCTTTGATCGGTCCAAAGGTATCTTTTGAAGATTTCCACCTTCCTTCCGAAACCACAAAAAAAAAAAAAACACACAAACCAGTACAACCTATGGAATCTCTTCTTCTGTACATCTGTCTGACATGCCTCTTACCCTGTCGCTTGAATGGCACAGAGTGCTGACATTAATATTTGTTGGAGTTATAAATGACTCGGGCTCGTTGATCCTCAATAAATACAGTCTAGAGTTAGCAGTGAATTGAAATGTTAATTTAATTTGCGAAATGAAAATTTGTCGATTGACACGGAATACACATGATAAAATTGGATCAAAAATTCAAGGCACGTTTTTCTATTTCTTTTACTTCCTCTGTCGTTTGAATCAGGCAGTTGATTGATGGATGGGATCAGTGCCAACTTCGAGTCCAAGAACTGTGTGAAGTTCGCACAGGCTGACGGTTGTGTTGAGTAAGACCCGCTGTCAATTTGATCAATTCTCAGCAATATCACCTGTTTTGATTTCATAGTACTCTTGTGGGGATTACGAGTTTTGTGCATAACACAGACATTCGGTTCACTCCTATCGCCTTCCGACTGTCACTAAAAGTTTCGACAATGTCCCGCCAAACACCGTCAGAAAACTGTTCACAGAAAGCACTGCACGTCGTACAAATAAAACACTCGATTTTCTATTGTTAAGGGTTTTATCTAAGGCTTTTTTATTTTATGGATGTATGTTTAATTTTATTGTACTTAATTGGGGGCATCAGCAACGACGATGGGGACCAGTGCAAAGAGTGCACCGATCAACAGCAATTTAGAGTTAATTATTTTAAAATAAAGTTACTTTACTCACTATTAAATTATTATTAATATTAACTTTATATTTTTTTATAACTTTAAGCGATAAACCACACTCGACTATAGTCGCGTCACCGTGCGGACTGGTGAGCGGGTGTTCGCGTGTGACCTGCGTGGTCAACGGATGGAAGACGACTCCTCGAGGATAGAACTCTGACTTGAATTCCATCCTCAATTAAGGGTGAGATATGGAGTAGAAAGAGAAAATTTTCTCTTAAGGGTGTGGCCGCCACAGAGATGCACTCTTTCAGTGCAGTGGTGTGTGTGCCTAGAACAAAGAAAGGGACATAAAGTGCATTCCTAGGATACGATTTGGGTAAAGCAACTAAAACCGAAATCATTGGATGCTAATGGGATCTTTCTTGGAGCATGTGCGGCTAAACAAAGAGACGACGATACGATGTGGAAATGTGCTAATTGGTTTTAGCTAGGTTACTGGGAAACGATGTTTATGGCATCGCTAGTAAGGGTAGGTATTGAATTATTTGCGTGTCGCCAGAATGCCTGATGAAGGCCAGCGGTCTTTTGTTTGCACATTGCGTGCTAGGGAAATTAGTTTCAGCGTATATTGCGCTAATTATATTCAGCTGCTTGGGTTGTTTATTGATTGGAAAAAAAAGGTCGCCAGCCAATGTGTATGAAAGGGATTTATCATACATATGGCGAAGCTGAAAAATAGACAGCGCAATGTTTATGGCACCTGATGAAGGTTACATTATATGAAATTCGAATCCTTTTGTTTACAGGAATTGTGGTAGAGGAATTTGTCTGGCAACGTAGATGCCGAAATTGGTTTAGAATACCTGATAAGCTAATAAAGAAATCTTACAGAGAATTGGTATGCGAAGAGAATGCATGAAAGGTAAGTTTTCTTTACAGGGACCATAGGTTTGATCTCTTTAATGCGTGAAGCAATTTCAGGTGCCTAATGCGATTGCATTGTCGAAAACTTATGCAGATTGGGTTGTGGTTATGGGGGTTTTTAAGGTGGTGTACCGTGGGGTTTGGCGGCACCGCCACACTCTTGCTACGTCCACTCACACTTTTTCGTTCCTCAATAATGCCTTCTAATTCCTCCTAGCGACCCACCACCATGTATATATGTCATAACCAAACATTATTTTTGTTTTAAGGTAACTGTTAGCCGAAAAACCTACGCAATATTATACCCACCTGTGCCCATTTTTACACCTCCCCCATCATACATTCTATAGCCTTAATATCGACCTTATGTCAACTCTAGGGGTAAGAAAAACCAACGGTTGTCTACACTTTTATTGGGTATGTGCTTTACAAAGATTCAATACGAATTGACTTGACGAAAGCTAACAACGCATGATTAATGTAGGGTAAAATTCACTTAAATACCAATGTGTGTTAGTTTAATTGGTGTCTGAAATCCATCGTCCATCCCGGTACCAAAAATTAAAATTGAGTTTATACCAGTCCCTAAGTTTCAGTAAGAATTATTTTGTTAGCTTGTAGTAAGCTAATAAATGAAACGTCAATTCAACGAAATTCAAACTCAAAAACTCCAAGTACAATAATAACAAAGTTATTATCATGTCATTGTAACCGTTACTTATTGCACCTTAAATCACCCCGCTGGTGTTTAATCAGGATTGTTATAAATGTATACTTATATTTTTAAACTATTGTTGTTTACAATCAGCACTCACTTGAGTTTTCAATTAAAAAGTACCTCTTCGTCGACGAGTAATATCTGGGTTTCGAAAACTCCATTGAGCAACACAACTATATCTGGACTAAATCTTTACCTTCGACTGTGTAGACCGATGGGTGACTTGTCAATTTTCTTTTTATCCCTGTTTTATGACCTGTTCCAATCAGAGCATGCATCCTTTAAAACACCCTTTAAAATGTTTGTATTACATGTGCAACATTCCTTTTTTGACACTTGAATCTGGGACGAATGTTTACATACGATTTCTGATTGATCGTCGATAGTCGCTCATTACTTCAGGGTATGTACACCGCGATCCCGAGCAACCTATGCTTACAGAAGTGTCCAAACATACCAAAAATATTCTTGTATATCTTATTGGCATCCTTTATATGCGCACTCATTTGTTTATTTTATGGTTAGTTCTATTTGTTCTGTGAAGGGTATTCAGTTCTTATATCACCAAGGAGGGTATTTTAAGTCTATCTCTTCATTGCCCGTTTATGAATTTTAAATTTTGTGTAGTTTTACTAAGAAATTATTCGGTGTGTTGATCAACCATAATTGACGTTAAGTGATTCCTATTAAAGTAAAACTAGACAAGGGGTAGGGGCGTCCCAATAGACAAGTATTTGGAGGTGGCAATTTTTGTTTGTAATGCCATAGAGAATAAACATTTAGAAGTAGAAAAAGTGCAATTTACTAAAAATGTTGGACGTTGTATGTAAGTTTTTAAATCTATATCAACGCTACTGATCCATTAACGGTCATTCATTTTCTAGATTATATAATATTACAATAATAATAATAATATAGTATTATTCATATGGCTGGGCATCTTCCGCGTTAGAAACCTCAACATCAAGACCCATTTTTTTCTCTCTAATTCGTCCATCATCTTATAGCACACGGCAGATTCCGATAGTTAGAAAATCCACTACTTCTTCGTTACTTTTTAAACAGTACGCTACTTCCTCGAGTTATAACGATCAGTTTTAAATTCCTACGTTGCCTTGTAAACGAATACAGTTGACCGGTCTAATCAACTCTCGGTACACCCCTTTTACCGAACACGCGAACTACTGTCTTATTATCACCTTTTAAGAATTCAATCCGCAATCTCATCAAGGATTGCAACCTTACCAAAGACTTGCTATTTACCGGGCATTGTCACGCCCATGGCGCCTCCTTTCATTTGAATTTAATGTTAGGCTTGGTCGCATATTAAAAGCCGAAGTGTGCATTAGTCTCAATGCAGATTCCACACTCTCCTCCCACGACGAACAAATAACTGGCATTACAAGATAAAGTAGTTCCGAGTTGAACAGTCTCGACACACGAAGGGTTTGCTTTAACGAATGATGTCTTATTCGCTCAGACGTTTTGCGGTTTTTTCAGGATGTTCTCCATCTAAAGTAGTCCAAACCACGATCTCGTCCGATGCAAACAGAAGAGAAAGTGCTCGTTAACTTGTACTGTGGCGATGCACTTATATAGTGGACAAGCTGAACTTGTGTGACACTCCATGCTGCACAGAATTTGCATGAGTTTTTGGTATGTAAATCGCCGTGACACTTACTCGACTTATGCTTCACGGCGGTAAGTGAAAGGTCGCAATTAGATCTAGCCGACATCATGCGTTCGACGCTTGCATGGATAAGTGGACATAAATGTTACGGCTCTAGAATGGAATACCTGATTGACTAGATTGATTGGGATTTGCCTGGTATCGGTGTAACTGGTGAGTGATTGTTGAAGGTAACCATGCAATTTGGATAACTTTGAAGCTGTCAAGTTTAAGATCATTGAAAAGCTATGCGAATATATAATCACTGGGTCTCAAATCTAGTTTTATTAGTCAAATTTAGTTGTTTAAAATATCTACGTTTTAAGGTATTAATACACGTTATTGATTATTAATATATGACGTGTGGATTTGTTAAACTTTCGGGAGATTATTAAAAGAAAAACATTGAGTCGAATTCAATTCGAAATTTTGAGGTTATATTATATTATCAGCTGTCAGTGACTTAGGTGCCACCTCTATCCATTCCCCCATCCACCCTTAAAAGACTGCCCCGTTCAAGAGCTGCTTGATATACACTGTAATACTCCGAGCCGTGCTTTCCCAAAACGGCGGGAGAAGAGCCCGGAGTGTCGATTGAGATAAGTGAAAAAGTGAAAAACGGAGTGGAAACAATTTCAGGGGATTGTATTTTATTCTATTTTATGAAAGTACAAGGGTGATGTGTTTAACTGACAACCGGCCAGCGATTCGAAATTATACTCATATTGAATGGCCAGCGGTTCGGCCTCTGTACTTCTACTGATCCCGAAATTGAAAAGCACTGCCCTTTTATAGGTTTTGTAGTTGACTTTTGTCAGCTATTTTAATGTCAAAATTCCAAGAAGCACACGTAAGACTTGGCGTGCTTCGATTGGAATTTTGTTCCGAGAATTGTTTAAGAATTTTGTGGGATAGATTCTGGGAAGGGGAATCATGAAATGCGTTTTGAATTTAGCATTTCATAATGTTAGGATTTTGGGAATTGAGTCAATGTATGATGAATTAACTTTTGGTTAAATTCGTTGTACATATGACTCAATATGGGATTTGGGTGTATTATGTGGAATTGAATCAATGTGCGACAAAATGACTTTTGGTTTAATCTATCGCTCATTGATTCAATATGAAATTGGGATTATTTGGTGATACTGGGGATTTGGATAGGAGTAGCGATTTAGGATCGCTACAACACCATAAATTCTAGTTTGCTATTTTTGAAGATATAAATTATAAAATATGCAAGAAAAACATATTTTGAAGTGTCACATAAGTTGTGCTCCTAACAATGGTTTTTCTTTGTTTAACAATAACCTTTTTATTTTTTTAAATATATTATAGCGAGCTTAGGGTTCGCTGGATTAATTATTTTTAATAAATAAGAGCCGTTAAAGCGATTTTGAATTAATGTAACACTTTATTAGTCCATTAATAACAACCGTTACTTTTACCGTACACTTAACGATTTCTGGACTTATCGCGTCTTTTACTGTGACGCATTTATACCGTTTCCTTATTTTGATTCGGCGTTTCGATGCCGTCCGTTCCATAACCTCGAATTTTCTACTGTTCAGAGGCTCCAGTTTTCCAGTACTTTCTAGAATATTCTAGTACCATGTTTTGGGCTTTCTAGAATATTCTACTACTTATTGTCTTATGCGTCACACTACCCTCCGCCTAGATTAGTTCGTCCCGAACTCAATTCACTGGTCTTCTGAGTTAACAAAAGTCGGCAGTCGGTCACATGTACCACTTTCATCTTGGCGTTCGGTCTTGGCTCTATATTCTTATATTCCAGAAAATTGGTCGATGGATATCACGCAATCGGTCGAATTTTAAAATGGGGAAGAAGTTTTACGGAATAAATTAATGACTCATTTGACTGAACTGTGGTGTTTCTAACAGATACACAAACAATACACAAGCAAATAGTGAAGAACACCGAACGAAAATCCAATAAGAAAATGCATCAGAGCCGTATACCATAGCGATAACATAACAATTCCGCATCAGTTGAGTCTACTTGAGTTTAGAAATCGAATTCGTACACACGGCAGTGGCCTGACGTGTTGAGCATTGGTTCCATTTTTTAGTGATTCTAACCATCATAGCGTCAGTTCAAATCACGCGTTCTTCATTATAGTAGCAAACGCTAAAGAACTACTTCCACGGTGTCGCCAAATCAGATGCTGGTGCTTGGAAAAATTCTTCTACTAACTGAGTCAAATTACAACTCACAGTTTTAGCCAAGGGCCCAAATTCTGGAATGCTAATGTTAGATACTGGTATGTTGATTTGTATCCAATCAACACTCTGTGAAAGATCTTCGATTAATACCGCTGGTCAATCTTCATCTAGGGGCTGTACAGATAACAAAGAAATTTAACGGGATCTTATATTGATTTTCAGCCAGTTGACATCCGAGTTTCTGGGGTCACATTTTTATTCATTTGGCAAACTCTATCACTGTCACATTTAAACCATTTACCACACGTGTACATTCTCGTGGGGACGAGAAAGTTATGCCGAAGCTGTTGAGGAGTCCTCAATTGGAACACGATATTGGCCTTTCCATTTTATAAATTTTTGGATTTTCATTGACATATTGAAACTGATTCCTCTAACATTACAAACTGTCGCTACGAATTAAACTTTGGTATTGTTTCACGAGCAGCCCTCAGCCCAGGAGTTGTTTACTGATTTGATTCATATCAAATATATAATTCGCATATTGTCTCCCCCTGAGATAGTCCCCCCGAAGATTTGTTTGGGTTAATATTTTGCCTACGGAAATCGTTTACTCGAATGGTGCATACTAACCTTAGACGAGACCATTTACCACATTCCAAAAGGTTATTAAATATGTCTCCCGCCCGTATCACAAACTTTTTTTTATTTCTGTGTGCTCATCATCATCATAATCGGCACTACAGCCGGGGTCTGGTCTAGGCCTTATTCAACAAGTCTGAGGCATCTGATCACATGATCAAGTAGAGTGTTCCACATTCGTGTGGTTCGGCTAAAGAATGTCCCTCTATGTTTGTTGGTGCGCGTGAAGTTGAGTTTCAATGTGAACTGATGCGCATTCTCCAATTGACGGGTATCGCGGGAAAATGTCTGATGTTCTAGTGCTATGTCAATGCGACTTAAGCAACGTGCTGTTATTGAATTTTTAAATGCTGAAAAGGTGGCTCCTAGTGAAATTCATCATCGTTTAAAGGCTATTTATGGTGACGATGCTGTTGATAAATCTGCTGTAAGCCGATTGGCAATAAAATCTTGTGGTTTCGAGCCTGTAAAAGCCATAATTGTCAATAAAACAGGCAGCGTACGTCCGATCACTGCCACAGACGATAATCATCGCAAACTCGTCAACGATTTGAATCAAAATGACTGAAATTGGAATATCCAAGAACGTGTTGAGTTTATTATTGAACTTTGAGATACCATAAAACCTGTGCACAATGGATTCCATACCGTCTCACGCATGAGAAAAAATGGCCTCGATTGGAATGGTGCGAGGATCTTTTGAATCCGAGGTTTGAACCGATTCCACAGTCTCCTTATTCCCCCATATTTAAGAGTGACCTCATGGGTAATCATTCCCTCTCGGACGATGAGGTAAGGAGCGCTGTCAAGTTGTGAATTAGAAAAAAGTCTGAGGAATTGAACAGCGGCGGAATAATAAAACTTGTTACACATTGTAAGAAATGTATTAGTCTCAGAGATGACTGTATTAAAATATAAATAAAAGATTGTGTGACTTAAGAATTGTACTTTAAAATACTTCTTGCCCGATCTTGCTATTTTGTTTTTGTTGCCGGTCCACAAGTATGTATGCATTACTTTTCAGCCTATCCACATATACAACATTTAAATATTTAAAATTGTTTCAAGCGACGGAGACCACGGCCTTCATTTGTGAATGGTTGAAGCCAAATGACTATATCGATATCGCGAACAACAACAAAAAACCGACGCCATCGAAATTTCTGAGAAATTCCAAATTATTGGCATAACTTTCTGCTGTGTTTCCATTACCACGGGTTACATTAAAGAAATACGAGGCCAGGTCCGTAAACCTGTAGAAAATGCAGACGGTTTTCTTTTGTTGTCTCATATAGCTGGCTTAATAATTGCGCATAATATTGTCTAGTTATCATCTGGCTCTTTTCCAAATAGTTAATAAAGATAATACCATGGGCATCCCAAATCACAGTTGCCACAATCTTACCAGCTGATTTCATCGCCTTTGCCTTCTTTGGAGCCTGTTCGCCTTTAACAAACTACTGCTTTGACTGTTCTTTCGTCTTGGGAGAGTGGTGGTGTATCCATGTTTCATCTGCCGTTACTAATCTGCACAGAAACTCATCTGGGTTGAGCAAATGCGGCTCAACTCTCGCAGATATTTTTTCATAGCCAATTTAATATGCCAGTGTCCACTTGACGTTCGAGTGGTAAAGACGTTTTATATCGTGCTTCTCGCCAATACACACAAAAAAAACGAAAGAAAGAAAATAAACGCGTACGAGGGTTCTCTATCAATAGTGATAAGTGAATAGTTGTAAAAAAAAATGTGTAAAAAAACAAAAAAAAAACCTATAATATAATACATAATAATAATAATGGAGACTACATCATTTAACCAACAAAATATCCTGTTAAGCAATACGAAAACGGCAACATTTTGACGTATGAATAGTTAGGAGCAGCATACCAACAACTGCCAGCTATGTGCCAACAACAACAAGCGGAAAACCAAATGGAAAACCAAATGCAATCGCAGGTATGTGCCTTTATCCCTTCGCCAACAGAATACCATACAGACGAGGAAGGACTGGAAAGAGAAACCTCAGCAGTTTATAAGAAAAGAAAAACTGATAACAGCATAATCAGAATACAATAGCGAATGTAAACAATATGACGTCCTGCTGTCTGAAATATTACCACGCAGGGGATTCATCACTGGCAATTTGGCGAAGAAAGCCCAGAAAATTGGGTGGAAAGAGAAGGACATCGATGTGGACTGCTCAATTATATACTGGAAGACCAAATCGAACAGTTTGACGCAGAGGCCGATGCGAACAGGCAGCCTGGAAAAGTCATAAAGATGCTAACTAGAGCTTGTGATGGTTCTATGCCACGACAAAGGCAACCAGCCGAGACAATCAGACCAGTATATTGGTGAAACCCAGAAATCGGCCATGTGCGATTGGAGTACAACAGGTTAAGACGCTTGCAACAAAGACCAAAAAACCGTAACACCTACCCACAGTTACATGAGGAATTGGTCAACAAACGCAAGGAGTTGACGAATATGATCCCAAAAGTAAATATGACGCATTCTACTCGCTAAGGCATGAATTAAATAACAACCCATGGTGCGGCGCCTACGGGATAGTCATGAAAACACTATACAACAAGAGTAGTCAAATGCAAAAAAGGAAAAGTAACATGACCAGAATCGTTGTTGTCCTCTTCCGCGGTGTGATGAGGTGTTGAGAGCGCAAGAGGAATGGAACATCACTGAAAGGGAAATACCTTCCGTGACCACCGAAGAGGTGCTTTTGACTGCAAGGGTTGTTAAAAAAAAACAAAACCCCGAGATCGGGTATCCCTAGCGCTGTAGTGAAGACTGCTTTAACAAATAAGCCGGAAGTCTTCAGCACTGTCTTCACAACCTGCTTCCAAGCACGGGACTTTCCTCAACGATGGAAAACACAGCGGCTTGTGCTTATACCAAAAGGAGTCAAGAATCCACAAGCGCCATCATCCCACCGCCCGTTGTGCATGCTGGACACGGCAGGGAAACTGCTTGAGTGAATAATTACCACTCGCCTGGAACAATTCACTGAGGGGGCATTGGGGCTCTCTGAACGGCAGTATGGGTTCCGGAAAGGTAGATCAACCGGTAAGACACTATCTGTGGTGTGCGACATCGCTCGCAACGCGATATCTGGACCACGATGGCTAGGAGGTACGAAAAAAGATTGCGCCGTGGTGACACTACACGTTAAAAATGGATTTAACTCGGTGAACTGAAATAAGATTCTAGAAGCGTTGGGCGATCTACAAGTCTCACCCTACTTGGTGCGTGTACCAAAACATCTCTCGGATAGAAGACAATAGTGAGGGACCACAGGAATATAAAATAACAGAAGGTGTATCCCAGGGGTCTGTATTAGGTCCACTGTTATGGAATATTGTGGGGCTTTTCAGGGCCCGAAGAGCCACGCCATTACCAGCAATACAACTTACCTTTAAGTTGAAATTTCGGCAAGATTGTACAATCTTGCTAGGGCATTAACCGCCACCCAATTTGCTGGAATCATTTCGGTTATCCCTACGGATAACCGACATAAATACATTTTAGGCAGCTTACCTTTATTTGGGGTCGGTTCCAAGCCTCTTCTCCACGGTCATCACCTGAAAGCATAATTCATGGCAAGATTATCATCTTGCCATGACATCAATTCAGCATCACCACGAGCTTCCGCGACCGAACAATGGATGGCACATATCTACCAACACACGCTGATCTTTCCGTGTGTTATCTTTGTACCCATTCATTGACCTAGCATCATTTCGGGTTGCTTGCACATCTGCAAGCCAGATTTTCAAAGGCATGTCTATGATCTATCTTTCCTACCAGTAAAGAAGATCAAATTAAACATTGGCCTTTCAGGCGCGCATATTTGCTTGTATCTCAGCATGACCGATTTTATGATCCGTTGTCGTTTCTCGGAACGATGACCAGCATCGGTCATGACCACCAATTTTAGTTTACACAAAGTAAACACGCAAGCGGATACTTTCGCCTGACAGTCCCTTCAACGGGATTAGCATATCCCTAAGACAACATACATCACCGAAATATGTTTATTTTAAATGATCTGGCAACGGCCATACCCAATGCTTGATTCATTATTCCAAGAGAGATTCATGCCTTCGACAAGGGTTTTATTGACTCACGTCAATCAAAAAATCTATCCCTTGCGTATGGCGGCAGTTTATCTTGCCCAAACATGTAGCAGCAGATTCGATCTGCTACATGAGTTTTTCCCTGTTTCCTTCTGTTTTTGACCTTCGCCATTGGCCTCCCTTCGTCAGCGCATCCCGTAGGTTGATTTTCGTTGGATGTCTATAAAGAGACATCCAAGGTAGAGTCAGTGTACGCACGATTGGAGGTCGTTAACGTGGGATTCAAATTTTGTCACCCATCGGGTACTCTCACACACGATTTTTTTAGTGGAGTTTTTTTTCGCGATCAAGTAACGTCTAAGTAAAGTTGAATTTTCAACCCCCGATGCGCGCTGGAATATCCTGCCTTACAGGACGGTGCCTGAGCAATTGTGAATGACAGTGTGCAACGAGTCAGGATTGAGTTGGAGAACATTTAATTGACAATCACGAGCGCGATTTAAATTAACGAACATTTAGGTGTCCATTAAATAACCCTATGTTTAAAGTGTGATTTAGTGAACGATTAATTATCTTATAAGCAACCACAGTGTCAGAATTTAATACGAAAGTTTTTCTTGTAATTCACAGACCATTAAGATAATATCCCCGAGTGAAGGGCAATTAAAATCTGCCCATCACCAGAATAAAGAAATCGATTACTATTATACAACGTGTTTCATTTATTTCCGGTTTTCTCGGGTGAACTTTGCTTTCATGTTTTATCACTATTTGGCCGGTGGACAATTAGCAGTGAACAATCCGTGGTGTGTATGTGAAACCGTGTCCGTGTTGACATACTAACGTACAACCGCACAATATCATATACGATGGTGTGCTCAAGGTCAATGTACCAGAAGGAGTTAGAATCATTGGGAACTCAGATGATTTGGCAATAATGGCCGTAGCTAAACAACTAGATGACCTGGAGAATATTTGCTCCCAAGTAATCCAGAGCATTAAATGCTAGCTAGATATGGCCGGACTGAAACTAGGTGCACATAAGACGGAGACAGTTTTAATAAGCAGCCGCAAGAAATTTTCTCCTTGATTTGGAATTAGAAGGACAAATAATCAGATTCAGTCCCTATATGAAATATCTTGGCGTTAACCTCGACAACAGGTTGACCTTCAAGGATCACCTGAGGAACACGAGTGAAAAAACGGCAAGAGTATGCAAAGTTTTGGCGAGACTGCTACTCAATATTGCTGGACCCCGGCCTCACATAAGGAAACTGATAACTAATGTCAATAACTCCATAATAATGTGTGCAGCTACCATATGGGCAGGAGCCGCGCAGTATAAATCGTACATGAGGGGAGTGAACTCGGCACATAGGTTGGCATCATTAAGAGTATACTGCGCATTCCGAACGGAATTCGAAGATGCTATAAAAGTCTTGGCCGGAAGAAACCACTTGATATTGCAGCTAAAGAAAATGTTGCGTTGCATGTGGTCTCACAAAAGAATCGTCGGAGAATGTGTGACCATTAAAGCTATCAAGCCTAAGAGAATATTAACGAAGGTGGGATTCTTCCACAAAAGGAAGATGGACCCACACCATAATACATGATGTAGAAACCTGGGTGAAAAGAAAACATGGCGAGCTGAATTATCACTTGACTCAGCTAATATCGCCACATGGATGCTTTCGATAATACTTGCACAAGTATAAGCATGTGGATCACCCATATTGCTTGTATTGCGAAGGCGACATAGAAAACGCGGAACACGTACTCACAGAGGGCGTGAGATTCGAGACCGCACAGGTGATTTTGGAGAGACATATGAGAAGGAACAGTCACTCCGACAAGAGTAACATAATACATGCTAAGTTCCAAACAGGCATGGTTCGTAGCAGATTTTATTCTACGTGACATGATAGTGGAGTTGCGACGAGACGACCGGAGTAACAGGTAAACTCCGTCCCGCCCCGCGATGAAATATGTGCCTGGCGGGAGGTGATTTTAGTCGGTAAAAATCCGGGATGCCCCTGTATCAGTCCAGAGGTATCTTTTGAAAATTTCCCCCCTCCTTCCGAAACAAAAAAAAAAAGCCACTAAAATATATGAGATTTAAGTACCTTAACTCCCTGTGGTTTCGCCACCATAATTAGCACAACCCAAGTAAATCGCTGTTCTATCTAAAAGAAAGATGTCTCAACGCCCAGGCGCTCAGTGAGATACCTCTCCGTATGCTGTAGGCTCTCCAGGTCATTTTTCTGAGTATAGCTCATGAATCGGTTGTTGAGGTGCTATATTTCTGAATTGAGTACTATGGCTTACCTCCTCTAGTGTGGTGTGCCCTCGCAACTTCCTTCGGTGGGCGTGGGGGCTTCCGGGCGGGGGCTTCGGTTTCAGTGAGTTCCTTGGCAGAGCAGTAGGCGTCTCCCAGTTGGGCATCCTCGGGTACTTCGAGGCAACGCGCGTTATTCTCCCTTGGATGTACTATGGGCTATTCCGCCATAGGGAGTTCCCGTGTTAGTGGCCGCAATAAAGTGTCATTGATTCTTTGCAATACGGGTTCTCGTGTTAGTGGCCGCGATAACCTGTCATAGTTTCTTTGCTTTGTGGGTAAAATAGGACCGGATGGGTAACTGCGCAAATAAAACGTCGTTCTATGCTTGGAATTATATTGTCTTTATTTTGAGTCTCTTCGGTTAAGCTTTTTATAGATTGAATCATCTGTTTGTCTACCGGCGTGGCTTCGGCTTTCTGGAATTCTACTGATTTATTTTAGAATATGGTTACTCTACGACCAGAGGTTCGGTCTCTGGAACCTTGAATAATCTTGAAATCGAAATGTGCCGCCCTTTTATACTTTTAGTCGTTGGGATTTGTCAAGATTTTTATTGTTAAAAATTCCAAGAAGCACACACAACGTTTTGTGTGCTCCAGTTGGAATATGGTTCTGGGAAATGACTAGGAATTTATTTGTATAAATTCATGGAAGGGAAATCATGAAATGCATTTTGAGTTAAGCATTTCATGATGTCAGGGTCATTGGGAATTGGATGAATGCACGACAAATGGACTTTGGTTTAAATTTATCGGGCATATGATTCAATTGGATTGGGGTGTAAATTAATGCGAAATTGAATCAATGTGCAAAAAAGTAAGTTTTGGTTTAATTTATCGCTCATATGATTCAATATGGAATTTGGATTTGGATTATAGGAAGTATTGGGGATTTGGATGGGATTATTGCTAATATTGGGGATTTGGATGGGAGTAGTGATTTAGGATCACTACACGGTTAAAAAAGTTGGCAAACTTTAAGTGATCCCAAATCGAACCTCACTACATCATACTATTGATTCAGCGATACAATCAGAAGAAGTATTTAACTATGTTCTGAAACTTAACCGATAATTCCGTCCAAGGTTGGGAACATGTTATGATGCATATTCCGAGTTCAAGAACTCCGTAAAAGAAATTGGCCACCTTCCGGACATCTGACTAGTGGTATGAGAAACTTCATGTATTGTAGATATCAAAACTCTTATTTTTACTCTCCGCTGTTCGAGTTCCGTCTAGCATTGTAATAAAGAAATCTTTATCAAAAAAGATTAAAAGGCATATCTACGATTATAAGACTTTGCTTATGATCGATATAAATCCTTAATATGAAAATTACAACCCAAGACAAGATTGGAAAGACTTTATATAAAGAGAAAAAAAATATAAAATATAATACAAAATTACTGAAATATTTAGAACCACCTTGGCGTTATAAACCAGTTTCGTTCCTACAACCTTCCCTTAAATAAATAGCCTGTACCTATAAATAAAATTTGCGATTCAGTTTTCAAGAAATGATTTGATTTATATAAGAGGCAAATAGTTGGTTCAGTAATAGATTTACCATTTGGTCTAGGAAAATTCTGTCTTGATTTTATGTAAAGTGAAATATTATAACCTCTGTTTTATATAACAAAATATACCCAGTCGCGAACTGTAATCCCAATGATAGCCCCAAGCAACTAACCAAGTAAAGAAAATACCAACAAGAGATGTTTAAAAAGAAACCACCAAAAGGTGTGAGGATCTCATCAATTAACAAAGTATTTCATTATATATCTCTTGTGATGAAAAAATATTAGATTATTCACAGCAAATAACTCATACGGTATCTGGAATATATGTATTGCTTTTAATTAGATTCAATTCCGAGTGTCTTCTGAGTTATGAGAAAGAACTACAACATGAAACCTTAAATGTAATATTTTTAGTAGTTATCAACCTTTTCACCATAGCACGTAAACATCTAACTTAATATGTTTAATACCATAACATCCAGTTTATCATTCTTAATGACACTAGCTGTGGTGCAACTTCTTCGAAAGATATTCACAAGACCTATACCTAGACTACAATATTTCTAACTTTACTAGACTTTGCACGACACGAATTAGCATCACCGACTACCTGACTTGAAACGCAGCTCAGTTTCACCTCCAAACTGTCCAACGTGACAATCGTCGCAGAGCCACTTACGACTAACTAATGAGGCCGTTCTACAGAAAGCGAACATCAGCAAACTAGCAGTTTGATTGACATCTCGCATCTGTTTACCATATTTGATGAGAGAATTAATTTCATCCTCATTTTCTTTTTACTTTTATCATTCACGTAATTACGACAGCGGACACCCTCCTTGCAAAGACTCACCTTCGAATACCTCACAAGACAACCAGACACACACGGAGCTCAGCTCCTTGGGACTCATTAAACTTGCAATTTCGTATTCAGATACTTTTTCTGTAATCATTCGATATTTTGCACCGCTCAGCTGAGGTACAGAAGACAGATGGCCATCACGAATAATTAAAGTCGCGAATCGTGAATTTCATTTGATCGCATTTGAATTTTGGACCAACAGCGGTATACGGGAGGATGAGAAGTACCCCCATGTCCAACTACAATATCAAACACTTGTTGTGTTTTAATTTCAAATTAACGACAAAATTCAAAAACGACTTTTTTTGAAATGTCATCGGAATTCGATATTCGCAAGCCACTCGGAAAAGGTCGGAGTTTGTGTCGATTGCCATGTTCGAGAATTTTCGACGGCAGTGCTAAAAAAGTTAACGAATCTTTACTTCGAAAAGGGGTAAAAAAAAACGTCTCGCTGAAGGAAAGGGTTAAAAAAACAGGGGATGAAAGTAGCACTCCTCCCTTCATAAAACACACGAATCACCATAGCACTGCAAGTTAATGAAGGAGATCTAGTGTCAGAGGAATAGAGAGAGTCACCCCAATCGACTATTTTCAACTCATGAAGACTAGAAGTAGAGTGCGCATATTCAAATATTTTTAAATTTTGTAAATAGCTGGAAAACGGGGCAGGTACCTTCATTTGAATACGGGTCACGATGTTTATATCATTTCTTTGTCGGTCGTGGAAAAGTAAAGACGTCTTCGGGAATACGGTTTGTCGAAAATGCATCTCTGTCGATCGGATACCGGCAAAAGTCGCACGCGTAGGAAAAGGATTTCTACTTCTAGTTACACCTTCAACAATGCACGTGGATTAGCATTGGGTGTATGTGAAAGTTATTTGTAAAAAAAACCCGTCGAAAAAATTTAAAAAGTACCTTAAATCAGACAAAAGTAGTCGGGTTTGCTCGGAAATAGTAAATCCAAACAATCTTACCGCGAGAAAAGTCCGATTTCAATAAACGTTTACACCGGTCCAAGGGAATCCATTTATAGCAGGAATAACAGTGGGTTAGCACGTGTTCAAGAAACATTACTAACATATTGCGACACCAAACGGCACCGAATCATCATCCTATCGGGCGAAAGAAACAATCTAAGTTTTCAAAGAAACCTACGGTCGGAAAAACACAATATATACACAATTTCTAATTTTACGGAAATTTCACTTCATTGCTCACAACACAGGAAATTGTTTTCTGGTTAATCGGTACAATTTCCGAAAACTTTCAGTTCATATTTTTTTCTGAAACAAAAAAATTTCAAGTTAAAACCCAACCATACTTTGTTATTCTTTTCTCAAAGAGAAAAGTTAAATTTACCACTTCTCAATCAGGACCAAATTTGATTAAACATTGTCAATGTCGTAGGGTTTTCTCAGATCGAAAACTATACTTGACCTGGAAACACGTCGTCTATCTAAAAGCAGCTGTGCGTAGAATCCCAGAGTAGCGGTGAATAACAATCATGTAATGAGACATACCTTTCTTATAAAAGGTATAGATAACACATTTTAGTCTATCAAACAGCATCAACGTCGCGTTAACTACCGAATACTCCAATCGCTCGTTCTCATTCAAATTTTTTTTAATATCGACAGAATCCGGAACATCAGATTTTTTAAATAATAAAATCGCGAATGTAAATTTTTTTTTAAGGGTACAACCTTCTTCAATCTCAATCTGATTTTTTTTTTATTTTAAGACATATTTCTGCTATCCACCATCACATAAACAATCCCAAACTCCAAGAACTTATTCTTATTAATTTTTTGTAAATATTGATAAAATCGTATTCTTTCTCAGTCGAACGTCGCATAAGCAGCTTAGTAATCGAATCGCTTATTCTCATTCACAATTTTCAAGTATTGACCAAGCGGTAGTGTTTCTTCAGTCGAACGGCACACAAATATGGAATCTAACCAAATATATAGTCGTCCAACCTTTAAATCAGTCTAACGTCACATAAGCAACTTAGTAATCCAATCGCTTATTCTCATTCACAATTTTCAAGTATTGACCAAGCGGTAGTGTTTCTTCAGTCGAACGGCACACAAATATGGAATCATACCAAATATATAATCGTCCATCCGTTAAATAGAATTCCATTAACCAACGTTCGGATCTTTGAATCAATTTAAAGTTTTATCTCACAGCTCGAGACCTGAATATGAAATTATTTTGCTAGAAGTGAATTCCTCGGATGATACAATCTTGAGCGTTTCGGTATCTACGAGTATAACTCTTGCTTTCTATCTGCAAATAAGAACATTTTCGCTTAATCCCATATGGACTGAGTCTAGTTTTGAAAAACTCAAGGTTGAACTGTAGCAACGACATCTTCCACTCTTTTCACCAATGTGTGGAATTCTGGGCACACACTTCTGCACGAATTACTCCAAAATTACTCCCCACAAACTGGGTAGTTCAAGAAGGGACAAACAACAAGTAGTGATTTCTTTAAATCAATTTGTCTGCAAAGTTCCTCCCAAGCCATACGAGATATCATTAGTGCAAACTAGGATGATTTTATTATTATTTTACAGAATTATATCTGTATTATCCTCCTCAGCGAGGAGATACAATGCATACGCTGATTCAACCTATGAGGTTATCTTCCTATACCCATTCGACAATAATTTACTATTGTATTTATTTGTGTAAAATGAAGGCGAATTATGAGGTCCGGTAAATATGAAAAAAAATACCCAGCAACAATCAAAACTAACCAATAGATAAGTCAATCGCTTGAGTGAACTTAAAAAAGCAAATCGCTTGCTTGTTTCGTGAAATAAAAATAAGAAAACGTTCTGTTCCAGCAAATGTTATGTGTTCGTGCATCCTTCCTATAGCTACTCTCAAAGTGGACATCGTAGACGCACCAGATCAGTCAACATTTGGATCATCCATTGAGGTGGCACTGTCAGAGTTAAAGCATAAAATTGTCTCCCTTCATGCTCTTTGTCAGCAAAGTCAGAAACTTTTGAGGTCTTATCGTGAGGTAACATGTTATCAAACGCCCGTACATACAATACAGATCCCATCATGAAACATATTCTCCCAATGTATACATGTAGCCTGCAATGTCATAACAAAAAATGTACTGAGGGCTCCAGGTGTATCCAATATACCTAAACGTCATCGACGAATTGAAAATAGGTCCATATAATACGTTAAAAACATTTGTACTAAGTCTTGGGATTGTAACGTACTTTCTGGTGGGCAGACATCGAGTGATAGTTAGAGCTCACAAAATATCCGGTAACCATCAAATGTAACCTGAATTCATAACTTATTCCTAAAACTAATATACATTGCGAGTCTCCCTCAAACTTATTTTGTCTAGAGTAAAAACCGCTGTCGGTGGCAAATTCCCTCAGTCCGGCTATAATCCAGGCCCACCAGGTCGTCATGTATCTTAAGCATACCAAAGTCTGTGTAACCAGAGTTTTGAGCAACGGTTGACCAAGAAACAAGCCGTCCATCTAAAACCGATGGTGAATAGCAAAGCTGCGATGTGACACCCCTACCCTAAAAAAAGTGTAGATGTCAGATTCTAGTCAAACAGCAACAATGACCAAACAACTAAATAATTACATCCATTTACTTGTGTAGATTAAAAGCGACGCCGACTAAGTGCACACATGTCCACTGTGGCAGTTTGGAATTGTAGGCTTAACTTGTGTACGTTTTGTCTTGCTACAAAAGTACACCACACCCCCATCTCACCACCTCCCGGATAATAACTTTTCAAATGGTGCTATTATGGGGGTTCTCTATATCACACGAAGAACCAATCCACAATTCTAACCAACCTTGACCGCTAACAGCGCGTCACCTCAACCCAACTCCCCATGCAAAATCCGCAATAGCATACATTCCTAACCTCGCAATAAACACACTCCAAAACCCGCAACAGAATATATTCTAAATCATCCCCGCATTCATTTACCCAAAATTGCTTCGGTCAATTCTTTACTGAATTCATATTCCCTCTTTGCGACCAAGCAATCTAAATTTCCCCGAAATTCATATGCTGTAATAAAACGCATATTCAAATCCACAACGGAACATTAACCATCGCCACCAACTATACCGAGGCGCATACATTTCCCCGAAATTACCTCGGTTAATCATCATCATCATCGGCACTACAACCGGGATCCGGTCTTGGCCTTATTTAACAAATCTCTCCATCGGTCCCGATTTCGAGCCGATGTCATCCAGTTTAGCACTCCCAGCCTCTGGGCGTCCTGGTCTACGCCATCCCTCCATCGCAGACAAGGTCTGCCGCGCTGTCTCTTTCCATACATTCTGCCACAAAGGACTTCGGTTAATATCTTATCTAAACGGTATTCCTTGCTTGCACCCAAGCAATTTCAATTTCCCCCGAAAACCACTTCGGTTCATTTCCTCCTTAAATCATACTTCTCGTCTGCGACCAAGTGACAGCTAATTTTCCACGAAACAATTACAACGATCAAGACCCCCGATCATACTTGGCTATGCCAATTTCTCGGTATACACAACCAGCGAATCCAACTCAGCTTATACGGCGAGGATTCGCTGCAACTTAATTCTTATGCAGGCATAGCAACTCTTCTCGAAATTCCTCGGAAGCGGCAGTGATTTTATTTCTGCTATAACTCAACCGCCACGACGCGATGAGTAGATTGTTTCCATTCATTAGTCAGTCGAGATTCAACCGCCACGGGGGCCACAACACAAAAGTCGAGTTACAGCAACCACCGAGCGCACATCGCTCCCGCATCACCCCAAGTCACACCTCAACCACCACGGCGTCCACACCAACGGTACCAAGGTCGAACGCGGCTGCGTAAGGAGCAAATGCGTGTCTAGTCCAGCTCCGCGAGTTTTAGTATACTTGTTCGGTTCACGCGCGTCCGAAATTGTTTGCAACCGGCAACTGAATAGGCGGGCAATGACAGTTCACACCCGAGTGCGTTTGGAACAGTTAATTAGCGGATCAGGCGGATAAACGGAACTAGTCAGTGGAACCCAATCGTCAACTCACGTAGCGCACTCCTCTTTCCCCCACCAAGGTGTTCAGTTAAGTGCATACGTGACATACGTCGAGTGCAAAGATTTTCCCTCATTAACGCGCTCCCTTAAAATATAAAAGAAAGAACAAGGAAAAAACGGAGGAAGTTAGAGTCGCCAATACAGACTAATTTTGTTTTTATTTTTGTTTAATTTTCTCACATTACACTAAAAAACGACGTTTCGATCATTGTATTTGATCGTCATCAGGTCTAAAAAAGTTAAAAATGATGTTAAAACTTAATATTTAACGATAAGACACACATTAATTAATTTAAACCAAGCTTACCAACAAAATGGAAACAGGGAAATTACAATGTAAATTAGTTTCACAACAATTTGAAAATAAATTGAACTAAATAAATTAAATAAATAGAATTTACTCTGACAATAAATTTGAAAGAGAAGTCAATTACTAAAAACAACATTAAACAATACTGTTACTCAATAACACTTAAAAGAAACCACTAAGTGAGCGCCGGCATATACACGTCGTGGAATTTAACTGTGTCTGCCTGTAGATTCAAGGTGTGTAAGTTGGCCTTGATGTAAGAAATCTCGGACACAAGACGTTTAGACAAAAGCACTTCCTTATCTTTAATTTTAATCCTCTCCCAATTAATGATATGAGAAGGATGGTCCAGTCGATGTTTTGTTATGACGTTGTGGTACTTGGGATGACAATTAATGTTATTTCGATGCTCTTTAATGCGGGTACTGAGTTTTCTCTTTGTTTGGCCTATATAGGTGGCAGGACAGGTCAAACAATCTATTTGATAAACAACATTGGTGTTATTTTGTTGCTGTAATTTGTCTGTTCCCCGTGTAACAATATGGTCCAAACTGTTGTTAATAGAGTTAATAACACGTATATTATAATTCTTTCTGTTCAGTAAGACGATTAACATAAGGAATCGTAAGAGTGGCACCAGGTTCCACTCTTGTTTGCTTCGGACTATTATCATTAATATTTAAAATTGCTAATCTTTTTCTGATATGTTTCTTGATAAAGGTGTTGGGGTAGGAGTTCCTTTGAAGGATATCAGTAACTAGTTTCAAATTTTCACCATGAAACTGTTGGTCAGACAACTTGATCGCCTTATCTGTCAAACAAGACACCATCGCAATCTTCTGGTGTGTTGGGTGGAATGAATGGTAATGTAACACTCGCCCTGAGAAAGTCGGTTTTTGGTACCAATTGTAAATCAATCGGTCATCTAAACTTCTGATGACTTGTACATCAAGAAAACTTATTCGATTATTAGTTTCCATCTCATATGTAAACTGGAGATTGGGATTATAGGAGTTAAACACATTTAAAGTGTGTTCAATTTTGTTGGTCGGTAAAATCAAGAACAAGTCGTCAACATATCTATAATAGTGAATAACCTCGAAATCGAGTTTCTCAAAACAAGAAACTTCCAAATCTCTTAAGGCTAAGTCACAAAAAATGGGTGAAGATGGAGAGCCCATAGGTGTATCAAACTTTTGTCTATAAATTGAGTTATTGAACGTGAAATAGGTTGAACTTAATAGAAGTCGGAGGCCGATCTGAAATTCACTCCATGGGATCCTACACTTGTCCTTGATAAAATCCCATCTGTTTTTTATACTTCGTACAATACAATCCTCAGGTACGTTCGTAAAAAGAGAAGTCACATCAAAGGAAACCATACTGTGTTCTTCAGGAATTTGAAAATTTTTGATTTTATCAATAAATTCCATACTATTATTGTTATTAAAAGGAGATGCTGGTACATTCTTTGATATCAATTTCGCTAAAAACTTTGAAAAGAAATAATATGGTGTATCCACATTGGAAACAATCACACGTAGGGGATATCCGACTTTATGGATCTTCGGTAACGCGTAACATCGAGGTAAATTCGAGTCAATAGCAAGTAACTGATTATAGAGTTTCTTACCACGTTTCCCTTCAGTGTTAAGAGTATCATCAATAAACCCTTCACTCCACCAGCGTTTGAGTAAAATTTTAAGTTTGTCGATCATTTGATTTAAGGGATTTTTGTTTATCAATTCATATATTTTGTTGTCTGATAAAATGGCATTTACTTTTTGGACATAGTCTGTTCTTTTTAACGCTACTGTTACGTTACCCTTGTCAGCCAATGTGAACATGATGTTGTGTCGTTTAGCGAACTTTTTCGTTTCTATAATGTGTTGGTGTAGCAATTTTTTGTCTTTTTCAATATGAATTTGTTTCTTATTTTTGTCCAAAATACAATGTTCAACAATGGTCCTAAGTATTGAATCACGAGACAAAACTGGAACTCGATATAAAATGTTTTCTGTGTTTTTTATCAGATCTACCTTATCCGATAATGTTAAGCTTGATTTTTCCAAGCTGAATTTTGGACCGAGTGCAACAACTTTTCTCACATGTGAAGGAATTTGCACATCTGTAAGATTAAATAGCCATTTTTCTTCAAAATTGATTTTTCCACCATCATTTGCGTATGATCGAATTTTGTGTAATTTAGATTCAAGCTTGCAAAACATATGATCATTCAAGGACCTTAGTTTGACCTTTTGGCTATTGAAAAAATCATTGTAAATATAACACGGTAAGAGCGTCTTTATAATTTCTTCGTGTTTTTTTATCTGTGTTTACAAGTACCTGATGTGGATGTTAATGAATCGATGAATTCAGAAGTGCGTGATGGAATCTTTGAAGACAATTCACAAAGCGGCTGTTAGATGTTCTACTACAAAAGTGAAGATCCCTGGTTGTCCTTGTTGAGTTGGTGATAAAGTCAGGCAACAGATCTTCGGTGCGACAAGTAAGGAGAAATGTCCGACGTCTAATAGATGTTGTGAGACTTCGGGAATCGTGGATCCAATCCTTCAGCGATCGAATCGCTGGTGGTCCATATGTGTGTCTTATGCATTCAAAAAAGGTTGATTGTCGTGTGGAAGTCATCATACGTAGAAGAACCAAAGCTCGTTCTACGTAATATAGTCTGTATTGGCGACTCTAACTTCCTCCGTTTTAAACTTATATAATAACAGACGATTTTAACTTTACAATATACAAAGAACAAGGAACATTTGAACCACATGTAAACAGAGCAAAGAAGTAAAAAACAGTAAAGGACAAGTAAAAGGCATTAACATTTAGACTACGGCAGTGTGTTTTCTTTCGTGGCTTATCCACTTATGGCGCCAACATATCCACCCCCACACTATCCCCATCCCGGCCATATATTTCCGTCAATAGTACATTCTCACCTTCCCTATTATATATAAGGAATTAAAACCCCAAGAAGTATTCGTGTTTCATACTAGTGACACAAGTGTCTAGAGTGAGCACGATTTCTAGTGTTCGAATTTCGAATCTAGTAATCAGCAAAACCATCCAATAATATCGTGGTTGGCTTCAAATAAGATAGTTTGATTTCATTCCTCTCAATCTAATTATCTTTAATTCTAATTGATTTAACAGACAAAGATAAGACACTGTACTTCAGCCGGCTGGCACACATATGAATTTCCTGTTTAATGGCTTTCTTAAAATGCTCTACTAAATTGAAGGAATTCACAACTAACAACGTAAATCTACGATTTAGCTGTTTACCTTTTGTTGAGATAATTCAATGTAAAAACGATTCCGTTGTATGTTTCATTCTGTTTGAGATCTTGACTTAATAAAGTATGGAACAAGCCTAAACTATCTTATACAGGAAATTGCACATAAGCTGCTTACTGTCTAGTCTCACGTATGTACAGTGAGTCAATCACAAACTGTTGGTTTATATAATTCAACACTCCTCCTTATATCTACTTTAACAATTTTATTTTACATTGCATTTCATTTTTGATTATAAGTTTTTTCGAACTTTATTTTAAATTAATTGAAATAAACTCCTAATAGTTATAAACGTATTTTTACATAGACTTTTCGTTAGTATATCTGCAATGTTATCTTCTGAATTTACTTTAATTCAATCAATAATACCTTTTTCATAGTGTTCGTTTACATAATGATATTGTATTTCTATATGCTTCGAATTTTTTGTGTAATTTCCATATTTTCCAATTATTAAGGCTCCTAAATTGTCTTCATACAACTTCATTGGTTCGTTTATTTTTATACCAAAAGACTCATTTAACATATTTTTTATACAAAATACATCTGTTACTGCTTCTGTCATGCTATATATTCTCCAAAAGTGGAAAACTTAGTTACAGAGTTTTGCTAATGCGTTTTCCAAAAGATTACATTGTTGTACATTCTAATTACATATCCAGTAGTGGACTTTCTGTCTATATTGTCGCCTGCCCAATCAGAATCTACCATACAATCCAGGATTTAATATTCATTATTTTTCTTAATTGTTAATTTTAGATTTTTAGTTTTATACAAATATTTTAAGATTCTTAAAGCGTATTTATAATGCGTTTCAGTGTAACAATTCTGAAATCTACTTAAGTAATTAACGCTATACGCGATAACGGGCCTTGTACCGGAACTTATGTATAATAGTTCACCAATTAAATTTCTATATTTAATTCTTGTATCTATTTCTGATGAATGGTCTATTTTTAAGTTTGTTTCCATAGGAGTATCATGCAATTTAGAGTTTTTTAAATTGTATTTTTCTACAAGAGTTTCAATATATTTTTGCTGACTTATCGTTAGTTCATTTTCTTCCAAATTATTATTAATTTCAATGCCAATATAAATCTTTACTTTACCCATATCTTTCATTTTAAATCTATTTATTAATTTTTGTTTTACATCATTAATTTCCCATTGATTTTTACTACATATTAACAAATCATCAACAAACAAAAGTATATATGCCTTTTGACTGACGTATAGACAATAATCATAATTAATTCTCACAAAACCTAATTTTGTTAATAATTCGTTAAAGCAATTATACCACAACCTTGGGCTCTCTCTTAAGCCATATGACGATTTCAACTATTTACACACTTTATGCCTGTCCTGTTGATAACCTTCAGGCTGCTTAATATATACTTCAGAATCTACTTTGCCATTTAAAAACGCTGCCTCAACATCCATTTGTTCTATTTTAAATTCATTTTGGCAACAGTATGACAATAATAGATTTGCATTTTCACTACCGGTGAATAAACATTATCAATATATTCCTTTTGTTGAAATCCACGTGCAACTAATCTTCCTTTATAGGTATTCTCATTCTTTTTGTTATATACCCATTTGCATCATCATCATCGGCACTACAACCGGGAACCGGTCTTGGCCTTATTTAGCAAGTCCTGAGGCTTGTTAAATTTTCCATAATGGTTTGTTTTTTTCGGGCAAGGTCATTAGTCTTGCGCCAGAGGCTCCCCGACGGGGAATCGAACCCCGGTCTCCCGCGTGACAGGCGGATATACTAACCACTATACTATCGAGGAGCCATATACCCATTTTACATCAATAATAACTTTATCTTTCGGTTTATCAACTAATTGCTAGGTTTGATTCTTAGTTAAACTTTGAAACTCTGAATCCATAGCACTTTTCCACTTTTCCGATTCTTTACTGCAAATTGCTTCATCAAAACTATTAGGGACATCAAAATAATTTACATAAATATAATTTGTTGCATGCTCATCAACACCGTATCTAACTATTGGGCTTTTCTTTCTATTTGGTCTCCTTACTTCTAACTGTTCATTATTTTCCCTTTCTTGACTGTTATTTTCTTCATTATTATTTTCCTCATTACTATTTATTTCATCATTTACTTCAATTTTTGAATCACTATTTTCTTTAATTTCTCTTCTATTTACATTATCTTTGTTTTCATCTAAACATATAATTTTTGTCCCTTCTTCTACGAGGGTTGCCTCTTATGTTTCGGGATTTGGCAACCCTGGTGTTACAATCCGGCAATTGACAGCTCTGTCGTAAAGTTGGACATTTTTACATTTGTTTACAGTAACTGAAAAGATTCATCTCGGCCCAAAAATGGAATTAAATCGTCAACATTTTCGTGCGATTATTTTTTACAACTTTTGGCGTGGATTAACTCACCAACAGTGCATGGATGAACTTAATTCAATTTTTGGCGATGAAGCTCCATCAAGGACCAGTGTTTATCGATGGTATGCTGAATTCAATCGTGGTCGTAGTTCACTCCAAGATGAATTTCGTGAAGGTCGTCCAAAATCAGTTGTTGTTCCGAAAACCATTGACGCTGTGCGCGAACTGATATTGGAAGATCGTCATGTGACCTATCGTGAGATTGAGACAACCTTAGGTGTTAGTAGGACCAGCATACATTCAATATTGCATAAATATTTGACTGTCAAAAAAATTTGTTCGCGTTGGATCCCACACAATTTGTCAATCGCCCAAAAAAAGGCTCGTGTCAATTGGTTGAAAGAAATGCCCAAAAAATACGGTCGCGGTGCTTCGAAACACGTCTATGACATCGTGACAGGTGATGAATCGTGGATTTACGCGTATGAGCCCGAAAGTAAACAGCAGTCGATTGTCTGGGTGTTTCAATATGAGCCAAATCCAACAAAAGCTGTTCGCGCACGAAGCACTTCCAAGCAAATGGTCGCCTGTTTTTTCGGGAAAACTGGACATGTCGCAACCGTACTACTAGAACAACGCAGAACAGTCAATTCTGAGTAGTATACAACCATTTCTGTGCCAGTTGTCTTCCAAGAAATCAGGAAAACCAACCGCCGAAGACGGATCACTCTTCACCACGACAATGCGAGCTCTCACACATCGGCTGCGACAACTGCATGTGTTGGAGATACCACAATCAGAGTGGCAAAAGTGCTTCGACAATTGGTTCAAACGCATGCAAAAGTGTATAGATCTTCATGGGGAATATTTTGAAAAACAATAAAGTGATTTTCGATGATCAGTATTTGTTTTTGTTCTCTAATCCCGAAATATAAAAGGCAACCCTCGTATAACATCAACATGTCGTGCATTTGCAATTTTATTATTTATCAATACTCTATAACTATTCTCATTGTAGCCTACCGGAGTTCCTAATTTCGATTTATCATCCCATTTACTATTTCTCAATTGTTCAGAGGTTCTCACGAAAACTCTACTTCCGTACATTCTCAAATGCTCCACACTTGGCCTTTTATTAAACATTATTTCAAATGGAGTTTTAAACTCATATGTATTTGCAATTGTTCGATTTTTCAAGTTAGCTGCGGCCAATATTACTTCAGGACAAAAGGTTCTATTTAAATTAGCTTCTTTTAATAAACATCTCGCGGTATCCATAAGTGATCTATTATAACCTTCAGCAGTACCATTTAATTCTTGCAAACTCAAAAATATCTCGGTTTAAGTATCCTTTTCCGTTGTCACATTGTAGTATTTTTATATTCTGTCCTACTAGATTTTCAACAAAATTTACTTATTCTACAAAATATTTGTATGTGTCAGATTTAGATTTTATACGATAAAATTTAGCACATTTGCTATATTCATCAATGAATGTTAAAAAATATTTTTCATCGCGACAACCCGTAGTTTGATGTGGCCCATTCAAATCTGTATGAATAATTTCTAACACTTTGTTAGCTTTAGTTCTCTTATTACGAAAAGGTAAATTTGTCATTTTACTTTCAATGCAAGTAGCGCACTTAATATATTCACTACATAAATCTTTTGGCAAACCAATTAACAGTTCAAAACGGAGGAAGTTAGAGTCGCCAATACAGACTGATTTTGTTTTTATTTTTGTTTTTAATGTAATTTAATTTTTTCATATTTCTTTGATGTACAGGTCATCAGAAGGTTAGATAACCGATTGATTTACAATTGATACCAAAAACCGACCTTCTCAGGGAAAGTGTTACATTACCATTCATTCCACCCAACACACCAGAAGATTGCGATGCTGTCTTGTTTGACAGATAAGGCGATCAAGTTGTCTGACCAACAGTTTCATGGTGAAAATTTGAAATTAGTTACTGATATCCTTCAAAGGAACTCCTACACCAACACCTTCATCAAGAAACATATCAGAAAAAGATTAGCAATTTTAAATATTAATGATAATAGTCCGAAGCAAACAAGAGTGGAACCTGATGCCACTCTTACGATTCCTTATGTTAATCGTCTTACTGAACAGTTGAACAGAAAACTAAAGAATTATAATATACGTCTTATTAACTCTATTAACAACAGACTGGACCATATTGTTACACGGGGAAAAGACAAATTACAGCAACAAAATAACACCAATGTTGTTTATCAAATAGATTGTGTTGGAGACGCAGCAGCACACGATGGCCGACTAGCAGCACACGACTGCCGACTGGCAGACTGAGCATCGCACATTTTATACCCTGGCTCCTTGTTCCTGTGACAACATGCGAACGAGGGAAAGGAGACAAAAAAAGCGAATATAAGCAGTTGTGGAGTTAGTACCAGTGCAAGTCAAGCAGTCAAACGCTGCACATCAACATTGTAAAGAGATCAACAGATTGCATTGTTTTATATTTAAAGGTTAAGAATAAATTTTCGAAAGTAATAAAGCTAGTTTACAAATTGGTCTTTCGAGCCGGATCCAGTCTGTGGATCCAATCCACTGCTGCCAGTTCGCAGTGGACAAACGAGTTGCAGTTTCTTATATCACGGCATATTAGAGGATTCACGATCCGAGGTAAACACAGCAACTGCCGACTAGACAACCTCTCCTGCAGTGCAACGTGTGACCCAAGCGTTTCAACCGCAACGCAAAGCAACAAGACAGACGGTCACCCAGCCGATTAAAGCTAGCCATAACCAGCAGCGCACTCAGTTGCGTAGAAGCCTAAGGCCAACCTACAGCCGATCCACAAGAATCGGAATCAAGTAGCTAGTGGCACTTCGATCCACAAGCATCAAAAAAGGGGCAAACTAAGTTGCAATGGCTACCGGCGACATGACTGTTCCGACAATGAAACGGAGACGAGGAGCCATCAAGGGATTCCTCACGCGGTTGGAGGAGTTCGCGGACAAGTCAAAGGAGGTGACCAGGGAGGAAGTCGCAAGCAGACTGCGCAAACTGGAGGACTCATTCAAATCTTTTGAGAACCTTCAGATATGTATCGAAGAGAACGACCCGGACCTGGACATCGACAGGGAGAACGAGGAGCGAGCAGCCTTCGAGGAGCGATACTTTTCGCTGCAAGGCAGACTCACCCAGCGTTTGAACGTGTCAACAAGCACGGACGCCACCGCATTGGATACTTCAGGAGACACCCTGGGAACGGCACCTACTACAACGTTAACAGCGGAGCAACCAGGAATGGAGAGGCTGCTTGACACCATGAATGCCAGCCAGAGGCTCATAAACAGCTTGGTGGAACAATTGGGTACGCGGTCCACGGAACCAACAGCAACGGATTCTACGAGTGGAGCGACCACCCGAGCGGTCAAATTGAAGCATATCGACGTGCCTACCTTCGATGGGGATTACCAGCAGTGGGTAACGTTCCGAGACCTGTACCAACCACTCATCCACGACAACCCCCAGTTATCAGCAGTCGAGAAATTCCAATTTCTCCGGACTTCGTTAAAAGCGGACGCACTATCAGTGGTTCGCAATGTTCCGGTCACGGCGGCAAACTATCTGGAGGCCTGGGCTGCACTGGTCTCGCGCTATGACAAGAAGAAGCTCATCCTGGATGCACATCTACGAGCACTAATGACGATTCCAGCTATGCAATCACCAGGTGCTACGGAGTTCCGCAGATTCATCAACGGCCTCTTCGAGCAGGTTCGGGCTTTGCGAGCTTTGGAGCTACCAGTGGAGCACTGGAGTTGTTGGCTAGTTTTCACCACAGTCGAGAAGCTCGATAGTGAGACTAGGCAGTTATGGGCTCGAGAAACCAGCAGGAACGAGATGCCGACGTTCGAGGAGCTGACTGAATTCCTGGAAGCCCGCCTCACTGAGCTAGAGAGCCTCCCGACAGCGAAGAACTATTCAAAGGGTCACTTTGTTCGGGACAGAGGTATAGCAGCCGGCCCATCCAGGAAGGCGTACTCGGCAATCACATCACCACGGACAGCTAAGTGCCCCAGATGCGCGCAGCCGCATCCATTGTTCCGATGCAGTGCATTCAGGAATCTCTCAGCTCTACAGCGAGATCAGTTTGTCCGCCGCCACAAGCTATGCAGAAATCGCCTCAGCCCCGACCACAGCATTGACAGATGTGAGAGAGGGAACTGTCGAGAGTGTAACGGACGGCACAACTCTCTGCTGCATCAACCCGTAGACGTTCCGACGTTATCACCAAAGGTTGGACCATCAGAATGATCTTGCGCGACAGTACAAACCCAGGATTCACTACTACCTACAGCAATAGTAACGGTGATGGACGACAGAAACCAGTTGGTTCCTTGCCGGGTGCTGCTGGACTCAGGCTCGACCACATCCTTAGTCCGAGAATCATTCATTCAGCAGTTGGGCCTGCGACGCACGCAGGCGAAGGCGAAGATAAGTGGCATAGGGGAAGCGAATCCACAACTCAGCCGAGGAAAGGTCGAGATGCTGCTGAAAGGCCGAACAGGGGAAGCAAGTATTCGGATAACGGCATTGGTGATGGGACGATTGACTTCGCATCTGCCGTCAAGGTCACTGGAACATGACTGGCGAGGCTTTTCATCGCTGGCGTTGGCCGACCCGCTATTCCACAAATCAAGACCCATTGACTTGTTGCTGGGTTCGGACACTATCTTCCAGATCCTGCGCGATGGACGACTGATGGATCCCGATAGTAAAATGATGGGGCAGAACACCATATTCGGCTGGGTAATCGCAGGGAGTGGACCAGCTCTGCTCGATCAGGAACAACATTGCTGCACTGTCACCCAACAAGTCGACCCATTAGAGGGTACACTGCCAATAAATATGCCTACATATAACGATGTCGGCAACGGTAAAGCTGCGAATACGAATTATCAGCAAGCTCCTTATGTTCCGACATCGGTGTATCAAGGTGGAAATGAACTCGGTGTTTCTCCATCATCTTCCACACAACCACAGCAACAAAAATTCCAAAATTATAATTCACCACCTGCTTCTAATATATCTCAGCAACCCTATTCCTCTGGTGCCACAAACACAATGACGGGCACTACGTACATAACCTCTCAAGTAACAAATGAACCACAGAGTTCTTATCAGGTATCTTCACAACCTTATTCAAATTCAGGGACTCCGCCGAATGGGCAAATACAAATTCAACAACAACCACCACCACTGCAACAGCATCAAACTTTGCAACAGCCACAATCGTTGCAACCACAAATTATTCAACAACAGTCTGTGCCACAACAGTCTATACCACAACAGTCTGTACGACAACAGTCGGTGCCACAACAGTCTGTACCACGGCAGTCTGCGCCACAGCAGTCTGTACCACAGCAATCAATGGCACAGCAGTCTGTACCACAGCAATCCATGCCACAACAATATATGGCACAGCGGCATGCCTCTCATCAAACATTGCCACAACCTATGACTCAGCAATCGGTGCCACAACAGCATATGACGCAGCAAAGTATGCAGCAGCAATCTGTGCCGCAACAGTCTTTGGCCCCACAACCTATGGGGCAGCAATCTATACCACACCAATCACACCAATCAAAGGGCCAGACCAAATTGGCGATCCAGTTGGTGAATCAACTGACGGAGGTTCTTAAAGGCGGCGGATTCCCGCTACGTAAGTGGAAATCAAATTGCCACAAGGCATTGAACTGGCTGTCCGCCGATTCACCGGCTTCTGAAGAAGTGTACCAGTTCATCACGAGCGAAGAAACGAAGCTACTTGGTGTGAATTGGCATCCCGGACCGGACTATTTGAGCTACAAGGTGCAGAAGATTCCGGAGGTATCATCGCTCACGAAGAGGAAGGTCCTGTCACACGTCTCCAGACTATATAATCCAAGCTGGTATTGCAAAAACTGTGGCTTAGAGGTGTCGATTGGGATGAACCACTGGATGAGGAGATCCGGAGAGAGTGCAAGGAGTACTTCGAAGGATTTGCCAGCGCTGGAGTCGGTGAAGATCCCACGATGGTTGGGACATCCGAAAACCCTTCAGTTACATGGATTTTCGGACGCAAGCGAGAAGGCGTATGGATGGGTTCTTTACGTCAGATTTGAGGAGGACGGTGCTTCTCAAGTACGTATCATCATGGCAAAGGCAAAGGTGGCCCCAGTCAAGCAGGTGTCACTCCCAAGACTCGAGTTATGTGGTGCCCATCTCTTGGCTCGGCTTTTTTCGGTCGTGAGAAAGGCGCTTCAACTTAGCAAGGTTCAATGCTTCGCATATACCGATTCCACTATAGTTCTACAATCGCTATCGGATCATCCCAGGCGGTGGAAGACATTCATCGCGAATCGTACGTCGTACATTTTGGAAAGGCTGCCAAGGGGCCAGTGGCATCATGTACCGACTGCGTCCAATCCAGCGGATTACCTATCAAGGGGGCTTAAGGAAAAGGAGCTCGCCGGAGCAGAGCTGTGGTGGCGAGGACCGGGCCTTTTGCGAGACAAGGAGCTGAAGTTGCCCGGACGCCCGCTCATCAAGTCCGAGAGGCGGACACCGGAACACCGGTAGACCTCCAGGAACGAAGGGCATCGTATTTCGTAATATAGCAAGAGGAGCTGTCTATAACAAGAAGAGTCTCCAGCTTCACTCGAACGGTACGAACATTAGCGTGGCGGAAGGCGGACCTAACGGCCATGAGAGCCGGAATGCAAGTATCAAGACAAAGCGAACTGATTGCGCTCAACCCATTCATCGATGACCAAGGTACCCTCAGGGTGGGCGGAAGACTAGAAGCAGCAAAGATGGAATACGAACGCCGACATCCACCAATCTTACACCGGCAACATCACCTGGCAAGCATTATCGTGAGAGATTTGCACTTGAGACTGATGCACGCTGGAAGCCGGTTACTGCTATCCGCAGTTAACTCCCGGTACTGGATCATAGGGAGTCGAGAACTTGTCCGGAGGGTCATCGCTAAATGCACGGTTTGCATTCGTCACAAGGGACGGGTGCTATCTCAACAAATGGCCGCATTGCCAGCCAGTAGGATTAATCCCGCACGGCCATTTAGTAACACCGGCGTCGATTATGGAGGTCCTATCACTCTTCGGACATGGAAAGGACGCGGCGCGAAGCAAGTCAAAGGCTACATCTGTCTCTTCGTATGCTTGGCAACCAAGGCAATACATCTCGAAGCGGTTAGCGAGCTGTCAAGCGAGGCTTTCCTGGCAGCATTAAGGAGATTTCTCGCGCGTAGGGGTTTTTGTCACACTTTATGGAGTGATAATGGTACCAATTTCGTGGGGACATGCCGAGAACTGCGAGAAGTTTATGAACACATAAACCGGAAGGCTACCCACGACCGGATCATGACGGAGTTGGCCACCAACGGCATCACTTGGAGATTCATTCCCCCGGCAGCTCCCCACTTTGGTGGCTTGTGGGAGGCAGGAATCAAGTCCGTGAAGCATCATCTGAAGCGAGCTATTGGAAATGCGTTTCTGACATTCGAGGAGCTTATTACCGTGTTGGCCCAGATCGAGGCTTGTCTGAATTCCCGACCGCTGGTAGTCCTGCCTACCTATGTCTTACATCAAGGCCAACTTACACACCTTGAATCTACAGACAGACACAGTTAAATTCCATGACGTGTATATGCCGGCGCTCACTTAGTGGTTTCTTTTAAGTGTTATTGAGTAACAGTATTGTTTAATGTTGTTTTTAGTAATTGACTTCTCTTTCAAATTTATTCTCAGAGTAAATTCTATTTATTTAATTTATTTAGTTCAATTTATTTTCAATATTGTTGTGAAACTAATTTATTTTGTAATTTTCCTGGTTCCATTTTGTTGGTAAGCTTGGTTTAAATTAATTAATGTGTGTCTTATCGTTAAATATTAAGTTTTAACATCATTTTTAACTTTTTTAGACCTGATGACGATCAAATACAATGATCGAAACGTCGTTTTTTAATATAATGTGAAAAAATTAAATTACATTAAAAGCAAAAATAAAAACAAAATTAGTCTGTGAGTACCTGGCTGACTTTCAAACAGACAACTTGTCTCACAGTTTTGCTCGTGCTATTTATCTTAATCAACCGTAATTTTCACAATAATTTTCACAATTTAATTATCATTATCTTGTTTTCTTTGCCTCGTTTTCCGCATACAAAAATTTGAACAAGTGTTATAACCGTTAAGTTATGGTCCCTGGGCCACGTGTGTTAAATAAAATTAAGCGCAAACGGTTGCGTTACGACCCCGTTATTGGAGGCCAAACTCCTCCCGATAAACTTTCAAAAGTGAACAATAACGTTCTAGAAAAATCTAAAATGTGTTCAAACACTAACTTTGATCAACCACTTCAAAGTCTGATCGAAGACTCTCCTGAAATGGATCCGACCAATGACGAACAGTGCGCAGAACTTCCTAAGGAAACCGTTCCGCCAATTGTGGTATTAAAAACAACTAGTGCTAATGTGCGTGATATTTTGAGTAACATTAAGATAGACAAATACTTAATCAAAAACATTTCGCTTGGGCAAAAAATATGTGCCCCAACAATGGACATATACAACAAAATCAGAACCGAGCTCTTACGGTTAAAATGTGAGTTTTTCACCCACTCGCGTAAGGCAAATCGTCCATTAAAGGTAGTGTTATCTGGACTAGACTTAATTAGCAACGATGTAGTGAAAAATGAACGAATTGCACTCGGGATAAAGTGCCTAGATGTTAAAACCATCACATTAAATCCGTCAACAAAAGCCCTGTACAAACACTACTTGTACATCGTCTATATTCAACGCGGTACTTTTAAATTAAACGAACTAAAACGGAACTATTCCACCTTGTTCAAAACCATCGTTCGCTGGGACTTTAAAAAACATAATCCAGGTAAGGTCACACAATGTCACAATTGCCAGCTCTACGGTCACGGCTCGATGCATTGTCATATAAATAGCTTCTGTGCAATATGTTCGGGAAACCATAAAACATCCGACTGCAAAACGAATGAGGTCATCAAGTGTGCAAATTGTAGTGGGCCACATAAATCCATCTATCCAGAATGCATAAGCCGAAAGCAGTATAGACATTCGCCGCAAATTATCCCCACGCGGACGTGGTACAGGAAATGCAACCTTCCTACAGCCTCCGAGTGACAAACAGCAGCCAGTGCCCGACCGATTATTCATTGATAATTTTCCTCCACTACCCCGATCTGTGCGTCAACCTTCACTTCCTTCATCCACCTGGGCTTTTGGCCTCCATCAAACCCAGCAACCTTCCAACAGTGATACGACACACACGAAGAAAAATCCGTCAGAAACTTTAACTAATGATAACCTGTTCTCATTTAGCGAGATAAACTCTCTTCTTAATGAAGTTGTAACCAAGCTTAGTGCTTGTCAAACCAAAGCTGACCAATTTAACGTCATTACTTCATTAGCTATTAAGTACATATACTCGGAAAAAACATGTTAAGGAACTCTCTTAACATCATAACTTGGAATGCGAGAAACATCAAAAACAAAAAGCATGAATTTTTTAGTTTCTTGATAAATTTTAATATTGACATTGCACTTGTTTCAGAAACCTGGCTCCAACAAGACATTTCTTTCTCACATCAAAATTACATTTGTTATCGCCTAGACAGGGTACATGCTAGTGGTGGAGGTGTCGCCATTGTTGTGAAAAAATGTATAGAACATTCCTTGCGTCCTTCATTGCACCTTAAGTTAATTGAGGAAATTAGTATAGATGTAACATTAAGTGACAATTCCAAGGTGAGTCTTTTTTCGGTCTATTTCCCTGGAGGAAATAGAAACCTAGAGAAATCTACTTACTTTAAGCGGGATCTGCAAAAATTGTATAGAGTCAACACTCGAAACAAGGTAATTATTGGTGGTGATCTAAACTGCAGACATCAGTCGTGGAATTGTCTTAGGGCAAACAGCTGTGGTAACATTCTACTATTTGTTGCTGAATCCAGCCCAAGTTTTTCCATACTTTATCCACTTCTCCCCACCTATATCCCAGCGAGTGCTAACAAGAACCCCTCAACTCTTGATCTATATATCACTAATATTCCAAATTACTGCACAGTACCATTAACTCTAAATGCGTTAAGTTCAGACCACCTTCCGATCAGCCTCACAGTGAATCATACAGTAGCTGTAAATCGTACCAGTTTATACCACAACTATTCCGCCGCCAACTGGAATTGTTATAAATCATATATAAACACGAACTTGGTTCTAGATGATACCAGCCTAAATTCTATAACCTGCAGCGAGCACATTGATAGCCTATGCAACAATTTTGTTTCTGTTATCAATAGAGCGGCCGATCTTGCGATACCTAAATGTTCCACTGCTCCAGTTGATAAGGCACCGCTTCCGGAAAATATCTTACATCTGATTAGGCTACGAAACTCTGAAAAAAGAAAATGGCTTCGTTATAGAATCGATTGTTTTCTAGTTAATGTTAAAGTCTTAAATAATATCATTAAAAACGAAATCTCAACATATAGGAACAAGTGTTGGAATAAACACCTTTCCTCTCTTGACAAAGCAAGCAAACCGTTCTGGAAAATATCAAAAATTATGAAAAAGAGAGGGTCAAGCATTCCTCCGTTTAAAGTTCACGACAAGTTGTTTATTTCTTCAGTGGAGAAATCGAACCTACTTGCTAACACGTTTAGTAAGAACCACTCCATATCTATGCATCTAAGCGACGCGTATACTGAAGCTGAAGTTGCTAACACTATCTATGTACTTTCTCAAACACCAGCTGAAAGTACTTACGCAACTAATATCAGCAAAGTTAAAGAATTGATAAAAAAATCGAAATCAAAAAAGGCCGCGGGTCTCGATAATATTAACAACAAATTAATCAAAGCACTTCCACCTGCTGCAAGTAACTATTTAACATTCATTTTCAACGCTTGTCTTAAGAATTGTTATTTTCCTGACTGTTGGAAAACAGCAAAAGTAATACCTATCCCGAAACCCGGCAAACCGAAGAACAGCCCCGAAAGCTACAGACCTATTAGTCTACTTAGCTGTCTAAGTAAGCTCTTAGAAAAAATCATTAAGGAAAGGATTGATCATTTTGTGGAAGACAATAACATCTTGCCAAACTTTCAGTTCGGTTTCCGTAGTGGTCACAGCACAATCCACCAAGTCTTGCGCATTAAAATCCACATAGCTGGTAAATTCATCGACAAGGAGTCAACGGGACTAGTTCTTCTAGACATCGAAAAAGCTTTTGATACGGTATGGCACGATGCCTTGATTTATAAGCTACTGAAGCTTAAGCTGCCAATGCCGCTTATCAAAATTATCCAGAGCTTTCTTCGTTCGAGAAAATATGTTGTGAGTTTAGGAACCGACATATCCTCTACTCACCAAATCCACCATGGTGTACCCCAGGGCTCGGTCCTTGGTCCCGTATTATTTACATTGTTTGTCGCAGATTTACCATGTCTGGGTGAAAACATTCAGGTTGCTATGTTTGCCGATGATACGGCCATTTTCTCTTCGGGTGCCTTATTCACTAATGTCTACAACTCATTGCAAGCAGCTCTTGACAAACTAGCAGTATAATACAGGAAATGGAAAATAAAAATAAATGGTAATAAAACACAAGCTGTCTGGTTTTCGAGATGTAGGAAACACTGCTACCTACCAAATGGCACTAAACTCAGTATGTGTGCAGTTGATATTGTTTGGTCCGAAAACTGTAGATATCTAGGTATTATTCTAGATAAAAAACTCATCTTTCAAAAACACATCACTACCACAATTGACAAAATAAACAAAGTCGTAAGAGTTATGTATCCATTGGTGTGTAGAAAATCAAAGCTTAGCATCGAAAATAAAATTATAATATTTAAAACCATTTTTCAAGCTATACTCCTGTACGGGGTCCCTGTATGGTGTAATTGTGCTCGCACACACAAAATAAAACTGCAAAGGTGTCAAAATAAAATATTGAAAATGTTGCTGAATTTGCCATGGCATTATTCGACACATGAACTACATGAAAACGCTAATGTTAAACCGGTAGAGTTCCTTATTGACAAAATCAATCGAAACTTCTTCGCCAATTGTTCTTTTTCTGACAATGTTCTCGTTTCCCGTCTTGCGTTATCCTAAATCACTACATATGTACTCTGTCTATGAAAATTATATCGAGGTCATTACTATATAAAATAACCGGAAGCTCGTGCAATATTAGTCTTAAGATTCAAATAAGGGTTTTTTCTTGTAGTTTTCCCTTAATTTATTATTTGTTATTCATTAAAATTGTGCTATTGTCGTTATATAGATTTAAGATTATAGTTGTAAAGGAATTGCTATCCTAAATCTCTTAAGTACTAGTTGTAAAATATACCATAAATGTAATTATCTACCAAATAAAAATTGAATTGAATTGAATTAGTCTGTATTGGCGACTCTAACTTCCTCCGCTTTAAACTTATATAATAACAGACGATTTTAACTTTACAATACACACAATTAACAGTTCATTTTTACATAGTTTATTTACATATTAAAAATTTACGTGCCCTAACGTCCTGTGCCATTTTTCTTTTTCTGACATTTGATTATTTTTTGCAATATTTACAGTAATTTCTTTATTGCTTGCTTTATTAACAAAACTTTTCATAAAATATAGATTATTTTCTCTTTTAGCCGTTGCAATTAAATTTCCTTGTTTATTAAGAATTTTTGATATATTATATATAGATACTATTTTGTGTTTTTCTTTGACTTTGGCATAACTGATTAAATTGCTTTTCATATCTTTTACAAAGTAAACATGCTTTAAAGTTATTTCGGAATCGTATGGATGTTTTTCTAAATAGAGTTTTTATATTGCCAATTTTTGTAGATTTCAAAAACACTAACGGATTCTTTTAAAACCATAAATTCATCAAAAAACTCATCGCTGTTTACAATAGAGTCTGTACGAGGGTTGCCTCTTATGTTTCGGGATTTGGCAACCCTAGTGTTGCAATCCGGCAATTGACAGCTCTGTCGTAAAGTTGGACATTTTTGAGGTTATACGCACTCAGAACGTTTTGACATACGAGCGCTATTTGTGTTGTTTACAGTAACTTAAAAGATTCATCTCGGCCCAAAAATGGAATTAAATCGTCAACATTTTCGTGCGATTATATTTTACAACTTTCGGCGTGGATCAGCAACAGTGTATGGATGAACTTAATTCAATTTTTGGCGATGAAGCTCCATCAAGGACCAGTGTTTATCGATGGTATGGTGAATTCAATCGTGGTCGTAGTGCGCGAACTGATATTGGAAGATCGTCATGTGACCTATCGTGAGATTGAGACAACCTTAGGCGTTAGTGGGACCAGCATACATTCAATATTGCATAAACATTTGACTGTCAAAAAAATTTGTTCGCGTTGGATCCCACACAATTTGTCAATCGCCTAAAAAAAGGCTCGTGTCAATTGGTCGAAAGAAATGCTCAAAAAATACGGTCGCGGTGCTTCGAAACACGTCTATGACATCGTGACAGGTGATGAATCGTGGATTTACGCGTATGAGCCCGAAAGTAAACAGCAGTCGACTGTCTGGGTGTTTCAAGATGAGCCAAATCCAACAAAAGTTGTTCGCGCACAAAGTACTTCCAAGCAAATGGTCGCAGAACAGTCAATTCTGAGTAGTACACAACCATTTGTTTGCCAGTTGTCTTGTGGCGTTTCTACTAACACCACTGCTACCTTTTTCAACCTACCTCCAAATCTTCCTTCCTAAAGCTCCACTAATTTCATCATTTTTACCATGCAAGCGCAATAACTTCCCCAAGCATTCGCCCACCGATTGCATTACCTTTCGATTATGCAAATCGCATCCATCAAGCCTCCAACATCAAGCATATGCCCATCAAGGACATTCACGCAATTAACGCGGTATATCAATTTTCCCTAGAAGAAATTCGGTACGCCAGTACCGCATACATCAATGCATCTCAGCATTGTTCTAAAAGGAAAACATTTCGGTTGCAATACTAGATAACCGAAGTGGATTATAAAAACAATCAGCAGAACCCTGTCTGCCTGCATTTACTGTCCCACACGTGCGCAACAGATTTTCATGTTGCACCAGTACTCCCGGCGGCTTTTGACTCCCTAGGATTGCAATACACAATTAACATGGTTGTAAACACAACCATCATTGTGTAATTATCCCAAATGCATCCTAATCCCAAAGATGCTTTTTAATGAATTTTTATTCCCACGGTTCGACCACCCATGAGCTCGCATCACGAGCCAACAAGGTGATCCGCGCACAAAAGTAGTTTAGTCGATGAAACGGTTAAAAATGAGTCGAGTCCGATACACGGTGGAGTTCGCCTGCGCTAGTGCAAGAGATGGAATAGTGAAGTTCCTATAAGAAAAATCAGTGTAAATTAAATAGAATTAGGACCTTGGTAAATTTATAAACACCCGCGAATATTTGTGTCAGTAAAATTTACGAACTTAGTGCCGGACCTGATATTGTGAAGATCCGCCACAGTTTTCCAACAATAAAAACAAAACAGTATCACCAACCCTAATGTTTTATTTTCTGCCTGGTATCTGCGCTGTGTCTGGGCGCTCGTTGTGAAGTTTATCCCGAAGTGACAGTGCAACGTCCAGTCCTGAGGAAGCTCTATCTGGCTGCTGTTTACCTGAGGACGTGGATTAGTTAACTTGTAAGGAGATGTTAGTCGACCCGTGCCAATGACGGCACATAACTAAGACTAGCCCCACAGTCTTCCAAGAAATCAGGAAAATCAACCGCCGAAGACGGATCACTCTTCACCACGACAATGCGAGCTCTCACACATCGGCTGCGACAACTGCATTTTTGAGCACCCAAAACGTCGATTTGATGGGTCATCCGCCGTATAGTCCTGACTTGGCACCGAATGACATCTTTTTATTCCCGTACGTAAAAAACAAACTGAGAGGTCAACGTTTTTCGACACCTGAAGAAGCGGTTGCTGCATTCAGAATGCATGTGTTGGAGATACCTCAATCAGAGTGGCAAAAGTGCTTCGACAATTGGTTCAAACGCATGCAAAAGTGTATAGATCTTCATGGGGAATATCTTGAAAAACAATAAAGTGATTTTCGATGATCAATATTTGTTATTGTTCTCTAATCCCGAAATATAAAAGACAACCCTCGTACAACCACTATCAAGAATCCAAATTATTTCATTACCTTTTCTCATAACATCATTATTGTTACAAAAAACATTTGATTTCGCGTTGCTTACTTCGACCGTGAACTTATTTTCATGACCATAACCTTGGCCGCGCGATGACACTTGTGATCCCTGGTTGTTGTTTCTACCATAGCCACCTCGATGAAAGCCTCTGCCGTAACTCACCCGCTGGTACCCTCTGTTGTACCCACCACGATGTCCCGATTTTGAATTTGAGTACCCTCTGCCTCGACTGAGTTGTGTACCTCCTTGCTGCTTGCAATATCGTTGTAGCTGTCCAGTTAATCCTCATTTGTAACACTTACTTCTCGTTTCTGCATTGAATACATTTGAGTTGTCTCTGTCTGATATTGTTGCCTTTTGGCTTTCTATGCTTTTCATCATAATTTTCGATTTAACATAGTCACAGATTCTTTCTCTTTCTTGTAATACATCAATCAAATCACCAATATAAGAATACTCGTGAGGTAAGGCTTTCACCATATAGCGCAGTTTCTCTTGCTCATCTAATTTACCGCCAGATATTATTAATGAGTTCGCGGCCTTTTAAAATCATCGAAAAATACTGTCACATTTTCATAGTTGCTCAATTTAACATTTTGTAATTTGCTACGACAAACTATTTGTAATGCAGTAGATTCTTTTAAATACATTTGGTCGAATTTTTGCATTATTTCGAAACTTGTGTTCAGGTTACTGATGTATTCTAATTGACGGTTTGATATTGAGCTGTATATATAATTCGTAGCCTTTATGTCGTTCTTACTCCATGCCGCTTCATTGTCTGTTTCTTATCTTGGTCGTGTTGCCTGCTCCTTACACTCTTTGAACACCAATATTTTTAATATTGTTCTTTTCCAACTTACATATTCGAATCCATCAAAAATGGGAATCATGACATCATCTACCTTAACATACGAAGCCATTTCTTCTTTTTCACTCTTTAGTTTCTCAAAGTTTTCAATAAAACTTTTAATTCCTTGCACTTTCAGAAATTGCCCTGCAAACAATTTTCTTATTCTTTTTAATCCTTCATTCAGATTGATTTTTATTTCATTCCTAGTAACACTAGCACAACCCCGGACACATGGTAGTGTGCTTCTACTTTGTATGACATTTCTTCATAATTTTCATTAGGTTTTTCTTTTTAATCAACTACGGATTTTTTTCAACTACACTCTGCTACCATGTTGAGATAATTCACTGTAAAACGATTTTGTTGTGTGCTACATTTTATTTGAGATCTTGACTTAACGAAGTATGGAACAAGACTAAACTATCTTATACAGGAAATGGCACATAAGCTGCCTACTGTGTAATCTCACGTATGTACAGTGAGTCAATCACAAACTGTTGGTTTATATAATTCAACAAGAACAATCGGCATGATTATGGTTCTATAGACCCGGAGCTTCACATTACGTGATGGCAGTTTGGATTTCAGCAGTTTTCTGACTGTGTGCCAACTAGCGTTGGCGGAATGTAGTATTTTGTTCATTTCCTTCGGCATTTCACTACTGGCCGTCAGTATTGTTGCCAGATATTTAAATTCTTTAACTTTTGTCAAATATCTTGCCTCTGCTACCATGTTGAGATAATTCCATGTAAAACGATTCCGTTGTATGTTATACAGGAAATGGCACATAAGCTGCTTACTGTCTAGTCTCACGTATGTACAGTGAGTCAATCACAAACTGTTGGTTTATATAATTCAACACCTTCAATTGTTTCAAACAGTTCACCCGGAACTTTCGACTGCGTTTGACGTGTTCATCTCGGTCGCGAGTTCTCATTACAACCATTCCCAAACGCGATAGATCGCCTGATACCGGGGACAATTGCTTGTTCTCGGATAAAAAACTTCGTTCCACTATGCATCCAACAAGTGGGCTTGGTAAAAACCCCTACCGTAATAAATTCACTCCCCTACAATGCCATCCAGATACAGATAATTCTGAAATGGACGAAACTGATTCGCCAATAATCAGAAAAGTGTATGTGCCACCAATCAAAGTGCTGCAAAAATCACCAGAATATGTGCATAGCCTCATGAAAAAGCTTAAAATATCCAGTTATTCAATAAAAAAATTAACAATTGGTATAAAAATAATGTTCGGAACTATTGAATCATTTAATATTGTGTTAGAAAAACTAAAAGAGGATAACTGTCAATATTTTTCTCATGATATTAAAAGTGCTAAAACTTTCAAAGTTATTTTGTATGGACTGGATGATATAAAAACTAATGAACTCAAAGCTGAACTCATTTCGCTTGGCTTAAAATGTTCTGATGTTAAAAAAATTGAAAAAAAACATGATAAATTTACTGACTTTTTTTATCTCATTCACTTTAAAAATGGAACAATTAAATTAAGTGAACTTAAAAAAAATTATCGCTCAATTTTTCATACCCAAGTGAGCTGGAACTTCCAAAGGAAAATCAAAGGTAAGGTGACACAATGCTTTAATTGTCAAATGTTTGGACATGGTGAGAGAAATTGTCACATAAAAACATATTGTGCTACTTGCGCTGGTTCACACAAAACAAGCGAATGTAATAACGCTTCGGTAAATAAATGTGCCAACTGCAACGGCAATCATAAAGCTACTGACGTCACATGCACCAGTAGATCTAAATACTTAGAAATAAAAGAAAGATCATCTGGAAGATCCAAGATCCATCCAAGAACTCATTTCGCTGCATCAACTCAAATTTCAAATCATCAAGCTTGCCAAGAACCGATTTCGTTTGCCTCTATGAGTGATTTTCCTACGCTTCCACAGCCACAGCGACGACTGGGACTAACCAATGCTCCGAGCAAAAGCTTTCCAAATTCAAGCCCGCAAATTCAAAGTTTACCACCAACAATTAATGCATGGGAAAATGACTCACGCGGCGCTTCTTCATCAAACAATAACAATAATTTACCCAACAACAATTCAGCACTCTTCACAATCGAGGAACTAAATTCCTTGTGCATGGAAATGATCTCAAATTTATCAGTTTGTAAAACGAAAATAGAACAATTTAATGTGATCGCGCATTTAGCCACTAAGTTTTTATACACTAATAATGTTAAGTAAAATGGCAGATACACATATAAAAATAATTACTTGGAATGCTAAAGGCATACGTAATAAATTTCATGACTTTTTAAACTTTTTAAATAGCTATAAAGTTGATGTTGCTCTAGTAACAGAAACTTGGCTTAATTTTGATATAAGACTCCCATCATCTGACTTTAACTGCTATCGCATTGATAGAGTAGACCAAAGGGGTGGGGGAGTGGCGATTCTTATCAGGAAGTCAATTCAACATTCGCTTTTACCTGTAATTCCAACTAGGCTTGTGGAGAATGTAGGTGTAATGATTAAGTTAAGAAACCATAAGACAGTAAAAATCTATTCTGTTTATTTCCCTGGTGGATCTTCGTCGGATATTAAAAGAAAATGGCTCAAGCAGGATTTAAAAAAGTTATTCACAATGAATGGTGAATTTCTATTAGGTGGTGATTTTAACTGCCGGCATAGAAATTGGGGGTGTGTAAGAGCAAATGCTTGGGGCAATATATTGGCTGCCCTTCCATTGGCACTACCAATTAATATTTTTTATCCACCTTGTCCAACTTATTTTCCCGCAGGTTCTCGTGGCATCCCCTCTGTCCTTGACTTGTTTGTGTCAAATGTCCCTGGTCTTATAACAGAACCCGTTTCGTTAAGTGCTCTCAGTTCAGATCATAATCCTGTTTTTTGTAACCTTTCTTGGTTGGGTGAAAGAAAGATTCAATATTTCCTGGACATGAAGAATGCTAATTGGAATTCATTCAAATCAAACATTAAAATGAGCCTTCAAAATAGTACTACAAATCTTGAAAGAGTGTCTTGTAAAGATGATGTTGACCTTATTGTACAAAACTTTACACAAGCTATAATTTCTTCGGTTGATGAAAGTATTCCCAAAAGAGTAAAAAAAGATATTTTTAAAAAACTTCCAATCCATATCTTAGAGCTTATTAAAGTGAGAAACATTCATCGAAGAAACTGGCAGAATTACCGTCAGCCCTTTTCTCGATCAATGGTTTCCCATTTTAATGAGCGCATTACTGACCAGATACAAATCCATCGTAATAGAGAATGGAACAAAAAACTGAGCGTTATGGATAAAAATGCTAAACCGTTCTGGAATGTAGTGAAGTTAATCAAGAATAAAAACCGTAAAATACCATTTCTGAAGAATTCTTCTACTACTTTTTTTACAGGTTTTGAACAAGCAAACCTATTTGGAACAAGTTTTTCAAAAAATCACTTGGTCTCTCAGCATTTGGGTGAATTTGAAACTAATGAACTTGTCGGTAACAGAATCGAAAGATTCGACACCACAAACGAATTAACTCCTCTAAATGCATTTGTAGAAGAAGAAAACGTAAGAAATGTAATCAAGTGCTTGCAAACACGAAAAATAGAAGGACTAGACAAAGTTAAGAATGCCTATCTAAAACAATTGCCTCATATTGGAATTAAATACTTAACATTTATAAACAATGCATGCCTTAAATGTCAATACTTTCCTCAATGTTGGAAAAAAGCAATGGTTGTACCTATCCTTAAGGCTGGAAAAGCCCCAGATAAACCTGAAAGTTACAGGCCAATTAGTTTACTTAGCAACATAAGTAAAGTTTTTGAAAAAATCCTGAAACAACATATTTTAAAAGTTGTTTCAGATAAAGAGATTTTCCCCGATATCCAATTTGGATTTCGACGCTTTCACAGCACCTCGCACCAGGTTAAATGAATTTGCAGCCATGTTCTAGACCATCGTTCACGTGGTCAATCAACGGGCATGATATTGTTAGACATTGAAAAAGCTTTTGATTCCGTATGGCACAATGGGATAATATATAAAATGATACAGTTCGACTTTCCTTTGTATTTGTGTAAGGTCGTCCAGAGTTTCTTATCCAATAGATGTTTTCAGGTTCATGTCAATTGTGATGTTTCTAGATTGATATTTTTTGATTGTGGCGTCCCCCAAGGCTCAGTACTTGGTCCAGCTTTGTACAATATCTACACTTCGGATTTTCCAAATCTACCGCAGTGTGAATCAGCTATCTTCGCTGACGACACTGCAGTATTTGCGTCGCATGAATTTTCTCTCAACGTTGAGACAAATCTAAAGCATGCGATCGAGATACTTGAAAAATATTATATGAAATGGAAAATCAAGCTAAATGTCGGGAAGACACAAGCCATCTTTTTTACACGAAAAAGAAAAGCTTGCTATCTTCCCAGCAGTCAGCTGCAAATAAATGGTACCACGATTGCATGGGAGCAATCCGTAAAGTATCTCGGAGTTCATCTCGATACAAGACTCACATTTAAACAACATATTCAAAGTACTCTTAATAAAATGAGTATTGCTATTAAGATGTTTTACCCTTTTATTAATCGCAAGTCTTTACTCACAAATGAAAATAAGATTATTATTCCTAAAGTTATTTTCCAAGCTATACTGTTATATGGGTGTCCAGTATGGGGTAACGCTGCAAGGTGCCATTTAAAGAAGTTACAGGTATCACAAAACAAAGTTTTGAAAATGATGCTAGACCTCCCTTGGCACTATTCAACCTTAAGTCTCCACGGAGAGGCGGATGTTGAATTGATTTCTGAAAGAATTCGTAAACTAGTATATAACTTTAACATCAGCTGTGAAAGTTCTGAAAATCCTCTCATAACCCAGCTTCTTGCTTAATTTGTCATAATTTCATGTAAATATTTACATTTTATATTATTTATTATTGGTTTAATTTTTTTTTATTATTATTATTATTTTTTTTTTTTTTTTTTTTTTTTTTTAATGAAGGTTTTTCTTTTTCGTATTTTCCTTCGATTTATTCTTTTAATTATTAAATTTACATATTTTTCTTTTCTTTATCCAAGATAATGTTTCAGTTGTAAGATATAACATCAAATCTCTGAATTGTAAAATGTGCGGTCACAGACTTTTTTTTTTAAAATATTATTACGAAATAAAAGATCTCTCAATTGTTTCAAACACATTGTGAGGATATCAACTCCGGGAACAGGAATTAGGTGATAGCCATATATAGTATTTAACCTACGATATTGCCTTAGCGATAACCTCCAATATCTTATTGATCGATTGAGGTTGTTAAGGATATATAAACTGCTCAAAAATATTTATTACGGCTTCTAATCCTTCTATTGGGCGCATACATTCATTTCACGGGTTTTTCCATGAAAGTTGAATTTTTATTTTAACCCTTATGTCAATGACCAACTTTACCGACAGTACATATGGCCACATATAGAAACATTGTTTTAACAATGTTAAAACAAATATTTTGCAATAGATTTTAATTTGTTTATCAGAAACAAATATATTGTGAATATTTTATGTATTTTATATAATTATTTTTTATAAACATAAAGAATTTTGACTATCTGTGGCTAGAAAAGGCCTATTGAAATCGGCGCAGAGCAAGGTCAGGATCGGCAGGTGTGTAACAAATTCAGTTATACCTGCTAGAGGGATCTCGAGTATTCGGTTGACGAATAACTTGTACGGTCAACTTTCTATTTATAACTTGCGAGTTTATGGTGAAACCATTCGAATCCGGCATTAGATAAAGCGTGGTTCAGTCAGCGTCCTTTGTGCATCTGAGCATCTTCAAAATGACGACTTTGTTGACACGTGCTCAATTCAACAGGTAATAATATTAAAATTAATATTGTTAATGTATTTAATAATATTAAATAATTTTGTTGTTGTATTTTTGTTTTTAGATTATGTAATGCACAACGAGATGCCTACTTGAAAAGCGTGTGTGGTGAATCTGACGATGAGAGCATAAACCTTTCTCATAGTGATGACGATGATTGGATTCCTGACGAGCGAAATGAAAACGAGGTATCTGATAACGAAGAATATTGCGCGGACGAAAATGATACAACTGAAGCAGCCATTGCCGATTCTGAAAGCGAAGATGACAATGATACGAACGGAGATGTCGACGCAGTTTCAACTGCAGGTAAAAATAATTCTTTTCGTTTTATTCATTAATTTTTCATGCACAGCGTGTTCTTATTATTTTTATTCTTTTTTCTAGATTCAACTGGACGTACGTTTGTCGCGAAAGATAAAACTGTATGGCAAAAAACACCTCCTAACACAACTCAAACTCTCCGTCACAATATTGTGAGACAAAGAGCTGGTCCCCATCGCTCGACCGAAACACTCTCAGCGGCTGAAACATGCGAAAGGATTCTTACTCACGAAATAGTGGATTTGATTACTCGTTACACTAATCAGAAGGAAGATCTAGTTATCCGAGAGTGGAATGCAAACAAATCGACCGTCGACAACGTGGAAAAATGTTAATCGTCAATTGATGTATTCGTTTTTTGCAATTCTAATTGCAGCAGGGGTCAATAATGGAAACAAAGACCATACTACAGAGATGTGGAAAACGTCATCATTCCCTTTATACAGGGCCACAATGAGTATCAATCGTTTTTGGAATATCTTACGTTTTATCAGATTTGATGATGCGCGGACACGAGAGGAACGGTCCAGAGAGGACAAAGCAGCTCCAATTAGTGAGATCTGGGCGATGTTGAATGCAAATTTGTCCGCTCTGTACCGGCCCGGCACAGAACTTACCATCGACGAGCAGCCGTATCCGCACCGTGGGCGAACCAAATTTACGCAGTATATTCCATCAAAACCAGCCAAGTATGGTATCAAAGTGTGGTGGATTTGTGATGCTGAAAATGCATATCCTCTGAAAGGCATTATTTACATCGGGAAAAGTGGCAATGTTAGAGAAAAAAATCAAGGTGAAAATGTTGTCAAAAAATTAGCAGCACCGTACAAAGGGAGTGGAAGAAATATTTGTATGGACAATTTTTCACAACGTTACCGCTCGCGAAGCTTTTATTGTCGTGGGACTTGACTGTCGTAGGAACCTTACGAAAAAACAAACCCTATATTTTCGAAAGGAAATGGCTGCATCAAAGGATCGTGCAGAATTATCCACACTGTTCGGCTTTCACGACAAAACGACGATTTGTTCATATGTGCCGAAGAAAAATAAAGCAGTTATACTGCTTTCGACGATGCACTCGAACATGGCAGTCGCTGACCACGCACAGAAAAAAAACGAGATTATTTTGCACTATAATCGGTACAAAGCTGGTGTTGATACAATGGACCAAATAGCCGGCAGATACACGACACACCGATGGACGAATAGGTGGCCCTTGGCAATGTTCTTCAATGTCCTCGATGTCAGCGCACTCGCGGCGTTCGTCATTTATATACAGAACAACTCCATGCTGCCGAAAAAGACGAACGCCCGTCGTATGTTTTTGCTCCAATTAAGCGAACAACTTGCCCTGCCAAGTATTCATGAACGCTCGGAAAATGTTCAAATTATGAGGCATTACTCAACAAAACTTGCAATCGAGTCCATCATCGGCAAGGTTCAGCCGCTCGTGCCGACGACCCAGACAGCATGTCCGCCCCTGGATAGTACAGGAAGAAAAAAGGTCACTGGTTGTTGCCACATTTGTTTATCGCAGGCTCTGAAAAAGCGGCGAAAAACAAGAAAGGCGTGTCGGCAATGTGAAATGCCGGTTTGCGACGAACACGCAACTACGTTGGTTGAATGTAATGCATGTCACAGAAGTCCTTCTGAATAAATTTGTTTGTTAATTTAAATGCATTTTTATTGTTTTTCATTAATTATTAGTTATTTAAATAGTTAATTATCAATAATTAATTATTAATTAACTATTTAACATTCAATTTTGCATCATTCTATATCATTCTCAATGCTTTTTAAATTTAAATGTCAATTTGAAAGTAAAAAAAATTTTTTTTTCATTGAAATTTCGTAATTATCATTCAGAAACGTTTGAATGTATATGATCTAAGACATGGGACCGAAATTCGTCTACTAGGCCGAGCAATCGTGAAATTGCGACGAAATGGGTACCCGAGTACCCGGTCATTGACATAAGGGTTAAGACAATTGTAGTAAAGCTGCGACTTTCACCTCTCTTTCGGACAGGCCATGGATTTCCTTCCACAAAAATTCTTCATAGTACGAAGTTACAAGAATTGTTGATACTTTCGAGGCAGGTAAAGCATATTCCAGACAAGACATTCTGCAAAAAACAAGTGATGGAAGTGAATCTAGTGATTCTTCCTTGTTCAACATTTAGTTCTGCAAGTTTCGCTTGTGTTTAATATGGGCAGAGCAGTGCTACCAATTCTCCTTGATCAAACTTTTTGGCTGCCTTTGTTGACTGTCTTCAGTTGGAACCAGTGCTCACTTGATTTAATCAATGGATTAAAGTGACAATTTGTTTTGTCAATCCCTTACAACTGATGCACACACCACAGTTCAATATCCTCCCAAAATGAATGCCAGTCACAGTTTTCTCGCATTTTTAAACCCACGATCGTTATGTCCTGTGCTTTCTATCTTTCTCTTTTTTGTATTATTTGTATTATAGATACAAAATACGCAAAGCCAGTACACTTATACTGGGCTTTAACCTCTTAAAATTAAATCTTTAATTCAGTAATTTGGGACACATCGAAGAATAGTACGGAGTTTATATCACAAAGATTTTACTAATTCAATTTTTCCACTAAAAATCATGCTAAAATCCGTAATCAAAGTTACGTCATATATTCACATATGTTCCTAAGGCCTGACTCCATCACATACGTTTTTTTCAACTTTATTTCTCCATATGAGTTTTCTCACGTAAATGAACCGACTTTCTTATAGTTCTGTAACCTTAGTTCTCTGGGCTAAATTTTCTCATTTCTAATCGTCTGAGTCGAATTTCCACACTTAAACTTCCTAATTTCAATGGCATCAGTTAAATTACACAGAACAGGCAACTATGGCGTACCCGAGTTAGTGAGGTCATAAATTTTAAGGTTCCTACACACCAATAAATAAATAACCAATAAATTACCTCATTAAAACTGCCTCAATTAAAGGATAACTGACATAAATACCTTTTAGGCAGCTTACCTTTCTTTGGTGGGTTTTTCCAAACCCCTTCCTCCACGATCCATTCCTGAAAACATTAAGTCCACGGCAAGGATTATCACCTAGCCGTGGCATCGAAAATTTCACCCTCGGGCATGCATTGCACCCTGTGCATCACCTCCCTATTACTTATGTCATGGAAACAAAATCAACACGGAGTTTTTGTTTGTCCATGTCACCCCTAAGAGTGCGGCTACCAGGTCTCACCAGTTTGCCACCGTCGACAAGGTTTCGGCCGACGCAAAGCAAACATTCGCCGCATTACCAGCAATAGCTGGTTTTCTATTATCGGTTTCCACCGATCATGTACCGCAAACAAGCAACGAATTGGATGTGGCCATCAAGTGTTTACTTTTAACAACTGGAAATGGCTGCACCCTATATTCGTTTGCAATACCTAAACATCGCATTCACATCTGCCGGATTGTTTATGGTATACCAATTCCCTATTAACGGCCGCCAACCGTCGGCGGACCTGGGAAATTGCATGTCCATCAACCAAATGTTGATTTATGGCCTCTCCTAGGGTGACCAGATCTTCGGTTTGTTTTGCTTTTACACCAGAAGGTTCGGTTGCCGACAAGCATTACACAATCAATTGTGTACACAGCCGCAGGCCCAGGCATTGTTTGCATACCTATTACCAGGAGGTGCAATTACGACGCTCGCATCCATTCTCGTTCACCGGACGATCGTATGCGACGCATACACATACATGCGAAATGTATGCCATATTTCCCGGTCCAATCACGATTGACTGCCTCGAGTTGATCGTGTAGCTCCTCCCCTTTTATGGTTCTTCTTTGCGATGTTATTCTGTTGGCGGCGAATGGAAGTCAGTCAGATTTCATCACCTTAAGTGTGCACACGCACAACATACCTCGTTTGAGATTCGGTTAATGTATATGCGGAGTCGAGTCCGAATTAAATATATTTTTGTCTTCTGCGTGTTCCTATTCATAGTCGAGCTAGTGTTGAATTTCGTCCGACTTTGCGCGAGTCACCAAATATAACAACATACCTATTGTTTATTCGAAGGGACACTGTGTTAATGAGAAACAAAATTTACTTCAATACCACCGAGTGTATTGTTTATTAAATGTACTTCAATACCATCGAGCTTATTGTTTATTAAAAGAGACACTGTGTTAATGAGAAACAAAATTTACTTCAATACCACCCAGTTTATTGTTTAATAAATGTACTTCAATACTATCGAGTTTATTGTTTATTAAATGTACTTCAATACCATCGAGTTTATTGTTTATTAAAAGAGACACCGCAGTCATAAGAAGCAAAATTGTAGTGACCATCATCAAGTGTTAATAAAGGATAAACAGAAAAACAACTCCATCGTTTTATTTGACGGAAGTGGGTGATCGTGTGTTATGTTTGTGTCACCGGGTGAGCACCCTTAGTGAATGATTTCATCGGAAACGTCGGGGTGTTTAGTTAACCAGTGTCATACGTGGACACCCTCTAGTTAAACACCTACCACAACCATATAAAATTTCCTTACCTAACTTTACTAAATTTAACACCCAAAGTTCTCTTAAGTAACCCAAAGTTCTCGCCTGTAAAATTGTTCTTTTATCTGAGTCTAACTTTCCTTTTGCCCGGATTCCCTGAGGCTGATCTGGCGATGCTCGACACGTGTTTATGCCACGATACACATAACCCATAGACCGGGACACCGATCAATTTCAAGCTTTCCCCAGATTGAAGGGTCTGGCCATTCATCATCAGTTGTGGAATCGATGATCCGCTTTTTTTTGTGAATGTTGTATACTGCGTCTTCGTTGCACTAAAGTCGACGAGATTGTCTCTTCCCTACTGCAGGACTTTATCCAGATCCCGATTTAGAGAGTCGATCTGTCTACATCTCAACTGGTGCGACGTAGATACTCGAAAAAGAGTAAACCAGCGTACTATCATCAGCAAAACTAAACACCTTGGTATCCGTTGTCTCCAATAGATCGTTTATGTAATGCAAAAATAAGGTTGGAGCCAAAATAGAACCTTGAGGCACCGCCGAATCAACAGGATACAGATCCGAACACACGCCGCCCACAACAACCCGGATCGATTGATTTTCGAGGATGCTCTTCGTCCAATCGCAAAGCTGTTGGGAAAGTCCATATGAACGAAGTTTGCTAGGTAATGCCCCGTTCCAGACGCGGTCAAAAGCCTTTGAGATATCCAATGCGACCGCTCTTCACTCACCATGTCGCTCAATCGCAGATGTCCATATATCGGTTACAAGTGTCAAAAGGTCTCCCGTGGTCCACCTGCCACGGAATACGTATTGACGATCATTTAGAAGTCCGTTGCACTCCAAATGCTTAATTGATGACTTTTTCCATCACCTTACACAACATAGACAGTAATGCTATCGCACGGTAATTTTGTGCGAGACCGTTTTTTCCCTTCTTTGGGACTTTCCAGCAGGTAGGAAAGATCCTCCGTGCATAAGATAAGCGGAAGAGTTGTGTGGATAGATGGTCTGTGCGTCAGCATGGATGCTGATTCTACCATCCACCCACTACTTCTCCTAAATGTTCCACTGCTAACCGACAGAACGATCTCCAAAGAAAGGTACAACGCACCGTGGTTGATGGTTAGTAACTGGTTCTTACCTTATTGTTCAACACTCAACGATCTTATTGGTCAACAAAAATAAAACACTAATTTTGACTGTTAGTAACAACGTTTTATTTGGAGAAAGGTGAGAAAATTGTACGGCACGGACATTCAGCATAAGAATCACACTGGTAGAGGTTTTGTTTTTATCTTAATCACACCCGTTTAATTAACACAGGTTTACATCAATTCACTGGCAAAAACAGTTCATTAGGTTTATTGGTGTATGGCGTCACTAGTGTTATCATTCATTAATACTTCTATGTAATACACTTTTCACAAGTAAAGGAGAAATTAGCGCACTCGACTCCGCGAAGGGACACACTCAGGGGTGTATACTTTCGTGCACACCCAACAGGGGATGATAAACGGCTCGACCGATCCGTTCTGTGGTTGTGATACGACTCAGTGATTCAACCCTCGTTTGGGGTGAATTTGGTGGTGTGGTAAAAAGGAAATGAAATTTCCTTTGACCAGTGACCACTGGAAGGCGATCTCTGGCACGCGATAGTGTGTGATCGTACCCATCGCCGTGTTTATCGATGGATTTAGCAAAGGATAAACGAAACCTGAAACGAGGAAAAAAGAACAAAGGGATCGAATAGATCATTATTTACGCTGTGCTTTGTGGCTATCATAGACGGCAATTCATCGGAGAAATGGTGCTGAAAACAAATAATGGCATCGTTACAGTCGTGGATGAGTGGTGCGGATGCGTTAATAGATGCATCGCCATTAGGAAAAGGTGCTAATGGGTTTTAATGTTTATGGCCTCTCAGACTGCAGTAGAAAGCGAGTTCTTGTTTGTACTAGGAAATGCTAGAGGATTCGGTTCCGATGATAATGCTTGGGATGCGGTAACTGTTTTTCGATTGGACAAACGAATCGCGGATCAGTACCTGGCTGACTTTCAAACAGACAACTTGTCTCACAGTTTTGCTCGTGCTAGTTATCTTAATCAACCGTTATTTTCACAATAATTTTCACAATTTAATTATCATTATCTTGTTTTCTTTGCCTCGTTTTCCGCATACAAAAATTTGAACAAGTGTTATAACCGTTAAGTTATGGCCCCTGGGCCACGTGTATTAAATAAAATCAAGCGCAAACGGTTGCGTTACGACCCCGTTATTGGAGGCCAAACACCTCCCGATAAACTTTCAAAAGTGAACAATAAAGTTCTAGAAAAATCTAAAATGTGTTCAAACACTAACTTTTTTCAACCACTTCAAAGTCTGATGGAAGACTCTCCTGAAATGGATCCGACCAATGACGAACAGTGCGCAGAACTTCCTAAAGAAACCGTTCCGCCAATTGTGGTATTAAAAACAACTAGTGCTCAAGTGCGTGATATTTTGAGCAACATTAAGATAGACAAATACTTAATCAAAAACATTTCGCTTGGGCAAAAAATATGTGCCCCAATAATGGACATTTATAATAAAATCAGAACCGAACTCTTACGGTTAAAATGTGAGTTTTTCACCCACTCACGTAAGGAAAATCGTCCATTAAAGGTAGTGTTATCCGGGCTAGACTTAATAAGCAACGATATAGTGAAAAATGAGTTAATTGCACTCGGGATTAAGTGCCTAGATGTTAAAACCATCACATTAAATCCGTCAACAAAAGCCCTGTACAAACACTACTTGTACATCGTCTATATTCAACGCGGTACTGTTAAATTAAACGATCTAAAACGGAACTACTCAACCTTGTTCAAAACCATCGTTCGCTGGGACTTTAAAAAACATAATCCAGGTAAGGTCACACAATGTCACAATTGCCAGCTTTATGGTCACGGCTCGATGCATTGTCATATAAATAGCTTCTGTGCAATATGTTCGGGAAACCATAAAACATCCGACTGCAAAACGAATGAGGTCATCAAGTGTGCAAATTGTAGTGGGCCACATAAATCCACCGATCCAGAATGCATAAGCCGAAAGCAGTACATAGACATTTGCCGCAAATTATCCCCACGCGGACGTGGTACAGGAAATGCAACCTTCCTACATCCTCCGAGTGACAAACAGCAGCCAGTGCCCGACCGATTATCCATTGATAATTTTCCTCCACTACCCCGATCTGTGCGTCAACCTTCACTTCCTTCATCCACCTGGGCTTCTGGCCTCCATCGAACCCAGCAACCTTCCAACAGTGATACGACACACACGAAGAAAAATCCGTCAGAAACTTTAACTAATGATAACCTGTTCTCATTTAGCGAGATAAACTCTCTTCTTAATGAAGTTGTAACCAAGCTTAGTGCTTGTCAAACCAAAGCTGACCAATTTAACGTCATTACTTCATTAGCTATTAAGTACATATACTCGGAAAAAACATGTTAAGGAACTCTCTTAACATCATAACTTGGAATGCGAGAAACATCAAAAACAAAAAGCATGAATTTTTTAGTTTCTTGATAAATTTTAATATTGACATTGCACTTGTTTCAGAAACCTGGCTCCAACAAGACATTTCTTTCTCACATCAAAATTACATTTGTTATCGCCTAGACAGGGTACATGCTAGTGGTGGAGGTGTCGCCATTGTTGTGAAAAAATGTATAGAACATTCCTTGCGTCCTTCATTGAACCTCAAGTTAATTTAGGAAATTAGTATAGATGTAACATTAAGTGACAACTCCAAGGTGAGTCTTTTTTCGGTCTATTTCCCTGGAGGAAATAGAAACATTGAGAAATCTACTTACTTTAAGCGGGATCTGCAAAAATTGTATAGAGTCAACACTCGAAACAAGGTAATTATTGGTGGTGATCTAAACTGCAGACATCAGTCGTGGAATTGTCTTAGGGCAAACAGCTGGGGTTACATTCTACTAGATGTTGCTGAATCCAGCCCAAGTTTTTCCATACTTTATCCACTTCTCCCCACCTATATCCCAGCGAGTGCTAACAAGAACCCCTCAACTCTTGATCTATATATCACTAATATTCCAAATTACTGCACAGTACCATTAACTCTAAATGCGTTAAGTTCAGACCACCTTCCGATCAGCCTCACAGTGAATCATACAGTAGCTGTAAATCGTACCAGTTTATACCACAACTATTCCGCCGCCAACTGGAATTGTTATAAATCATATATAAACACGAACTTGGTTCTAGATGATACCAGCCTAAATTCTATAACCTGCAGCGAGCACATTAATAGCCTATGCAACAATTTTGTTTCTGTTATCAATAGAGCGGCCGATCTTGAGATACCTAAATGTTCCACTGCTCCAGTTGATAAGGCACCGCTTCCTGAAAATATCTTACATCTGATTAGGCTACGAAACTCTGAAAGAAGAAAATGGCTGCGTTATAGAATCGATTGTTTTCTAGTTAATGTTAAAGTCTTAAATAATATCATTAAAAACGAAATCTCAACATATAGGAACAAGTGTTGGAATAAACACCTTTCCTCTCTTGACAAAGCAAGCAAACCGTTCTGGAAAATATCAAAAATTATGAAAAAGAGAGGGTCAAGCATTCCTCCGTTTAAAGTTCACGACAAGTTGTTTATTTCTTCAGTGGAGAAATCGAACCTACTTGCTAACACGTTTAGTAAGAACCACTCCATATCTATGCATCTAAGCGACGCGTATACTGAAGCTGAAGTTGCTAACAGTATCCATGCACTTTCTCAAACACCAGCTGACAGTACTTACGCAACTAATATCAGCAAAGTTAAAGAATTGATAAAAAAATCGAAATCTAAAAAGCCTGCGGGTCTCGATAATATTAACAACAAATTAATCAAAGCACTTCCACCTGCTGCAAGTAACTATTTAACGTTCATTTTCAACGCTTGTCTTAAGAATTGTTATTTTCCGGACTGTTGGAAAACAGCAAAAGTAATACCTATCCCGAAACCCGGCAAACCGAAGAACAGTCCCGAAAGCTACAGACCTATTAGTCTACTTAGCTGTCTAAGTAAGCTCTTAGAAAAAATCATTAAGGAAAGGATTGATCGTTTTGTGGAAGACAATAACATCTTACCAAACTTTCAGTTCGGTTTCCGTAGTGGTCACAGCACAATCCACCAAGTCTTGCGCATTAAAAACCACATAGCTGGTAAATTCATCGACAATGAGTCAACGGGACTGGTTCTTCTAGACATCGAAAAAGCCTTTGATACGGTATGGCACGATGCCTTGATTTATAAGCTACTGAAGCTTAAGCTGCCAATGCCGCTTATCAAAATTATCCAGAGCTTTCTTCGTTCGAGAAAATATGTTGTGAGTATAGGAACCGACATATCCTCTACTCACCAAATCCACTATGGTGTACCCCAAGGCTCGGTCCTTGGTCCCATATTATTCACATCGTTTGTTGCAGATTTACCATGTCTAGGTGAAAACATTCAGGTAGCTATGTTTGCCGATGATACGGCCATTTTCTCTTCGGGTGCCTTATTCACTAATGTCTACAACTCATTGCAAGCAGCTCTTGACAAACTAGCAGTATATTACAGGAAATGGAAAATAAAAATAAATGGTAATAAAACACAAGCTGTCTGGTTTTCGAGATGTAGGAAACACTGCTACCTACCAAATGGCACTAAACTCAGTATGTGTGCAGTTGATATTGATTGGTCCGAAGACTGTAGATATCTAGGTATTATTCTAGATAAAAAACTCATCTTTCAAAAACACATCACTACCACAATTGACAAAATAAACAAAGTCGTAAGAGTTATGTATCCATTGGTGTGTAGAAAATCAAAGCTTAGCATCGAAAATAAAATTATAATATTTAAAACCATTTTTCAAGCGATACTCCTGTACGGGGCCCCTGTATCGTGTAATTGTGCTCGCACACACAAAATAAAACTGCAAAGGTGTCAAAATAAAATATTGAAAATGTTGCTGAATTTGCCATGGCATTATTCGACACATGAACTACATGAAAACGCTAATGTTAAACCGGTAGAGTTCCTTATTGACAAAATCAATCGAAACTTCTTCGCCAATTGTTCTTTTTCTGACAATGTTCTCGTTTCCCGTCTTGCGTTATCCTAAGTCACTACATATGTACTCTGTCTATGAAAATTATATCGAGGTCATTACTACATAAAATAACCGGAAGCTCGTGCAATATTAGTCTTAAGATTCAAATAAGGGTTTTTTATTGTAGTTTTCCCTTAATTTATTATTTGTTATTCATTAAAATTGTGCTATTGTCGTTATATAGATTTAAGATTATAGTTGTAAAGGAATTGCTATCCTAAATCTCTTAAGTACTAGTTGTAAAATATACCATAAATGTAATTATCTACTAAATAAAAATTGAATTGAATTGAAAAAAAAACGAATCGCGGATCGGTTTATTGCAGCTGTATAAACAAGCTGTCCGACATAGCATTTTACGATGACAAGGGTACCGAATGGTTTGGGATCTATGATGCCGTATGATGTGAAGAATTCTTTACAGGAAATTTGAATAACGCATTAAATGCGTGAATGGTGTGAGAATTCTCTTTAGGGATTTTCAGATAATGCGTTGGATGCATTAAATGTTCTTGAGAAAGGAAATGTTTCAGGTATGCTGGTGATTGGGATGCAAATATGGGTTGCGAATATGGGGGGTTCTTCAAGTGAGCTTTAAGAACCCCCACAGAGTCTGCCAAGAACCGTCGATAGTTCTGGAGCACAGTTCTTAAGGACTATTGCTGTTATTCCGTCGGGGCCGGTTGCCTTCCCAGAGTCAAGTTCTCGTAGAATGCGTTGAATAGTATGCGGGCGAAACTTCACATCCCCCACCGAAGACCGTATCGGCGCTTTCACAGGCGGCTTCAAAAGACCGGGATTGAGGTTTGAATTCGCGGAAAGTAAGTTCGCGAACACGTCGGCTTTATCTTTTGAATTTGCCACTAACGTCTCGCTGTCCGTCACCAATGGAGGTAAAGAGGAGGAATCAAAGTTACTGCTGACAGCCCTTGCCATTGACCAGAAGGAGAGCGAACCAAACGACCACCGAAGGAGTTTATTGGTCATTTGTGAGCTTTCTTTGCGGTATCAATCGCCTGGTTGCACGCGTTTCTTATTCTAACAAAATTCGTTCTGTTAACATCGGTGGGATTATAGCGCCACTGCTTAAGACCTCTAATTTTTACCGCTGTAATCTGCTCGTGGTTTTTATTAAACCAAGGTTTATCAGATGAGCTTCGTTTGATGGAATGTGGAATGTAGGTCTCCATCTCAAGAAGAATAACCTCTGGGACCGACTCCTCACAAGCGTTAACATCGGAGTCTCCGAAGAATACCTCCGACCATGGAAAGGATGCGAAGAAATCTGGCAAATCGTGCAAGTTGGCAGCCCTATACTTCCATACATGACGAACCTGCCTAGGCCGGTTATTCGCTTAAAATGCAAGTGGTTGCGTGACTGATACTAAGCAGTGATCTGAGTTTCCCAGTGGAGCAGCAACCTTTACGGTATAAGTACTCGGTTCGGATGTCAAAAACAGATCCAGGGTGTTCGGATAATCGCCTTGGGCATCCGGCACTCTGGTGGGTTCCTCTACGACTTGAGTCAAGTTGTGGCTAACAGCAGACATCTCCGCCAGCCTCCCAGCCTCGTCGGTTCTATTAGAATGTATCAACCAGTCGGAATTGTGTACATTAAAGTCGCCAAGGACAACAATTTCAGAAACTGGGTGGTTGATCTGTATCTAGCCGACGGTATATGAAAGATGTTCGAAAAATGTCGCTGGTCGATCGTCATTCGGGGAGCGGTAAAGACAATAAAGAAATGTAACAGAATTCCTCAACACGGCCCTCAACCATATGATGTCCATGTTATTGGGTTCCAACGCCTCCATCCTCTGGCAAACTAGATCGGACGGCGCAAAGACGCAGACTGCGTCCTTAAAAGGGAATCTCGAATGTAAGTCGTATCCTAAGCAACGAAGAACCTGTGTCCCAATGCCGGTAAAATAACTACAATATCAGCCAGCTTACAGGATTAGCTTTTCCAGGAATAGGGTAGGTAGATAATTAACCTAGAATTTAAGTATTTTCGTGTAGACTGTAATTTAGGATATACGAAAAAAATAGTAAATAAAAAGATGTTGCAAATATGAAATGAAATTCAATGAAAAGTGTGATTTACGCGCACATCTAATTGCTTTTATGTTATCCTGTGGTGATTCCGCCAAACCCCACGGTTCGCCTTCCTAAAAAACACCCATAACTCTATCCAATCATATAATTTCGCAAATCCAATCGCATTAGCACCTTAAATGCTTTACGCATCTACGATTATCTAAGGTATAATCTAAAAAGTCCCTATAAAAGAAAACTTACCTCCATGCATCTCTTCGTATATAATTTCCTGTAAGATTTCTTTTTTACCTTTTCAGGTATCCCAAAAACTATTCCGTACCTTCAGTTCCCAGGCAAATTTCAATTTCCCACACTTGCACCGCAATCTCCACCCAGCATACCTGAAACATTTCCTTTTACAAGGACATTTAATGCATACAACGCGTTAGATAAAATTCCTAGAAATAATTCTTTAAAGTGCATATGACAACATGATTCGTCGGCACCCTTTGTCTGTGTTAAAATCCTATGCCGGACAGCTTGTTTTCACAGATGCCATAAACCATATTTCTACGCATGTAATGCATAAGATCCAACTCATCATTTGTTTTTCCACTAACAAACAATCTTCAATTTCTCTATCTGCCGCAGCTAATTACCCGGCATATACAAAGGCATACAAGGGATTCGTTCGGCCACCAATCCCATTAGCACCTTTTTTCCCAACGTCGATAATAGGGACGACGCATCGCGTAAATAATGAACCGCATTACCAAGGGCGTATTTGGTCATATCTCCCTTTTGTCTTTGCCGCCTGTCTGCTTCGTTTACCCATTGCCCTCGAGCACGTGTAAACAACTCAGATCTGAACGATCGCACACATACCACCATGATCTTCATTACAATATCTGGTTTCCTATTCCACTAAGAGAGACTTTACGTGGTGGTAGGTAAAAACGATATCCTTAGTGGAGAGGATATCTACCACGACGCCACCGAGGATATCTGCACGAGACGATTATCGCTGAGTCGTTTTCCATCCGCTGACCGCCACGGCCATGCCGCTCCCGCTGTCTGTAGCGCTGCAGACACGCGTACGTCCCGGAGTCATGTTTGTTAGTTTCCTTTAGTGATATAAGTGTTGTGTCGAGTTGTTCCAAAAAAATTAAATATCGAAACAGTGCATATGATAGTCGACGTACATATTATTAAATAACAGTTAATAATAAATAAATTTCATTAAATAAAAGATCATTCACTACCATAGACAAACATAGTGTTTTATTTTTCACTCGCTCGACTGTGTTTTTAATCATATCTGCTGCGAACAATTTACTTAGTGACAGTTTTGGTGCCATGGCGATATATCTGTCAGCGGAACTTCGTCTTCGTGGTGATCGTTCTTTGGTGCAATGGTGATTAACTTTAGGTCAACAACTTCGGCGAAACAAGTGGTGGATTGGTAGTAGAACTCGCGTCCATGCTGGTGCCACCACTACCTACCCCACAGTCCTACCCAGAAACTATTTTAAAAAATTACACATTTTTACAGCCATTTTTGTGGAGCCACTCTCGGAGTATTGCACGTTGCAAGTAGTGGTAATGAGGGTGGTGCATACAACACGCTGGTGAAAATAACTCTCCACCATCGGCATTCGAGGTATTAAGTTGTGTCACAACCGCTGAGATCAGTTTCGATTACATTGAGCTGTGACACAAGAAACAGTGGGGCGATTTCCAGAGAATTGTACAACAGTACTACTCTTGATCGGTAACACCAGAAAAAGGCTTGAGGAGAAGGGGAACGACAATAACTCTTGACGAGAACAAACGAAGAGATTCGCGACGAGCTATCAAGAAGAACAACACGGTCGAACAAAGAGGAGGTGACGGTTCTTAAAGCGACGAGATGTTCATATTCGGCATTTGATGCATAAATTCTCATGTTCATAGTAAATACGAACTTTTCCTGTTAATTTTCTTATACAAATTAGTTTTAATCAACTTGTGACGTTGTGGCGACTCTAACAGATACACACACAATTCACAAGCAAAATAGTGAAGAGTGTGGGTAGGAGAAGTATAGTACCAGACACGGGCACACGGTTCACTTCTTTCCCATCACTTCCACTAAATGTTCCACTAATGTTCATCACCAAATAAATGTCAGAAAACTGTTCAGCTAACGCGGAAGGACAACGATAACATCCCGGAACTGCGGCACAGAAACCAAAAGTACAATAACACACTGGTTCCACAGCACAGGATACGAAATGAAACACACTGATTAGATGTTTATTAAATGATTACTTTATTTTCACTTGCAAGGCGATTGGCAGAGGGAATTTTGTTCATTAATAGAAATCCTAGGCCAATGAATATATTTATATTAAACGAAATGAAGGGGGCTTTAATAATTTGGCGATACTAATTTCAAAGAAAATAAACCTGATCGACTCTGCGGAGACAACGACACAAACGATTATATCTCATTATCGCTTCCCTGTGCGCACCAGGGTAGCGATGGAGCCTCGACCTGCTCGGGTCGAAGGGTGGTAAAGGACTCCACGTTATTCAATCGTTCTTAAAAGAAATTCAGCTGTGAAGTTGGTTCTCTTAAATTAAGGGTGCGTATTGCTTTGGTCCCTAGGGTTAAAGTCGCCAGCCAATGTGTATATAGGGAACATTGTTGTACACATGGCGCGGCTGGGAAAAATAGACGGCGCAGTATTTATGATCCCTGTCATGGAGGTTACAATGTATGTAAATCTAATTATTTTGTTTACCGGAATCCACCTAAGGAAATTTGACTGGCGACGTAGATGCCGAAATTGATTGGAAATTCCTGGTAAGCCAATAAAGAAATCTTAAGGAGCAGTGGTATTCGAAGAGAATGCATGAAGGTAAGTTTTCTTTACAGGGACTTAAAGATCATAGATTTGATCTCTTAAATGCGTGCAGTATTTTTAGGTGCCGAATGCGAATGCATTGGCGAGGACTTGAGCGTCTTGGGTGATGACTATGGGGGTTTTTCAGGAAGGTAAACCGTGGGATTTGACGGAACCGCCTCAAGAGCACCGAACGAAAAATCGAATAAGAAAATACATCAGAGCCGTATACCAAGCGATAACATTACAATTCACATCAGTGGAGTATAGTCGAGTTTAAAAATCAAATTCTAAAAACGGCCAGTAGCCTGGTGGGTAACGCGTAGGTCCATTTTTTTTGGTGATTCAAACTGTCATAGTGTCAGTTCGAATCACACGTTCTTCTTCACTATTATTTCAAACGCTATAATTGGTGACCCCGACGTGATCTGTGCACGGAGGACATACTTCCCGTAGTAAACAGAACTACACATACGCAATCATGACTTCTGCATAGAGCACCAAGGCACACTCGCTTGCTCCGACACTCTCTCGTTCGCTCGTCGTTTGCACCGGATCTGATCGTAACGAAGTTACTGGGGAGGGGGTGGTGTGGCGACTCTAACAGATACACACACAATTCACAAGCAAAATAGTGAAGAGAACCGAACGAAAAATCGAATAAGAAAATACATCAGAGCCGTATACCACGCGATAACATAACAATTCACATCAGTGGAGTATAGTCGAGTTTAAAAATCAAATTCTAAAATCGGCCAGTAGCCTGGTGGGTAACGCGTAGGTCCATTTTTTTTTTGGTGATTCAAACTGTCATAGCGTCAGTTCGAATCACACGTTCTTCTTCACTATTATTTCAAACGCTATAATTGGTGACCCCGACGTGATCTGTGCACGGAGGACATACTTCCCGTAGTAAACAGAACTACACATACGCAATCATGACTTCTGCATAGAGCACCAAGGCACACTCGCTTGCTCCGACACTCTCTCGTTCGCTCGTCGTTCGCACCGGATCTGATCGTAACGAAGTTACTGGGGAGGGGGTGGTGTGGCGACTCTAACAGATACACACACAATTCACAAGCAAAATAGTGAAGAGAACCGAACGAAAAATCGAATAAGAAAATACATCAGAGCCGTATACCAAGCGATAACATAACAATTCACATCAGTGGAGTATAGTCGAGTTTAAAAATCAAATTCTAAAATAGGCCAGTAGCCTGATGGGTAACGCTTAGGTTCTATTTTTTGGGTGATTCAAACTGTCATGGCGTCAGTTCGAATCACACGTTCTTCTTCACTATTATTTCAAAGGCTATAACGTAATATATAATAGACTTAACATAGCTGAATTTAATCCATCGATTTTACACAGAAAGAGTTGGTTTGACCCATCCGGATTGGCAAGCATAGCCAAAAATGATCAATTAAGGAGAGAAAACCCTCATGATGTTTTTGGATCCTTAGCACTACCAGTCAATTGAATAAATAATTGCTAGTGTAATTAATGGTATAGAGTTAATTGTCCAAGCCAACCAGCCGACGGGCGGATTCTTTCCATCCACCGTTCTTGCGAACAACACTGAACCTCAGTGAGTAAATTTAATACATTAACACAGTAAAGAACAGTGAATTGTACTAATAAATATATAAAACTATTAAAATATAAATATACGATAAAGGAATAAGCAAAAAGATGAGCAATAATAGCCAAGGATAAAATTACGTTTAAATTAAAGTCAAATTAAACCTTCAGAATTATAAATATTGAATTAATTTAAGGCTTATGCCGTGAAAATATTCAAGTAAAATATATGTGCGTTATAACTAACCAAATATTAAGGCAACACTGAAAAAACAGTTAATATAAAACAAATAGCACCTCCGCCTTTGATTTAAAGCATTGGGAATTTAACCCAACCGACTAATACAGCCTACAAACAACGCCATATCACAGTGAAGAAACAAGGAGAGTTTACACAGCAGGTTAAGTCATTAAGGAAAAAAAAAAATGCTGGTACTTTGCAACACACCAGTTCCAATCCTACTACCCCGCTCTCAGAAAGGAAAGGGCAAGTATGCTAGATAGATAGAAAAAACAAGGCAAAAAATTGTACATTATGCAGGTGGGCGAACGGGAATGTATCTATGAATACCATATTCAGTCAAACAATTTACATTATGATTGTGCCCTTATTAAGATTCCTAAATCACTCAGCGTCCACAATAAACGCGATTTGTGTCTTAATCACGCGGACGACTGCATTTTTAACCTCTGCATGCGGATCATTTTTCCCTACATTCCGTACTTTCGGTGCAGGTGCAACGTTCCGCTCATGTGACCAGTGCCGAGGATTTGGATTTCAATACATTTTATTACAGTCCCAGTCTGAAGATGACGCATAAAATAACATAATTATGCAACTCTACCCGGTGGATTAGAGAAGCATATTAACGGAAAAGAAGAATGCACTCGACTGGTCCTGATTAGTACGCAATTAGTGGGGTGCTAATTGAAACCCAAATGGATCAGCATTACCGCATTAATCGTACGTCTGGCGAATCTACATTCCAATTAAGCAAATGATGATATAATGATTTATTAAAATTCACCTTTGCATGCTTAAACGACGACGGAAAATCGAATAGGGGATTTATAATTCCAAGAGGAGATAACAGATACTACAATCGGTGGAAGTAAGAAGGTATTCAGATTGTTATTTTACATACATAAACACTTGTAATGAAGATTTGCGGCTCAAACTCTGGATATGTAAGCTTAAAACCAAACGAATAAAATGTACTTATTGTTTAGTGTAAATATTTAATGAGCAATTGCATCACATTCATCAATGCTTATACAAGGTCCTTCTAAAAACAAAACAGTTTTCTGATTATGATGTCAAATATTCATGGAATTGTTATATTAGGTAGACGAATCATCATTTTTACATTTTTTTTTGTTTTTATCTTCTTAACTTCTAAATTACATGCTAGACAAAAAATGCTTAAATTCTAGCTTAATTATCTTATATTATAACTTACTGGTCCTCGCAGACGCTATAAGCTAAACATTATATAACAATTGTATAATTTGCCTTTCGGTGACAGAACTTTTTTTGTGGCTGTACTTATGATTATTTGAATGACAAAGAAAAATTTGGAAAACTTTGTGTCGAATGTTTTTTTCTTAAAATTTAACGTACTTCAATTTTTTTTTTTTATAAATTTAATTTAAAAGAACTTAACTTAAATCTTATACTACCCTAATTCTAGAAAAGCTAAGTCTGTGTAAGCTGGTTGATGCAACTGTTATTCTACCGACATTGGTAATCAGGTCTTTATTTGCCATTTAACCACCAGAACTGTTGACGCTGTTTAATACTATCCTCCCGGTCCCTGTAGGAGATAGCCCTACTGAAGCGCAAGAGCTCTTCTTCGGTGCGCGTGACTTCGCGGTCGTAGCACAAGCGCCCGTCTACGGATGATCTATTCCGGATCCATCCTGTATAAGTCCATTTATGTCCAAATCAAGGAACGCCTCTGATGGAACTGTGGGGGTTCTCTATATCACACGGAGAACCAACCCACAATTCCTACCTAACTTCGACCGCTAACAGCGCGTCCCCATAACCCAAACCTTCAATAGCACACATTCGCAAACATACAAAGAGTATGTGGCGGTTTCCCCCGACGCCACTGCCCGCCTCACATTTTCAACGGGAGCACCCCATAAGAGGGGCATGAACCCAGGCGACGGTGCATTGTCCGAATTTATCGGGTATGCGGTTGATACGCTATGGAGCGTGGTTTTCGTGCCACACCATTGGGGGCGGAAACAACAAAAACCTGGTCGTCGAAAAGCATCAAATTCTATTGGGAATAAGAGCAAAATTTCCTGTAAGGAAGAATCGCTTGTTTGTGCGTAGCACAACATGAAGAACCGATGGAATTTGCCCACCAGCAGCACCACCAGGGAATTTCCAACCGACGCCGACGGCCAACGGAAATATTCCAATTTTGGTTCCCGCCAACATGCACCCCTTCTCGAGTGGAGAAAACGGTCGCATCCTCAACCAACGGATCAATCGAGATATGCGGACAAGAATATCTTCGATCCAGTACCGTCACACACAAGCAGCCTGCCCCCTTTTCATCGGCGAAACACGCAGGCATTTCGGTAGCAAAAACCAACCTACAGGCAAGTAATAACATGCTTGCCTACAAGAGAAACCAACACAAGGAATAGCCACCTGCACCAATTGCACAACGATCGATATGCGATCTACGGCGATCCTAAGTGTGGTCGCGATCGTATAATCGTTCGTCGTTCATATGTAAGATTCACCAAGCGAAATGTGCACGATCAGCAATAATGCTTTACGCAGCCGTGATCGTGTACACATTTCAACCTCTGTATGAACTTGCAATCATGTAAATTCATGTCCCATGCCTGCATGCTAGGGGATACACACGTAAGCGGCAGACGCGGTTATCGTGTGTATGTTTTCACCCTTTCCCTTTTTTCTTGTTCTCCTGGCCAAAGCTAAAAGCGCACCATATATGGTAGTCGAGGCAATGGTCGGGATTTGTTTTGGGCTCTAGCGCTGTGTGTGCAAAGGGAGGGAAATAAAAGAAAGGATTGCATATGAGGTAACCCTTGTGAATTAGTATGAATTAAGAAATTAGTCGTTGAGAAGATTTGAAAAGAGTCAGTAAAACCGTTCGGGCTAAGACTAATGTGGTGCGCCATATTGTGAATATAACTTATATCTACACAGTGTTATTTTTTTTTATCCGAAGTATATTGTCTTCCTAAGTTACATGTAAATAAGCATTACGAACATCTAATGGATATCTACAGTGTTTTTGAAGTATATTGTCTTCCTAAGTTACAGTACATTGTCTGCCTAAGTTACCTGTGAATAAGAATTACGAACATATGATATATAGTTACCTTGTTTTTTTATCCGAAGTATATTGTCTTCCTAAGTTACATGTAAATAAGCCTTACGAACACATAATGGATATCTACAGTGTTTTTGAAGTATATTGTATTCCTAAGTTACAGTATATTGTTTTCCTAAATTACACTTACATGAATAAATAAATTTCGAATAAGAAGGCGTTTTAATTTTTGGAGTCGGATACGAACTGAACCAGTGGGGTTACGTGATTAACCTGTGCCCCTGTGGCACCCTGATTGACACGCCACGTAACATTAAACTACATAGAGCCATAAATACGCTTCCTAATATGCTCAGAATCCCTTTCCCACCCCGTAATAAAACGCATTTTCAAAACCTACAACAGAATATAAATCATCTCCCTCATCTACATCAAACCGCATACCTTTTCCCCAAAAACCACTTCGGTTAATTTCTTACTTAAACTATATTTCTCGCTTGCAACCAAGCAGCATTAATTTCCCCCGAAAGTCATTCGGCTCACTTCCTGCTTAAATCATTTCCCTCGCTTGCAGCATTTAGTTTCCCCGAAAACCATTTCGGCTCCCGCCCTACCTAAACCATCTGGAATAATACCAGTTCTCCTTACTGGTAAGCCACCAGTACGATGCGTTGCAATTCCACGAAACAACCATTGCAACGACCGAGACCCATGTCCTTTTGTTTAACCGACAATTCATGCCCATAGTCGGTTATGTCCCCGAATCCGATTTCTCCGTTTACATAGCGACAGCGGAATCCAATTCAGCCTGTACGGCAGTAATTCTCTGGAACTAAATCTTGTATGCACGCATAGCAACCCTTTTCAAATTCTTAGTAAGCCGCAGTGAGTTTTACTTGGCGATGACTCCACTGCCACGGCACCATGAATGGATTCTTGGATTCTTTTTTTAAGTCAGTCGCTAAGGCGCACAAGCAACACAGTCAGAGTTCATTAACCGCTGGGGACGGTCACGCCGCGCCACGGTCGAGTAATAACAACCAGTGCGCGCAGACGCGTCTCAACCACGCGTATGCGTCCGGGAGTCTTCAATACAAGTTAGTAGCGTTTTGTCCGTGTCCTCCGCGTTCTAATAGTTTGGTATTTTACTCTGACGCTTTGTGTTGATGTGTTAACAAAAGCTCTCTGGCTTACAAATTAATTCGATAAAGCGTATCCTCAAACGGAACGATGACTTGTATGGTGTTTTCTTTTCTACTTACCGAAGCATTGTGCCTTGAGTTATTCCCGTGTTTATAACATTACCACTGTTAATTTTCGACACAACATACGCAGATTAAAGACATAGTAAATTACCATAAAATAACTTTTCGATGTAATAAGTTTGCGAACATAATGATTTTACAGATGAAGTGCAAATAGTTCATTTTGAAATCTTTTGTTAAAATTATTCAAACGAACAAACGAAATAGAATGTAAGAAACGAATGTGAACAATAGAAAGGAATAACTAAAATAAATCAAAACGAATTACAAACAATATCTGAGTGTTTATTTTTTTCTGTTCTGTGTCCGCCCCCCACATTTTGATCAACTGCCGTACCATCCTCTCTGGGTGTAAAAAATAACACCCGGTGAGAAATTAGTGAACCCACGCCCGTGCCGGCACACCACCGCTAAAAACCCCCACAGAACAAAGCCCTTGCAACGCACGCTCTCAAAGTATAGAGTAGTTGGATAATAAGCCCCGAAAATTATGTCATTGGACGAACTTATTGCTCTCGTAATATGTCCTCTGATTAATTTAATCATGAAATTATCCACCCTATTTATGTAGGCTTCATTATATAAAGTCTCATTTGAATAATACTTTTTATAGTGCGATTCCGTTGTTCGATATAATCTGAGACAACTTCTGAGACACCTCCTTTCGAATACCCGACTCTTTTCCATCAAATTTGGATCTATGTTAAACCATACTGGACAACCATATATGAGCATTGGCCGGATTAGCGTCATATAGCATATGACTTTTACCCTACTGTCAAGTTGGCTACTGTGAAATAGCCTTCTTGTCATAGCAAAAGTTTTCCTCGCTTTGAGCAAAGCAGCCTCTACATGTCTGTTGAAATACAGATATTGGTCTAGCCAGATGCCAAGGTATTTAACTAAACTCTTGGTTTCCAGTTTATCTCCATGCGGTCCCACGATAACTAGCTTTCGCCAGTTTTTCCTTGTGTCGTTCGTGACTTTACACAATGGAGTCTAAATAGGATGGCTTCACATATTTGGAAGTTGATCTTAAGTTTCCAGTCATCGCAATAGCGCTGCACGTTGATGAAGTCTCGCTGTATTAAACTATTTATGATCTCAACTTTCGGAGCTGTTGTATAAATTGTGAGATCGTCTGCGTACGCAATAGCCTGCGGAAGTGCATCTAATAAGTCGCTAATGTAAATGTTAAAAAGAATCAGTGAAAGTACTGCTCCCTGTTGCAATTATACGATATACTATATATATTATATCGCTGTTGATATTATACGTTTTATTAGAGGTCACGTTACCATTTTTGACCACGAACCTCCTGTCCTTTACCATATCGTAAAGTACATATAGTAAAGGCTTATGTATGCCATGTCTGACCAGTTTGTAATATAACCCTTCGATCCAGACGGTATCAAAGGCTTTTTACAAGTCGATCAGTCAGGCACCTGTGCATTGGTTCCACTTTAGCTGCGGCATGTGTGGTTTCATGACCCGCCTTAAAGCTAAACTGGTTATTTGGAAGAATGTTGTTGTCTTCTACGCATTTTAGCAGAGCTTTGTTAATAGCCTTTTCAAATGCTTTACTTTTGCTTGGGAGTAAACTTATCGAACGCATGTTCATTGGGTTTGTGCAGTCTTTGCCCTTTTTTGGGATGGGCTGAATAATAGCCGTTTTCCAACGCGCGGGGTAATATGCATTATTCAAGCTCGAATTCTGTTGTTCCAATACAAATTTGTTGCTAATCTGTAGTTAGCTTTAAGTAGTTCTTGGAGGTTTTTTAATCGGGATTTCAGTGATATTATCTCCTGGTCTTGTCTATCCGTAAAGTGTCTGTGTAATTGCTTTAGTTTCGATAGCAGTCTGCTCATTTTATTGTGGAGTGCGTTTATTGTTGTGTTTCTGTACATGTTTATGTGATCTGTAACTGTTGTTTTGGGAATTGTTTTGTCCATTGTTCGTTTTACGGTTTCGTCCATTTGTTGGATGTATTTGTCGATTTTGTCATTTGTCAGGTTTCTATTTACTGGCAGATTAAAGTCATTCGAACGCAGTTCTCTTGTTAATGATCTGGTGAACCGCAGCCATCGCATTGCCCCGTATTTGTGTTGTCTTTGGCCTCGCCGCCAGGCAGCGTGTCTCCTTGTCCTGAAAAGGATGAGGGATCTCTTTAAGACCGCTCCTGAGGGAAGACTAGCGACCGATCGTAGACGAAGCTAGTGCCGCAAACTTCCTAGGACAACAGCAAGTGGCTTCTGCTGGCTTCCGTGGGGCAAGTGATCCTCGGCGTCAGTGAAGACCTGTGGATAAACTAAAAGGGGCGAGAGCCACAGCTCTACTCACCAGTCAAGAATAAAACTCCGTTTTATTTTAAGGCCTACAGGGTCTTCTTTATTTTGTCAATTATAAGTGGTTCAGGATTTACTATCCTGTTGGTCTCCTGCAGCACTTCCTCAGGGAGCATGTACATCTATCAACTGCCGCGCGAAGATCGCGATGCATCTTCCTTTTAAACGAAAACAAATCGAGATTTTGTATCTTGAACCGAACGTTTCAGATGGAAAATCTCGATTTCGGGTGTGGTGTTCAATGTGCTCATTAGTCTAATGGTTCAGTTTTATGAGTTCTCAAGAAACTACTCTGCATATTAGGAAATGCATTGGAATTTGGGTTTTTGGCTTTTTTGTTATCCGTCTGGCTTATGCAAACAAGAGTTTGCTTGTCCTTCGAATGGGTAACACAAGATCCGTGGGAATTAGGTAATGGTTTTTGAATTGATGTATATACAAGTCATAAAACATCAGGCTTGTGAAGATATGCATTAGGATGTTTATGATTGCTCGAATTGTGTGTCGGCAGAAAACGGATATGCCTTTGTTAAGACACATGCAGATTTTGGGCTTTGGATCTTGTAGGAATTTGAATTGAATTGAATTCAATGTTTGAGAGTTTGAACGTTTAGTTCGATTTGGTTGACAATGAATTCAATGTTGATTTGGGTGTAGGGATTTGTATGTGGGGGAAGGAGATTGTTTCTATGGCGTGAGGAAATTGTAAGGCTTTCCGGAGCACTACAGTTATAGGGTTGCGGGATCACTAATTCCTCCAGATCTGCGAGATCGTTCGAAAGCTCTATTGCTCCCGTGGATGCATAGTGGTCACTGTCGTATTCAATTGTCCGTAAACAGTTTCTGTTTCGTCTGTTGGTGTTAAGTAGTCTCAGTCGTGAGTCAATTAGCATGATAACTAAGAACGATCTACCTCTAGGGAACGATGGGTATTCCGTAGCTAGCAAGTCAGTTCTATATTCAATATGATACTGATCTAACCAGCCAGTTAACTGATTTCCTCTGGCATTAGATATATAATTTCCCTTATTTCTATGCTTCTTTTTTTTTTTTTTTTGGTACACTAACGCGCGCACAAAAGGGGATTTTGAAGTACCCTAAAATGTCAGAGCACAGTGCGAGCGGATGAGGAGGAAGTGGATAAGCAAAGGAGGTGTCGATGTATATTGGTCTTGAATGTCTGGACATCACAACGGCCAGGAAACAAATGATCAGGCAGAACATTCCACATTCGTGTGGTTCGGCTAAATAATGTATCTCTATGTTTATTTGTCCACTTTCAACGTGATCTGATCCGCATTCACAGATTGACGGGTATCGCGGGAAAATGTCTGAAGGGGCGGAACACATTCAGCAAATTCAGTTGAGCAACGACAGTGGTAATACCTATAGAAAAGAGATAGGCATGATACGTTGCGCCTGTGTTCTAAGGGCGGAATTGATCGACTTACGGCTGGGTCCCCAATAAGTTTCACTGCTCGTTTTTGCATCCTGTCGAGCACGTGTAGTGCAGTTTTGGATGCGCCTGACCAAATATGGGAGTTGAAATCCATTTTCGGATGAATATACGCCTTGTAAATAGTGGCCAGGTTGGATGGAGTGAAGTATCTTTTGCATCTCTTAAGGAATCCCATACATTTGTCTGCACTTTTCGCAGCTTCAAAAATGTGGTGGCTCCAATTAAGAGTCGAATTAATTCGAGTGCCGAGGATTGATAGTTCCTTGGCTTCGCCGATGCAAGTGGCGTTCATAGACAGTATATTTACTTTGGGGTTCACCTTTGACGACAAGAGGCAGCACTGAGCTTTTGGGGCATTGAATTCTACTCGGTTAGATAATCCCCACTGATATATCTTGTTGAGGTCTGAATTCAATGTATCAAGCATAAGTTGCTGGTTGGTAGTGACGTTCGAAGAGTTTGGACGGGAATGTTCGTATGTGTATGAGAAACTCAACGTGCTATCATCAGGCTGAAGAGGTATGCGTACCATACAGCCTTCCAACACCCGGAACCTGTGCGCTTCTCCAATATATATTACTTTATGATGGTTTCCTTTTCTAATAAATATTGCGACACCTCCCACTTGAGAGGAGTTAGGTCGGTCTCTTCATATAATATCGTAGTTTTTATGTCCTATGTTGTGTCTCTGGTTTAACTTTGTTTCCCCCGCCAGAAGTACATCAGATTGTTCATCTTGCAACATGTTAAAAAGATTGGCTATTCTCTCAGTTGTTATTAGTGAATTTACATTCACGGCAAGAGCTTTGATTGATGTTTTGGTTAGAGGGTTTATATTGACTTTTTATTTAGACTGGGCAAGTGCGAGTAGATCTCGTTTATTTGACTTTGCAGCAGTGTCATCTGTCTCTGCAGATTGAGCAGGATTGTGAACACGTCTGTTTGCGATGTTGTTTCAGTCTGTGTGGGAGTATTTGTGGCTACCAGTGTTCTAGCCTGATTTGGTGTTCTCCCACCTGTTTTGATTTGACCGAGCATTGTTATTGTAGGAGTTGGCTCTGTGTTTTTTTACCGAGTCACACTTCTTGACATTATTTCTGGGAATTTAGTACATCCTCGATAATTAATTCCGACACACTGCACACTTTAGAAGGGCTTTGTCTTCTACCCTTTCTTTTCCCAGAGGGTATTCTTCTGCCTTATGGTCCTTTCTGCATTTTACGCAACGATGCTGCATTTGACAGTACGCCACTGCGTGACCAAACCTTTGGCAGCGGACACATTGCAGGATGTCTCTGCCTTTTTAATTTGTCCCGTGTGATAATTTTATGACCATCATCATCATCGGCACTACAACCGGGATCCGGTCTTGGCCTTGTTTAACAAGTCTGAGGCTTATTAAATTCTCCATAATAATTTGTTTTTCCGGGCAAGGTTATTAGTCTTGTGCCAATAATTTGATGATCCAATATTGTAATTTTTCTTAGACCACCAATTCTACTGATGGGTGTTAATTGAACTAAAAAGAAGGGTAGATGCGGTTTTCCCTTCTTGCCTTGGTTGTGGTGAACGGTTTTACCGTGGTAGACTCGAGATCTTCATGCTTCAGCTTTTGAAGCATTTCGAACAGGGCCTCTGGTTCCATTTCAGGGTCGACGCCCTTTAATAGAACGTTACGCTCTTCGTTTGTTTCGGCGTGAACGAGTAGAATTCCGCGGTGGCTCTTTTTAATACCTCTTTAATTTTGTCGTGGTCTGCCACCGCATACTTTTGAATGGCATACCTGTTACCTGCCAGTCTTTTAAGTACAACATTGTTTCCTACAGCTAGCTTACAGAGACTTACCCAATTCCTTACACTCAATTTTCTATGGTGTTGATTGGTGGCAT